>JAWLRI010000978.1:697244-707535 GCA_034781795.1 Crypturellus tataupa
ACAGAGAGAGAGACAGAGAGAGAGACAGAGACAGAGAGAGAGAGAGAGAGAGAGAGAGAGAGAGAGAGAGAGAGAGAGAGAGAGAGAGAGAAAATACTGAGAAAATATGAAAAATAACATCAGCTATGCTGGTCAAGGCATAGCCAGCATGCACTTGGAACAGAACCACAGCAAGAGCAGGATGAGGAGCAACACAAGCTGAGTCCCTCAAGGCTCTATCACAGCACATACATATTTTAATATCTTTATAAATGACCCAAAGGAGAAGGCTGAAAGCACTGCAGCAGGTCTGCAGATGACACCAGGGTGAGGGATGCCACCCAAGGGAGCCCACACAAGCTACAGGTTTGGGCCAACAGGAACCTTGTTGAGTTCAGCGAGGATAAATGCAGAGTCCTGGGACACAGCACATCCTGCATTAGTGCAAGCCCAGCATGGGGCTTCCCGGCACAAGAAACACCGTGAAGAACCTGAGTAGGTCCAGGGCCACAATGATGGTCGGGGTTGGCTCATGCAGCTTAGGAGAGCTGGGGGAGGCTGCAGAAGCTGACACTAAGTGTGGCAGAGGGGAGGACTCTTACTAGGGCCTTTCAGGTCTTAAGGGTCAATTACTGAAGAGACAGAGCCAGGCCCTTTACTGAGGTACACTGCAAGGAAATGAGACACAAAGGACATTATAGGGATGGTTCTAACTTGGTGTGTGCGTCGGGGGGAAGTCTAATATTTTTATCTACACTTTTCAGTAATAAAGTTTCAGTTTCTCTGCCCTTGGACAGTTTCAAAATCTGAATGGACAGAACCCTGGTCTAAATTAATTGTTGACTCTGCTTAGAGCATAAGGCTGGACTGTCCAATGACCTAAATATAGTTAAAACCTTATAATGTCAAAAGGTAGCTCCAAAAGGAAACTACAGTTTAAATTCAGTAACATTGTTGCATTAAAGCTTACAATGATTTTCTAAAATAAAAATAACTCTAGGCAAGTATTTTTTTCCTGAAAGGCTGTATCTACACAGAGCCAGGGACTGGTCAGGAGTCCTGAGAAAACCCTAAGCACCATGGCCTGACTACATCTATTCCACACAGCTCTTGACCACTGACCTCTTTATGGCTCTGTATTATGTTACTCCAGCCCCAAAGCCGGAATTACTGCTATTTTGGGGAGTATGGATGATTTTCAATTTGAATGTCCGTAAAAAAATGCAAAGGAGAAGCCACCAGATTTACACTGGTAAATCAATATTCACAGCACACTGAAGGTACACGTGTCCTAAAAGTAAGGCCATGACCGTGCTGCCCTCGAAGCTGTGTGCCATCTCACCAGACACCAATTGGCACAGGCTAAAACTGTGTCAGGGAAGGTGCTGTTAAGCAGTATTCACATTCACTTTGAAGTCTCATTTTACTAAGAACTCTATGAACAGCAAAAAAAAGACAAGCCACTATCTCAGAAATGAGCACAGATCATCTCTAGCAGCTTCTTCAAGTCTACAGTCAATGTTATTTAAACCATCAACTTGCTTTCCCCTCACTGCAGTGTTGTCAAGAATAAAAACTTCACATTGATTTATATTCACCAAAAAGAAAAAAAAAAGGATTAGTAACTTTAAGAAGTAGTGCCTTAAAATTTTTATCATCTTTTCCATTTCTAAAAAACGATGGATATACCCATTCAAATTAATCTCAGTCCACCACAAACAACTTCGCAACCTTTGTTAAAAAAGTTAACTCTTTCTGGTAACACACTGAATGCATGCCACTTTTAAATGGAAAATGCAAGAAGCTAAATCCTGACCAATATGCTGATTTGTGCTATAGAAGAGCAATCAAATTCTAAAGCAAGAAAGACCTTATTCTCACTTTTTAAATCAATTATATAGACATTTCCTGAAAACAAGACCTTTGCATGCACTCAGGTTTCACATAGCCTTTCAGATATAAGCTTTAAACTGAGCCATATGAATTAAAACAGGAAAACACTGCTGGTTCACTGTCAACATTTTAATGACAGTAGGGTCTTCTAAAACGTGTACTGAGGTACAGAACACAGCTAGATTAGACAGCACCCATCTCCTGATATTAACTAAATAATGATGTATTTTTGCGTTTGCAGCATAGTTAATGATTTTCCCAAAGCTCTGGGAACAAAGAATTTGAGAAGTCTTCTTGGGCTTCATTTCAGATGAGATTGACCACCTACAAAATGTTGATTATTCTTTAGAATTTGTTTGGTTTGGCTTTTAATTAAATACTCGCTTCAGTGTTTTCAGTTGTACTATCACCTAAATACAGCTTCAAGCAAATCATTGAAGTGAAAAGCATCCATGGTATCTTAACACAATAAGGAATCTTTAAAGGTGATATTCAGATATCAATTACTTAAACAATACTCAGCCTCCTTGCCAACTAAAGATACTGAACATCACAGGAAGGATATATTTACTTACAAGTCAACATAGTGTAATAGTTACTACAAGCTTTCACAGCAAATAACTCAAGAATAACACTTAAATTATAATCATTTTGGATAGAGTCATCATCCTGATTGAATATCTTTCACCAGGTTAACCATAAATACCCAAGTAAGTTTTGAGATCTCAGCAATACTCAATTTGCCTTCAAAACCAACAATGAAAAGGAACACTGAATTGTCAGTACACAGAAGTGTTCCTGTTCTTCCCGTGGGCACACTGTAAAGTCACAAGGCTTTTCGATTACACAGCTGTCATTCAGACCTTGGCTAGCACCAGCACAATAGGAAGAATGTCACTTGCTCTTTTTCTCCATAATGAAGTTTCTGCCCGAAAGTCACAGTGGCACAGTTCATTAAAAGAATCATGACAGAGAAAGCTCCAGAGAGCTACAGACATTCTGCTCATCTTTGACAAAGAGTCAGAAAATGGGATTAAATTGGAAGAACTGTGGAACAGGAGCTAGGCAGGAAGAGGAAAACAACAACAAAAACCCACACATGTCTTTCACTGAGCAGCTATTCCATCAAGTAATTGAGTGTTTTGTGAGAGCATCTATGTAGAGCTGATTAGAAAGACGTATTTCATGCCTCCAATACCCACTCTAACACTATTGCTCCCTTCAGCTGTTCCAGGTGTTAGGAACAGGTAATTTTTCCACAGATGCTTCCCACATTTCCAAATGTTTTTCCAAACCTTCCAATCACATTATCCAAGACTTACACCGTTAGTTAGTAAGCAAATCATCTGTCTTTTTCTAGGTAGATCATTTGCTTCTAGTTACAGCCCTAACTAGGAAATTAACAACTAAACCATAATTTTGACCTTTCCTATCAGGAGCTACTTTGCCGTGAAACTATAAAGGAACAGCACCTTTGCAGCATTTATTGTGGTGAACAAATCCTTCTCCAGCAAAAATTCAAATTCTTGGTGCAGCTAATGTAACTTTGGGATTCTTAGCCACAAAACTAGACAATGTAAACAATATGGCAGTAAATATTCATTTTCTGTGGTATTATGCCTAAATATTCTTTGGTTCTTGGCACTGTAGTCACAAACTGTTTCTAAGGGGATAAAAAGCCACACAGATATTGTAAGAGAGAGAAAATAAGAGTTGCTACATAGACTCGCTTGCATCCAGTAACATTTCAATTTCCATATGGAAATAACGGGAAATAAGATGTACTGAATGTTAAGCACCAAGGCAACAAAAACACATTAAGATTTCATCACACAAGAACTTGGCTGTAAAATCCGTAATTTTCTTGATCTTTTTTAAGAGTTCTCATTTTCAGGAACATCAAATAGCTAACAGACCATGTATTTTACCAACCAGCTAGAGCAGACATTTGCATTAATCTGCTTCCGTTAATTAAGTGGTGGAAATGTATCTACCCTCCACCAAGAAGTCTCTTCTACCATCAAATTCCTCATCGACTTCTACCTTTTTACATCCCATTTTAGAGGAGTTATTCTCCACATGATTTCCATGCATAAATACCTAGGACTTGCTGTATCTTAGCTCCGAAATTGGTTCTCCAAAAGACTATTTTTCCATGTACGGTCCATCCTGTTTTTCTGCAAGTAAAGAGTTACTATCACCTTAAAATATATCTAGAAGCCAATAATATAAACTTCATAATGATGATTTTTAAGAGAACCGAACTCCAAATGCAAAGAGAAATAATTGAATTCCCATTACTCCAAAGAGAAATAGGAATTCAAAGTCAGTCATTGTCTAAAACAGAAGTGTTAGAAGTAAAAGCAAGAGTAGAAAAGAGAACCACCAAGAATTAAAAAGAGTGCTAATCTTTTCTTCTACCTAGGAACTCCATTAGATATGGCAAAACTGAAACTTTCCAGTTAAGAGGAAAAGCCACCTTAACCTCATCATCTGCAAATCGACAGTAGGGTTTAAAAAAAAAAAAAAAAAATCACTTTCAAGTACTAACCATTAAAAATAAATGAAAACTGGTATTCACTTCAGCAGTAATTATCTACTTGCAACCCTCATATAGCAAAAAAACATTTTTTTTTTTAACCTCACACATTTAAAATCTTACACAGCTTCTGGAATGTGAAGACAAACTTGCCGAAAGTTTTATTCTAGGAAAATTGACTTGTGTTTGAAAGGCAGACAAGGCAATAAACCCATGCTAACTGCATTTGTGATTAAATACTTGTCAAGCAGAGTTCCACTAGAACTATGACTACATTTTCTAATACAGCATTAGTATGATTTTAGGTATTTTTCACATTCCAGAACATTTAGTTTTTGTAACCGTTGAGTGTTAACAGACTATCTAGATTCTTCTCAGGACTCAATTTATAATCAAAGTTAAAACATCAATTTGCAACCATGAGAGTTGGCGAGCTACATTACATTCACGTCTGGGTAAATGCATATACGTTTGAAAAAGAAATTAAGCAAGTTTATGAGTCCTGCCCTGAACAGCAACGTCAAGACTACTGGGATACTTCCCACAGATAATAAAGTTAACAGGAACGGGGGGGGGGGGGGGGGGAGAACTCCACAGTTATTATGACAAAAAAAAAAAAAAAAAAAAAATCTTGAGCCGCATTTTATTGTATAAGTAGTACCAACTCTTAAGTGCTTTATTGCTCTGCCTGTGCAGTAAAGTGATTAGAGTTTACCCACAATCGTGGACTGCTTGTAGAGAACATGCCAGCAGAGACAATTTCAAACTTCAGTCCCAAACCTCTGACAGGATTTTCAAGTGCTACCAAGCAAAACTAAAAGGATAGTCAAAAAAAGTGTTAAATACTAGCAAAATGAAACCAACCATTCCCACCTCCATTCCTCAGGACACCCGGCCATCCAGCCTTTGAAGCTGCAGCTTACTGCTTCAGGAGTTGTATCATTCTTTAAAAAAAAAAAAAAAAAAAAAAAAAATTTCTCCTAATGATTGGGATGAGGCAGGGAAAAAATAAAATCAAATCAAAGAGTAGATATTTCCCCGTAGAGTGAAAATACTATGTCAACTATAAAGACATTTTTGACATACATGTCATTTCCTTTGGGTTTCCTTTTCCTTAAGTGATTTTTAACACTAATTGTGCTTACATAAGCTTTACCAGTTATAGTAAGTTTGTCTCCAGTAAGAGACGGTGCTAGAGAACTACTGCGACGACAGCCTTGCAGGAACCAAAACCGCAGCGGGTAACAGAGGGGAGAAAGAGAGGGTTTGGAAAAAGCAGAGTTTAAAAGTAATAAAACCATCCATGAGCTGTTAGAAGATTTAGCATCTACAACTGAGTATTTTGATGCAAGACAATCTACTACTTTAGCAACTCTCACATCTTCAATTATATAGGTGGATATCTATGTTTAGATACTACATGTTCATCTCATTCTCTTAAATTGATACAAATAGGTCCAAGACGATGACAAGTTTTATTCAAGTATGTACAAATATGGTAATAAATACTTTAAATTGTAATAGTAATGACACACACAATCACTTCTTCCACATCTCAGTCAAAAAGGGGAGATATTTCCATGTTCTCACCAAAAGATCTGAATTCTTTAGGAGTTCATATGCATTTGAAGTGCATTCATAGCATTTCAAATAGTGGTTTATATAAAGTAAACCACTTTCAAACTAAAGAGCATTTCCACACCCATCACGTAGAACAAAAATATTTTCACCTCTTTAAAGAACTTGGGTAATTGCAGGCTATGTAAACAACTGTAGAAGATGATTGCATACAAAACATTAAAAATAAATAAATGAAATTGGAAAAATAATACCCCTCACACACATATTAGAAATGGCTGGAGACTATACAATAGAGAAGAGAAAAATAATGTCCTGAACTAAATAACCTGGATAGACTTTTTCAGTTTGAATAACGCAAAGTACACTTTCTTCTATGGTATTAGAATAAGTTCATCGGATATGATTTTAATCTACACAAGTCACAGTGAAGAAATATCATGAACCAAAATGAACCCATTTCATGCTAGAGACTTTGATAATAGGTTTGAGCAAAAGCAGCAAAAACTTACTGTAATTCTGTTCATTTTTATACCCTCAGCAGGACAGTAGACACTTATTCTAAATACGAGGATAGAAAGTAGTTTAATAATTATTAAATACAGGATTAATTCATGTTTAATAGCGGAATAACCACTAAAACCATGTGACCAATGTAAGAAGTTGCCCAAAAATTAGTCAGTTCTTTTGCCTACTTAGTTAACATTACCTCTATTTTCACAAGGTGAGAAAAACACTCACTTTTTATCTACCAATAACAAAAAGAGAAAGAAGGTTGAAGAAAAGACTGCTTTTGGGGAAATTGCCCATCTTCCTTATCGACAATAAATTTTAAGCAACAAGAAGACTGATCTGTGTTGTAGGCAAAAGGATCTCGATAGAAAGACGTGGAACAGAAATACATACACCAAGAACAGATGGTACTTAGTCTTCCAAAGACTGACAGTGAGGGGAAAAGAAAAAAAAAGTTCCCATGAAAATATTCCTGAATTAAGAGGAAGATCTTTCGAGTAACTTCGAAACAAGGTATTAGGTCAAGATGAAAGACATGCCTTCTAGTGAAAGGCAAAATTGTCAAAAGCAATCACGTGGGTTTTTTTTTTTTTTTTTGAGAACACTACTCACTTGGGGAAACAGGGAAAGGAGGGAAGAAGAAAGAAGAGAAGAGGGGAAGAAAAAAAAAAAAAGCATGCCTATAACCTGTCCTGCTGTATCTCAGATTAAGAGGGGCAGGAGGCTCTTGGTTAATTTCTGGCAGTGATCACCATTTCACAGCACATTTAGCCCACACGGAATTGATCAATAATGCTACAGACATAAGACTAGACTATCCATTTACTAACCACAAGAAAACGTACTGTTCAGCAGAATCCTGCACAGTGTAACTGCATTTTTAAAGGCATTGTGTGTTATACAGATCTAGTTGCTCCCTTATACAGGCTACAATTGAAACCTGAAAAGGAGCAGTCAAAATCCTTGGACCGATAAACAAGTTCATCTTCGCACACTGTATGAGAAAGCTAAACACATAAACACACGGGAGGGCTCCAGGTGTGTTCAGAAATACATAAACAAGTTTCAAGCATTACATAGCTCAGGATTAGGAGCTCGCAATAGCTTTTTGTAAAGCCGATGGAGCTTCAAGTTGAAATGCACCACAGTCCATCCAACCAGTGGTTACTCTCATAACAATTTTCCCCCACAGAACAAGTGTAGGGACGTTCTTGCACTAATTTCTCATGACTAACAGCAGCATTAGAAACTGAACTTCCATTGCTTTCGAGATAAAATAACAAACTTTTCTATTAAAAGATAGTGATGTACTACAAGGCAGACAAAACACAAAGCCTTAAAAATTGCTCTGAACCCAACTCCACTTTTGCACTTAATTCTGCGTGTACATCCAGATGCACACACCCCTTCCAGTGGTATAGGACACGCTTTCGGAGCAATAACTGTGCTGAACTAATGAAGCTTAAAGAAGCCGGGGAATTCAATACATCAAAACAAGAGATCTGAATGAAGTTAAGAATGTTCAGCTTGGTTATTCACATTGTAGAACACAAAACATGCTAATATCATCACTTATGACATTAGGTGATTAAATCCCTACAGGTGTTTCACCCAATTTCTCTGAAACACGAGGACTGCACACACTCCAGGTGATTATCTAGACTTTTTTTTTTTTTAAATGAATAACGATCAGAACAGCTCCTGCCTTCAGCAATCCCTGCCATCCCCAAACATCAGTAATCCGAAAAGGAGATTTATCCTAATTCATACTAATGAACAGTTACCTTAAGCTTTCAAGTGGGGACCTCTTACATTTAAAGTGACAAAAGTAGGTCTTACCTGAAGAACATGAGATAAGAAAAACAGCAAACGCCAACTTAGTAGCAGCTCCCATTTTCCAATGCTGTTAAAACATTTAAGTGATTTTAAGTATCCAGTTCCTTGGGTCCTGCAAGCTGGAAAAATCCCTCTTTCTGCTCAAGCGAAGCAATCTATAGCAACACTGCTGAGGAGTACAATGTTCACAAAATAGTAAAATCAGATTTATTTAGACACTGACGATATCTCTCCGGCTCCTTGCAGTGAGAATCCTGGCCCAGGGATAGATATATTTGGAACTGAGTTTCAAAACACACGTGTCATTTGGCTTCTGTACAAACAGTGGCAAAATTTAATTCATAAAAGCATGTTATGAATCCACTAAAAAAAGTCCAGGATTAAGCCGCTGGATGCTTCAGGAAAGCAAAGTCTCGGCTCCAGCTCTTTCCTACATCAAGCTTTGTGATGCATCCCTCGTAGATGCTGAGTATTGGGGAGTCGCTGAGATTAGCGAGCACTGGATTTCTGTCCTCACTCCCACTATGCGACATGTAGTGTTTGGGGGGAAAAAATACAGTCCCACTTCAGCTTCAAGCGTCACCAGTCTTTGATGAAGGAAAGGATAAGTTTTGTCAGTTTCTTTAGCAAAACTACCTTAAAAAGAAAGCTAGCAGCTAGCTACACGTGGGCTACACTTCTTCAATAATGCTGAGGGATTTAGTGTAACCCAGAAGAGGAAAAAACAGGGAAGAAACAACAGTTTCACAACAAAACAACCTCCAACCTCCTCAAAAGTGATAAATCTCCAGTCCTCCTCCTGCGAGTCAATGCGAGCCACGCATTCCCCCGTCTCCAGGAGGCTTTTCCTTGTCCGTGCGCTCAGATCCAAGTCAGAATTTCAGATTTCCGCTTCTTTTAGGAGATCGTCTCCCCCCCACCCCCCAAAGAGACTCTATTTGGTATTTAAAGCACTGAAGAGTGACTGAAAAAAAAAAAAAAAAAAAAAAAACCCGTATCCAGGCGCTGAGCAGGTGGGTAAGGGGAACGGCTCGGCGGTGAATCCTTCCTTGCCGGGTGCTGTTTTGGGGGGGGGGGATCCGCTTCTTTGGCAGTGCGAAGGCTGAGGGCAGCGACACACACGCGGGGAGGCAGCACCAGCGCGGCACGGGCGGCGGGCTCCTCTCTCCCGGCCGAGCCTTTTCTCCTCGATGTGTATATATATATATATACACACACACATATATATATATGCGCACTCCGTCCAAACTCCTCACGGACAGATCTTTTTTTCGCTGTTGTTGATGCTGTTTTCCTCTTCTTTCCGCGTCTCTACCCGCCGCGCTGCTGCTACGCGGAGAGCCTAGGCGCTCTCCCACTCGATCCAGTTCTTGCTGGGTTTAGCCGGAAAGAAAAGAGAAGTATATATGTGTATATATATAGCATATATATATAGCATATATATACGTATACGGAGCGGGTGCGCGGAGGGGAAGCGCGGCGGCCTCCGCTGCCTCGCGGCGGAGCCTCCCGCGCGGCCGCGGGGGGACACGAGCTCCGGCCCCGCTCGCCCCTAACTCTGAGCGCGGCTCCCCCGCGGCTCGGAGCTCGACGGCGCCGCTGGACGCGACTCTCCCGTCTCCGCGGCGGCGGCGCGGCTGAGACCAACTTTGTCCCTCCAGGAGTGCAGCCGAGGGGCTGGCGCGGAGCGGAGGCCGAGTCCAGGCTTCCCCTCGAGGCGGCGGCGGCAGGAGGCGGCTCTAGCGTCCCCCGCGTGGTGCTGGCAGCCCCGCGCGGCCCTGCGTCCCGTGCTGCGGCGGCTGCGCCCCTGTGGTAATTTCATATCTACCCATTCACTCGGGTGGCGCGGAGAACGGAGCCAAGATGGCGGCGCCCGGGCGATTGTTTTTGTTTCCTCGCCGCCCTCCCCCCCCCCTCCCCCTCCCGCCGCGGCCCCGTCGCGCGACGCCGTGC
>JAWLRI010000978.1:707687-722107 GCA_034781795.1 Crypturellus tataupa
GGTCCCGGTCCCGCGCCTGGTCCCGGTTCGTGCGCCTTGCTCAGAGCGGGGGTCGCCTTCTGTCGCCGCTCGGCTCGGTAATGCCGGAGCGGGGGGTGTGTGCCTGTCCGCGCGCGTGTGCTCGGCAGGTGTGAGGGGCAGTGCACGCCCCCCTCCCCCCCCCTTTTTAAAAATTTTTATTAATTCACCTTTCCCGGGCTGGTGTCCGGCGTCCGGGAGCGCTTCCCTGTCACCACAGCCTTCTCGCGGCAGCAGCAGTCTGGAGGAGAGAAATACCACAAAGAGCTGCGTTGGTGGCGGCGGGAGCTGCAAACGCTGGTGCCGCCTGCCCAGCCTGACAGCAGCGTTCGGGGCTCCCGCCTGGCTCCGCCGGGCAGCGGTGCCTGCTGGCTCCTAGCAGGGAGCCTTGGTGCCGACGATGGCACGTGCTGGTCCCCAGGGCGGCTCTGGCGATTCCCACTCATGTCGCTGCAAACCCCGGTGTGTGTTTTGTACTGCTGCTTTCCTGCCCAGGTAGCACGTCAGCAGGTGGCTGTACCCACACAGCGTGTTAATTCTCTCTGCGCACCCATGTCATGTATGTGTGTGTATGTGCACACGTGTATGATGTTTGCAGGGAGAAACAGGAGGAACAAATAACTTGCAGCGTTCTCTTGTTGGGGGGAGGACGGGGACCTTGGTGGCGGTTTGTGTTGCTCGAGATAAAGCATTTCTGCAGGAAATCATTCATCGACCGCAAGGACACCCGTGCTGCTGCCTCAGGAGTGTGGTCAGAGGCTCTGCTCGTTTGGAACGGGCACCGTGCAGCAGGTTTGCTGCCTCTGCCTGCGAGCCTTGGGGAGCTGCAGAAGGGTGCAGGAAAGCAAAAGGGCCTCATTGCTCCCCGGCGGTTTCTGCATGCTGCCTACATGCCCCTGCTTGCAGGAGCAAGAGGTGCCAAGTTCCCCGAAAACTGATGTACTGATCACTAGCTGTAGAGGTGAATTGAGTGATGCATATACTTCACTTTTCAGGCTGCTGGTGGGATGCTCTGAGGTTCTAGGTGATAGCAATACCAGATTGGAAGGAATATTACGTATAAGATATTTTCATGTACGTGAATGCAACAAAGTCAAGGCTGAGACGGCCAAGCAGGCAGTGGTAATTCACTGATCAATGGGGACTTTCAGAGCTAGACCCCTTGAGCCACCGTCAGCACTTGGCTTCCAACACAAAGAAATGTAGATATTTTAGACCTTGGGTTTATATCAAAGTATCCGCTCAAGGTCTTAATCAGGATTTGGGTGTCCTGTGTGTTTCTCTGCCCTGTTCAAACACTTAGCAAAACTAAAACTAATTTGGAACCTCCAAAAGCAAAAGGAGGTGTATGGAATCATGCACATGTAAAAGCATCAAGGCATGTGGCAACATTTTTATGCCATCTTCTCTCTAAGTGTTTCAGAATAATGTACAAGCATTAATTAATGTAAGTATTGCAACACTCCTTCTTAATCTGTCGTTTTTAATATTCTTCAATAGCAGAATATTTAAACATGACCTGTTCTGCAGGTTGTATTTTCACTTGGCTCAGCTTCTTCAGAATGCACATCATGTGGCAACATGAACAGGAAATTATAGCTAAAAATATTGCTATTGTATGTGTGTGCATGTATGTGTGTAGGTTTTCTGTTGCAAGTGTTTTTAACTATTTTAACTTACAGAATCTAGATTACAATCCATATCGATGTTTCACCAATTATTTTTAGTATAAAATGGAGTAAATATGTGTTATCTATAAAATGCCATTTGCATGAATGTCACAGTACGAAGGTGTCTCTTTCTCAAGTAGCTGATTATTCTAAAGCAGAGCATTTTTTTTTTTTTGTTTGTTTGTTTGTTTTCAGGATCACCTCAGCAGCAAAATTCCTTCTGTCCATCCAGTAAATATTACCAAAACAGAGATCTTTCTCGTCAAGTTGGTCTTGGGAATTACATGTTTATCAGGTCCATAGGAGTCATGAATGAAACTTACCTTTCTCACCTTCTCTTCATGGTTTTTAGATCTAATGGGGCCAGTGCCGATGGTATATGAATTACAGTGACTCTTGGTAACTAGGATGAGGGAGCGCACTCACAGTTTAAGACTAGCCCAGAAGCCTGTTTTAGGAATCGGTCACTTTTCAGCCTGCCCAAACTCTTCATGTAAATTTGTATCCTTGGCAGAGCCACCCAATGTAGCACACCAAAAGAAATAAATAAGAGGAGGCACAAATATGCTCATTTTTGGTATGTGGCCAATACATTTTTGTTGCATTGATGCAGCATCTTAGTATTGCTTCAGTTATATCTTTATAAGCACAATCTCGGTAGAGCTGTGTCTCTTTTAAGATTTACTGCTATTTAGTTTTATTTTTTAAAATAAAGATAGATAGTTTGGTGCCCAGACCCTAGAAGAAATTGCCTGCAATTTTAGTGAGGTACTTCATGCGAAATGCTTTAAGGGCTTTGCGTTTTCTCTAGGCTGTTGCTTTTATTGCTAGTAAAAGGATGGGTTTTATCCCAAAGTAGAAATATTAAATGCCAACAGAGTTGCTGTCTCCTCTTTCCTTGTAAATGCCTTTCTCAAGGGAATTTTGGTGTTGTTTCCTTTTCCTATCTTTTGGCTCTTCATTTCTATTTTCCTTCCACCTTAAACTCTGGATCCTTTTTCTGTCTTCTGAGATCAATCTGTCTGTGCATTTTTAATGAATCGTTTACTGTGACATATGAGCACTGAAGATACAGTATCAGGGACTTGCACATCTTCAGAGAGCTTTTCCTATGCAGGAGTAGCATAGCATGAAATAGATGTGATGTTAGTTTCATTCTTTTGTTCATGTGGGGTGGTACCTGGTCTAGAGGCAGCACAAATATAACTTGCCTTCTAGGGAATAATGAGAAGAATTAAACGCAGCAACGTCTCATTTTTTCCTCTTTAGAGCACTGCTAGGAATAGAGGATTTCATGTGAGCCTTTGCTATTTCCATGCTTGCTGCTGAATCAATATTGTTTACGCGGAAACAGCATCATAGGTAAGAGTCTGTGGTGGAAGATTCACTCAGTCTCTACACAACCATTTTTAAAATGCGGAGTGGGAAACAAGGGATTCATAATATCAACCATATTATCAACGGATATAATCTTTGTCATTATCTCATTAATCTTCCCTCATGGTCTGAGTAATTCTCCCTTGGAAACTGTGAAGAAAAAGAGAAGTATCTTTCAGTTACTACTCTTACATAAACAAAACATAAGTGACCCAACCAGCAAGAAATTAATCTCTCTCATACAAATCTCCTCCTCACCAGCCAGCTTTACTTTCTGTGCTCTGGCAAAGATGCAAATATTGGAGAATAGTTTCATATATATATATATATATATATATTAATTTAGTAAGTAATTATCTTCTAGGTATTTTTAATTTTATAAATAAGAATGTTATATGTAAAACTCAGAAAATTTTAAGAGCTTTGAAACCACCTTTCAATTTTATTTCACTGAATAGATCAGTAACATTGCAAAAAATTACTCAATATTTTGCCTTTTGTACTATGTTCCAAAACTCTTGATACATATTGCCATCATAGAGATAAAACAGCCTGAAAACCATGTGGAAAATGTAGAATTAATCAGATTTTAAAATGCATAAAATCAAAAGCTTGCCTCCGATTTCCATTTGGATTGCGTCATGGTATATATGTCCATCAAAAATTTCTCCTGTTATGGTTGTAATCAGACTTAAAAATTCTACATGCAGCTGTTGAATCCAGCTGATATCCACATATACGAAATGTAATGCACGCTGAAACTGTGGCCTTGTTTGGATTCAGATATTACAGTGTTTGTCTAAATTATGCTTGTTCTGTTCTCATGGGCTGTATGGATGACTTCACATGAGCAGGGTTTGGTCTGTATTGTCTTAAGCAAAAGTTTATGGCAAGTTTGTGTATGTGACAAGATTTTTAATGTAATCAGATGGAGTCTGTAGCCCTACACTAACATGAGTTTGTTTCCTTGATTCTTGTTTAAGAACAAACAGATTCAAACTTTTCTAGAAATTAACATTTAAATGTCATCTCCATCAAATTATTACCATTAAAGGCTATAATTATCCTCGTGTTTGATCTACTCTCCAGGCTTTTTTTTTTTTCTTAGAATATTTGTGTAGCGATGCAAGAATATCTAAGCTATTTTCTTAAAGCACAGAGT
Source organism: Crypturellus tataupa (assembly GCA_034781795.1). Classification (NCBI taxonomy): domain Eukaryota; kingdom Metazoa; phylum Chordata; class Aves; order Tinamiformes; family Tinamidae; genus Crypturellus; species Crypturellus tataupa. The sequence continues at coordinate 711,915 of JAWLRI010000978.1, forward strand.
GATTGTTTCTGTCAAGGACTTGCACTGTCTTGTTGGAAAAGATCACCCAACTAGAGCTTTCTGCTGCTTTCAGATACTACATTGTCTCTGAAAGTCAAAGTTTGTCATGTCACAAGTTCTTATTAGTGTGGCATTTATCTTGTTAATTTTGGTATACCATATGTACTAAATAATGTATTTCCAAATATTGTAGTATACTTTGTGATTTATGTTGCACAGTTCTTTTTTCAAATGTCATGAAGAGTCCAGGATGAATTCTTAAATACCTAATCTGTATTATGAGAACAAGGTGCTGTCAAATTTTCATTCTTAGATTCTTACACAGTTCTGTTGATTTATACACTGGTTTGTAAACCTGTTCTATTAACTGCAGAGATCATAGTGATGCAGCATAAAAATCTTCTCATTTCTATTTGGTATGAATTCTTGAAATGCATGGCAACTGTTGTCTTTTGCTACAGTATTCTGGCAATATTGGAAATTCATTTATTTGTGTAGTTGGATGGAAAAAGAATTATATATTTCTGACTGACAATTTGTAATTAAAAAGAAATGGATAGTAAGGAGGGTAAAAAGGAATCATTCAGATAGGGTGAGATTGTTTTATATTATAAACTTGTATACTCTTTAGAATTATTTTATTAATTTTTCTTTTGACTCTCTTGAAACAGGGAAAAATACTTGAATTTCTGTGCTGCTGATATCATTCAAAGTACTATAGAAACTTTCTACAATAAATGGAGCGTGAGCAAGTTTAGGAGCGTGGGCTAATTTTCCAAATTATCACGTCTCATTTAGCTTCAGAGTTCAACCACAAGTTCCATGTGTGTTTTATTTTTTAAACCACAGGTTTGTCCTTCCGGTTCTCGTGTTAGCTAGAATCTCAGTGTTTATCTGGTTCCTATATAGCAGAAAGTGTGTCCTACTAGCAGAAAGTTTAGGTTGGAGTACTGAAGCTGCAGTTTTCTGTATTCAGAGTAAAACAGAACTGACGGCCATAATGAAACAAAAGGTGGAATTTTGTCATGCTAAAGGATTGATATGGGGGCAGGTCTGGAACTCTGCGTCTGTGTATAAGAGACTAGGATCAAGCAACATCAGAGGAGCACAAGAATGTCAAACAAGCTGTCAAAGGTAATGTGACGAGTAAATAAAATATACGTATTTGTTTTTAATAATCCAAAGAGATTTTATCAGAGGATACCGACCTTCATCACTGATTTCTCTTGATGTCAGGAACAAATCACAGAAGCCTGTCAAAAACTGTAGCACGGGTGTTGGGTGAAGACCTAGTTCCTAGAGAAATTCTTCCGATTGAATCCAAATAATAGAATTGCTCAGGAAAAAGAGTGGGCTAAGTTGTGATAAGCAGTGTCTAACAGCAAATTGGATGCACATATGGTTTTATTGCCCCCAAAATTGTCCTTTGAGTTCTTATGTCATCCCATTCAGTTCATCTTGAACTTCAATGGGTTCTCTTATAGTAGGAAGGTTTATAGGATATTAACAGTTAGCCAGGCAAGTTACCCGTAGCATAATTGTCACAGGGCAGGTTTTTAGGAAATAAAGGAAAATGGGATAAGTATTTGTGATTTTTACAATACCTTACCAGAGTTGAGGAGTAACAGTTAAACTGAAGAAACCCTTTCTGAAGTAAATGAAAAGTCCACAGATCAAATTGGAAGTTAGCACCAGGAAGGAGATAGAACTACCCAACATATTTCTAAGCCTCAGAAGCTAGTTTTGGAATCAGTCTGTTGAATAATTCGCGTTTTCTTTTTTACTTTTGGACATGTTGTAATTCAAAACCTCAGGAAGTTACCACTCATGGGAATACTATATGGTGCCATTCAGTATTGTGGTTAAGATGAGTGTTTCAGATATCAGTGCCAGATTTTGGCTTGAGAGGCTACTTAACGAATAATAAAGTTCCCAACTATCTAGGTTTATTATCTAAGTTTATTTATTATGTAAGTTTATCAAAGAATCATAAGGAGAGGTGGACTTCTTCCAGGTGCAGATGAATTGGAGGATATTGGACAGTCAAAATTTAGTTACTGCTTATGCTAAAATATTTGGGCTCCAAAATGTAACTAACTGATTTCAAATAGAGATGGTAACTAGGAGTCATATATTAATCAAAAAATTGCAGATACTAGATTTTAATATTGGTTGTTTTGAATTTTAGAAAAGAAATGTGAAGAGCCATGGTAGTGAACCACAACTAATTATTTTATATTTTACTACAGCAAAAAGATGAAAAAATATAGAAAAAAAGAGTTGTGGCAGAAGAGGTTAGCCTGCCTCTAGAGACAGCAAGCACAGACTGATAAAGTTTTCCTGCCAAAGGAAATGGTATCAATAAGATTTGAGATCCACTTCCTTGAAAGAAATTTTGCTACTGAAACGCCTCCTGTTAGCTGCATGCTTGACTCAAGCAGCAAGTAGTGTCTGTTAGAATTCTAGTTGTGCAAGATGTACAACTACATCTAATAAATAGTGGTATTTATTAGAAAATTACCAGGTAAAGAGGAGCTTCCAGACTTTCTGTTGTGTTTGTTACAGCTTGTGTTTGCCAGTGAAATATCCTTAGTCATTCTCCAAATCGCTGAGGAGCTAGATGCTCTTCAGCTTCAAAGTTAGAATAGTTTGGGGGTAAATTTATGTAATCTTAATTATAATTTGGTCATTTAAACAGACTTTTTTATGCCTGAGATGACAAAATTCTGTATTTCATAAATGTAGAAGTTCTTCCGGTCCAGGCTATTTAAAAATTAAAAGCTAACCTTGTTTCCATTTAAATAGGAAATTTTGTATCCAAATGTCCATCTTTTAAATAAAAGGACTCGTTTATTTGCCTTCAACTTCTTCAGGTAATGAAAGCATGCTTCTAAGGATGTCATTTAGTGATACATAGTCTACGCATCCTGTTTTAAGAGCATTAAGAAATTACGCTTCATGATACTGCAGAGAAGAGTATCTTTGTTTTATATGTAGAAATAGGGAAGCTGAAGCACAAACACAGGAGTATATATGTCTTTTTAATGTTGGCTAATGAGCATGTACATACTTGCTCCAAAACATTTGAAAATTCCATCCGAACACCACCATTTTGGAGCTCTTGGTGCTGAGAATGAGCGCATGGGTGGTTTAGTAGTTGTTATAACTTTGTTGGCACACCAATGAAGTTTCCGGAGATGTGAAATGCAAGTGGGGCTTTGTTGGTCTAGGATTTGTGCACAAACACAAAGCTTTAGGATGTTCATGCAGTCTTCCTTGAGAGCCAGTGTTCATATAGCAATTTAAGGTGTCTTTCAGGCTTCATGGAACTCAAAACCAAACAAAACTTACCTGAATTGAGGCGATACCATCGTATCAATCATATATTCTCCATATACAGAGGTTTAGTTTACCAGCTGAGATAAAAAGGTCCCACAGCAGAGCCATGCTCCAGGCTGAAGGTCATTCGTCTTTCCATCATGGTTACTGTTGAATTAATGGCAGAGCTAGCAGAGGTATTACTAAAATTAAGAGGCTCTTTCTGTTTCCTAAATTACAGTGTCTTTCTTTTGCAGAGTTTTTCCTATATTTGTTTCTCTGTTACTGTAATGTGAATTTTCTCAGAAGTCAACAGAGATTCTTCTCTTCCAGTAAGATTTTCCTAGAAGGCCACAAGCAGTTAGTTGTGAAAGATTTCACTTAGCCCTTATCAGGTTGTACCTTGAGAGAACAGAAACTCTCAGACTCTTGACCAGCTATTTGGAAGTCAGATGCTGGGTGCCACAGTGTCTAGCATTTCAATATCAAGGTGGATTAAAGAGTATTAGGGAAGCTTAAATAGCTCCCAGGAGAGAGATTCCCATGGTTTTGAAGGCTCATTCCACTAGAGCAGTTGCTTGGCTGCAATTTGGGCTGAAAGATCAGGGCTCATAGAATTGTGTATTGTACTGCTTAGTTATACTTTTTATGTTATACATATTAAAAGTCTGAATGCTCAGGTAATGTTGAGTTGTTTTTTTTTGTGTGTGTATTTTTAAGAAAAAATAGACTACATATTTCTCACCAAGTTTGATGGACATTGCCTTAGAATTTTTCAGACACTAGCTCAGGCAAATGAAAGAGGATTTTTTTTCCCCATGTTTCTTTATTAATGATCTGCTACAATTAATAACCCCAATCTATATTGGTTTAAAATTTTAATTGTCATTAAAATTAAAATATCAATCTATCTACTGAGTCTTGTAAACAGCTGTGCGATTGGAGTGAAGGCTTAAAGGATGTTTCACCTGCATTAGCTAACATGGAAGAATTTTACAGAACCAGGTTTCCTCCTATAGATGTGACTGGAGAAACCAAATTAGGTTTAAGCAGAGACTCTCCCTCTCTCACTTTCCTACTATTCATAATTTCTGTAGGGGGTCTAATATAGTTAATGTAACTGAGCTGCAGTAACTTTGTTCAACTGTAGAACATTTTTCAAACCAAAGTGCGCACAGTACATGATATGCTACCCCTTGCTTGGTTGCTGTGCTTTTTTTTTTTTTTTTGGTAATTTTGTGCTATTTTATAATTTTTGTCATGGAAATTAATTAAGGTATATGCAGGTATCTTATAAATAATTGCCTTACCTGTGGAACTCCTTCAGATCACCAACATTACATTGCGTCTTCTAGCAACTAATAGTTTTTATGGCCTTATATATCATATTTAAAGGAAAACAGTGTTCTCATGAACAGGAATTGCTTCCTGGAGTATGAATTGTAGTGAAAATTGTAAGTTTTTAGCAAACAAGCTTGAAAGTACTGAAAGAACCTTTTTACTGCTATTATCTTTAAAAGCATTGTGTTATCTTTAAGGCTTTTTATTTTAGCTGAACTTGAGAAAAATTTAGTAGGGTGCATAATATATACTTAGCGTGTCAGATAATTATTCTACATTATTATTTAAAATCTGCTGAGGATTTACGAGACACAGGCCTTTTTGTGATTTTTAAAATTTAAGTAGCACTTAATTACACTTTCATCAATTGTTTCTTAAAAAATAGGTAGGTAAAATGAAAATAGGAAAATATTAAGCAAATCAATGACATGAAATCATTTTTTTAATGTTCTGATAGCTCTTATTACTGAAAACAGATAATATTTTTGGTAGAAATGCTGTGTTGATATAACAATGAAGAGAAACAGTTTAAACAGATGAGGCTCTATGGAGATGCAGCAGTGGGATGCGGTTAGAGGGGCAGACGGTGCTTATGAATGTCCAGGCTGCACTAAATGTGAAATAGTGAATATACTGGCACAAGAGCATCAACATTCTCTGTGGCTGGTGCTTATATTACAATGATGAAGTTATGTGAAAGCTGGAGTACCATTTCCATCTTGATTCTGCTCTTGCTTTGCTTTGATTCTCTGTTACCTTTGGAACATTCCTGGAAATTTTAATCAAGACACCGAAAGGCTTGAAAGTGGCTCTGTATAGAAGGGGTATTGCAGACCATAGATAGGTTTGAAGAGAATAAATGTGAGCAGGACAGGCTAGGGATGGAGGGACAAGCTGAAGGCAGTTAGTGTTCATCAGGTCACATCATGGGGGTCTTGTAAGTGTGTTAATCGCCTTATCAACAATTGTACTGTAGTTTAATGCAAATGACTTTGGATCAGATTTTCATTCTTGCTATTTCAACATGAATTTACCTCAAAATTTACATATATTCAAGTTACTTCACTGATTTTTAAGCTCTCCTTTGCTAGGCCCCTGTGTGAGGCACATGGCAAGGCCATTTATATGCTTTAACTATTCCTGTGTTTGGGAATGGCATTTGTGCATTATTAGCAGTCTTAGACTATGGCAGATCTTTAGTTACACTCATGCTGAACTTCCACAAACACTTTAAGCCAACATAAGCCAAAAGATACTGCCCTGCCCTGCACAAATGTTCTTGCAGCTGCAGGGTTAGCTGATTGGGGAACTGATTTTTGTTGGAACTAGCCTAGCAAACCAAACCAAACATAAGCTTTAAGCTAGTTCCTTAGTTTATTTCACTCCTAGCCTCACAGGTATTTACGTCGGTTTGAAGGTCTTCATGGTGTGAAGACCAGTGTGTGAGGAGAAGGAATCCCATTTGATGTTGAAAGATATGTGGAACTGCAGCATAAATCATGGCTCCTGACCAAACCATCAGAGCGCTCTAAAGGCGGTCTAGGTGACGTTTTTTACCCCCCCAATTCCTGAGCACTTCAGAGTCCAGGATGTGGCCTTAGGCTGATTCTGTGCTCTTTACCTGCCTACTTTTAGGTTAGAGTGGTTATTTTCCCTCATTCAGTCTTTGTCAAACCCAGTCTACGCACCCCCTGCAACGTCGTTCCTCCCTCTCAGGACCTCTCACGGCTGACTTATTCAGTGCTAGTTACATTTCATATTTGTGCAATGGAACAATTGGAGAAAAACACGAGATTGGATGAATTATGCTTGTCAGTGTTACACTCTGGCAGATTGGTTAGCTCATCTCTTCTCTCCGAAACTATACTAGTCCAGCAGGATAATTTATGGATTTCATAAATGTTCTAGCTGTGGCTTTCAAAGAATTTCGTAGTAAGAATCCCAAATTATACACTGGAAAACACATTGATGTCTCATTTATTGTGTTGTACTTTTGCCTACTTTTAAGTTTCATGCATTTACTCAGACAATTACAGCTAGTTCAACAACAAATAAGGCAGCATCTGGGCACTGTCAGAGAAGCATTTTACCACCTGTTTCATGGGTGCTTTTTGTTTAAGATTTAACCCAAAACTCTGGTCAAAGATTAATAAATTACTCTGAGTTTCACTGACTTTAGTCAGCACATCTCTGGAACTGCAAAAACACTACAGAATAGTTACTTTCTTCAACTAATGTTGAAGAATCACCTCCTATGTGATGCAAAGCAGAATCCAGTCATGTAACATAAAGTGAAATTTAGAAGATACAGAGAAGATAAAGAACCAGTTATGGAGTTCTGCTACTGCTGTTTAACTGTTTCTCTTTTGAAAAGTAGCCTGGACACTGCTTTATAAAAAGTTGTCTTACTGAATGCCAGGGTGGAATGGGTATTAGTAAGTTCTTTACACCTTGGCTTATTGCAGTTTGTGTGTCAGTCATTGATTTATTTCTTACTTACTTTATTTTTGAACAACAAAATTGTTTCTGAAAGTTCATGGTGCTTTTATTGTAATGTAGTAGAATAGTAAGGATTTTAATTCTGAAAATATTTGGAAGATTTCTTTAACAGTATGATTTTCCAATTCATTCTCATTTTTCTAGATTTTTTTCTTTCAATAAAATTCAGGACTCACTAGCTACTTTCAATTATAAAAGCCCCCAAAATCACTGAACAGTTCCCAGCTGTGCATTCTTAAAAGGTTATATGAAAGTATCTGAAGTATTTGGAGTGCTGCCACTGAAATGGCAGTTCAGCAGACTTTGAGGTAATACAGATTAATATTCTAACTTTTATTTTTCAGGTTTTTCTCTGTAATTTTCTCTACAGCTCTCCACCTTGCAGTGTCTCAGTTATTCTACCTTAAAAGTGTATCTGAAATCCTTATAAGGATGATAAAAACCTGATTACCTGTTCAGCTAAATATTTAAATCATGATTTAAACAGAGTCTCTTTAATTTGAATTGATAATTTTTAAAAAGCAGCCTGTTAAAATACAGAATGCAATATTAATTTAACATACCTGAAAGATCAGCAATTTTCAGAAGGCAGGATCCAGTTTTGGGACATGCTGGTGAGAACCTGTTAATCTGGACCTGCCAGCAGAGATACTCTAAGCCCAGCCTCTCCTACTGCACTCCTTTGCTTGTGAGGTGGGGCTGGGGAGGACTTCTTACATTGAATTAAATAATGTCAGTTGATTCGCAAGGTATAAAATTCACAGCGGTAGATAAATTTTCCACATTGTATTCACTTTGAAGAGGCTATAGGAGATGGGGGGAACCAGAGTCACAAGAAAGGTTGCATTAGACCAGAGGAAGTTAGAAAGCTGAATTGGATTTTTTAAAAATTTGATATTGAAATTGAAATTTGTAATTTTTAATATCAAATGAATTTTCTAAAACATTTCCAGTCCCAACTCATTCCATTTTTTTCCTAAAATGTTCATCAGTGTGGAAATTCAACTAGCTCCAGTTTTGATTCCCTATAGAGCATAGGAAATAATTCTTTTCTTAAACTCAATTTTAAAGTAGAGATGTTTTATTTTTATTTTTAATATATAAAGTCGTATAAGACAAGGTTCAGATGCTTAAATTGCTTAATTTTCAGAAGCTACACTTTTGTAAGAAGTTGCTATAAACAAAATTGCCTTGAGTACTTATAAATAGCTTGTCTGGAAAATAATTTGCATGTGTGTGTCTCATTGCAATGGTAGTTTGTTGATTTATTTCTAAATATTAGAAGTAGGTTGCATTATAAGCCATGCCAGAAGATGTATGCTAAAATAATTCAGATTTTAACCTTTGTGAAATGCAAATTATCATAAAAATGTCAGTACGGGGATGAGTTCTGCCCTCAGACAAAAGGATTAGTAATTATACTGGTAACATTAGCGGTACACAAAGAGGAAAAATGATCACAGTACATTTCAGTGGGTGCATTTCTAACCAGTAGTCAAGTGGTGCCTGGAAGCAATACATGAAAATATAATGCCTTTTTTTTTTTAACATATAGATACTGTTCTGATTTAGCAGAGAGTGCATCCCAGGAGTTGCTCTCTCTCCATACATCTCGCATCTGTAGGCTGTAGCGTGGAGTGCAGGGGGTTTTGCTGTGGGCTTCCTTTCCCTGGGTCTGTCACTCACCCGTCTGCTGCTCTTAGTTGTGTGTTGGGAGTTACTGTGACTTGGCTTTGCTTTAGCAGCTTCCATTATCACACCTGTCTCAGAACTGGTATTTTATCCTGCTAGATGCTTAGGGATTATATCTCATAATGATCTGAGTTAACTGTTTGAGGCCAGAATCCTTAAACAGAGTACTTGATAATAGATGTATTGTAGCTGCTCTTAGCACTTTAATTAATGCTGTGTTCTGTAGGCATATTTTTTAGCATGTAGTATTTTGAAGCACTATCTGATACATAAGATGAATAAAGTGTGCACGCTCACTGAGTGAGGCATGTTGTTTTGTCTGTGAACTCTGCAGGTTTGTAATGTTAAATTTGCCAGAGTTAATGTGTTGAAAAGTAACAACTTAAGTTAGTTAAATGTCTCTTTCCTTAGAAAAATTTCCATAATGGTTACTTCTACTAAAATGCAATTACTGTCATTGTAACAATCAATCATATTTTCTTGGGTAGGGAACTTTAGCTAGTTCTGAATGCATTAAAATGTGATCACACTCTGCTTGATGTTAAAATGAGCTGCAGAGGCTTCTATGCCTTTAGGGAAAATCAAGTGGAAGTTCCATTCACACAGTTGCCTTTAAGATTGCTCAAAAAGAGAAATTATTTTTTTAAATGAAATTGAACCCAGTGAATTCTAAGAAATCAAATAAAGCATTATAAAATTCTGAAAGTTTTTAAAAATATGAAATTTTTTAAAAAATGAAAAAGATCTTTTTTTTTTCCTATTGAGCATGACCAAGCCTTAAGCAACAAGTTGTGACGTGCTGTTTTGACATTTGCCACTTGGTTGACTGGAACTAGGAATTTCTCTACAACAACCTGCAGAATAGTGTTGTCTGCAGGGCCATCCTCCCACTTCACTTTCATGTGCTCTTTTTTCTGTCTCTATAACTGAGTGTGCAACTTATACCCTTGTTTTCTTAAAGTTTTTTCTTTCTGACCTTCAGTTGACAGTGTCTTTGCAGGGTCTTCGTACTTCTAACTCCTGTTAAAAGTGCATTTTGCCCTTGGTTTATTCCCAAACTAGTTGCTGAGAGACTTGGAAGCGCAGGTGCTTGTTGCCTCTTGACCTGCCAGGCTGTGCTCTGTGTAAGAGTGGGGCCTTCAGCAAGAACAGGCAAAACTATTAAAAGGCCCTTTGAAAACATGGGAACTGTTTTGATTTGCTCATAGTACTGCAGCTGGTTGCTCCTACCTATAGGGCTTATTATTTTTCATTGCAGCTTGTGGAGGGCACTGCTAGCAGAGAGTGGTTTCAATACCTGCCCCTGCTTATATATGACTGTACTCATTGGCTTGCACTATGCC
>JAWLRI010000978.1:722207-755640 GCA_034781795.1 Crypturellus tataupa
GGGCACTGCTAGCAGAGAGTGGTTTCAATACCTGCCCCTGCTTATATATGACTGTACTCATTGGCTTGCACTATGCCAACACAGTGTTTCTTGACCAAAGAAAATAAAATAGTATGTTGGAGTATAATGTTGAATATAAAGTATTAGTACCCTTGCTAATCCTTATATATAAAGGGATGATTTTTATCATAGAGTTTGGTGATCAGTTCTTTCATGGTATTAGAATAATGGAATTGGATTGCAGTATTGCTTTACAAACTGTGGTAATTTATACTCATTTTTTAGATAATTGTGCCATTCTTTTGCTCTTATTGTTTGTTCATCTTATTTCTGGATAGAGTTGATACTCTATATTTATTATATGAAGACATGGTATCTTGAAAGTAATTGAGGAATATTTTCCATATTTTAGACCAAAGTTGTTGAATATCTAATAGTTTTATTGGCAGATCAGGCACTGGCATATTGAAGCGGATTTTTTCTTTTTTTTCAGGCATTATCTTTTTATACTATTAAGTAACTTTGGATAATATTCAAAAAAATATCTTTATGGCCTTTATAGGAAATGTTTTTATCTTTTTTATTCTGTGTCTGCAAAGAAAAAAATTCTTTCAATTCTCACATAAATTAAGTAACTTTAGCGAAAAAGTTTAGTAACTTAGAGACAACCTATAAAGAAGAATGTCATTTTTGAGTCAATGTGAATCACTACCTCTTAGAAATTTGCCTCCGGTCACATACCCATAAAACAAGACACAATTAGTAATCCTTGAAAAAGTTGAATTATATTCTTAGAAATTTAGCTGATCCCTTCTAAGGTTATAGACATTATTTCATGTTTATTTCATTATTTTTATGCATTTTTAGACATGCTAAAATACCATGTTATTAAAAAACTACTGCTAAAACCTGAGAAGTGTTTTCACACTTTGATGTTCATTTAAATATATGATACTACCCTAGTAAATAAATTATGATAAACACTTGTATCCAAGTGTCCCCTTTCTTTGTTGTTTTTGTGCTAGGTTTATTTCACCTATGCCATAGATTTCAGTGAGTATAAGACCATTGACAATATACACTTAGATGATTTTTGTTTCAAAATATGAATGTTATTTTCACTTCACCTTATGCAATTAGGCAAATTATTACTCTAAGCGTATTTTTAATATTTATTTTAGTACATGTTTTTTAAACTTTGAACCACATGAGGTTAGTAGTTTTAATTGATGGCTTGATTTGCAATATTTGCTTGTAAGCGTATTAAGTTATTGCAAATTTTGTTCTTCGTTTTTGGATTGAAATAGTATTATTTTATTTAAAAAAGCCTTCTGGCTGACGTTCTAAATCCTTTGGTGAATTTTGGAGAAATCACTCCCCAGATATATTCTTTCCAAAACTTGCCTCCTACTGAAATGCTTGACTCCCACCTAATGTCTCAATGTTATGGATTACATAGTAATATGAAATACTGTAAAATTTGTCCAAATGCCAAGCTGTCCTGTTCTATGCCACATTCTTCCCAAAACTATTGGATAAGCAATCTCAAACCTTCTTATAAGATTAACCCAAAACCAGAAGAAATGTGTAGAATTGTGAAGTATGAGGGAGACAGAGATTAGAACCATTCTGAAACCTGAATTGCCCAGGAATTATAAACCAGGGAGCACTTCACACGGTGACATGGGAAGTGACGGAGAGAGCAGCATTACAAGTGCTCAGAATATACTTTGCATGCCAGAGCTAAATAGAGGAAAACAAGCTTTAAAACTTGTTGACTAAAACATATGTTTAGTCAATGATTACCTTTTTTTTGAGAGGATTATGTAAAATATATATCTAACCAGCTCATCATGCCATTTGTAAAGCATATGTCCAATGTATGTGGGTGTCTATGTAAAAAAAAAATGTTAAATGGTATTTTTCAGTTACATCAATGAACAATTTTAAAACTTTCAATGGTAGATATTTAATGGCTTTTTGATTTAAACAGAAGTTTATAGGAGACTTGATTCTATGTGTAGAATAGTGGTGGTGATTTATTTTAACACATAATCACACACAAGCTAGATAATCTGATTCCTCCTGATAAAATAATAGTAATAAAAAGAACGGTTCTTGTCGTGGTTATGTCAGAGGCTGAAAGTAAGATGGTTTTTGGGGCTGAAAATACATATTTTCTGTTGAAATAAACTATGATATAGATGGTAAAAGCAACTACTTGCTTAGCTGAACATCTTTTTTACTAGATGAGAACATGAATACTCTGGATTATCAAATTCATCCTGCATATGAATGACAATTACAATGCATTTTTCATTGCTTTTAGAATTGCCTTTCTGTTCCTAAAATTTTATATTAATGTAGCACCTAGAATAATTGCCTATTAATAAATTTCCATGACTTATCCTATTAGTATTATATGTTACCATCTATTTCTAGAATAGATAATTATTTCAGTGCTGCAGTCACAGAAATAATCATATTGTCCTGTGGTTATAATAATGGAGGTCTAACACAAATGACCTTCTCAATAGAATTCAGAAGACTCGGTGGCTCACAGCTGATTTTGCTGGCTCTCAGCCTAATCTCGTTACACTGTTTTTAACTATAAAGAGGGTGGGTTTAAAGATCTCCAGCAGTGCAAATGAGATGAGGAAGGTTATAAAGAGCTTAAAGAATCAGAAAAGTGTAACTCCTCCAAAACAAATTATGCAATAGACATGATGCTTAAAAAACAGTGTCTGAACATGCTTCGGCATTCAAATTTCTCGTGTCATTAGATGGAATACAGCAATGTCCTATTGTACTGCTGTACTGTGCACAGTACTACTCTCTAATTGCATAACTTCGGAATTTAAATGGCATATTGCTGTAGAATATTCACAATGTTACAGTTTTCATTTTAAAATTCATTTTAAAAATGCATTTTAAAAATATGTTAATAAAGAATGACTTTAGTTTTACTAATATATGTAGCGTTTATGTGATGAGAACTCTGTAGCTGTTTTGAGTATTAAATCTTTACATTCCACGGTTGTTGGACCATACCTAGGTTATTCGAGTTATAATAAAAGTAAATTTAAGTATGGGCCAACGTGAACATGTGAAATTCCTTTAATGTAGGTATACTGTCCTCTGGAACTTGTCAAGTGAACTGTTGTGGTAGAACAGGACTTAACACCCAACTCGCATGTGGCTCTTCAGGAAACCCTACCATACAATAATAATAAATACTTTATATTAACAAGGTACTTTCTGGTATGTTCTCCAGTTTCTTTTTATGAACTGGCTCATAGGACATAACTGTAGCGATACCAAAACTCGCATATCCAAGGGCTCTGAGTGTTGGCACTGTGAACGTGGTGCTTGGTTTCAAGCTTTGTATCTGCTGTTTCTCTGATGCTAAAGAGTAATGTGCAAAGAAGTAATAGCTATAAAACCAGTAATTAGTCTGTGATCGATTTGTAGTTCTGCTGTTTCCTTAATTTCAAGTTCTGTTGAGGATCTGTAGCTATGATGTATAGAGAACCAAGAACTTTTAAAATATATTTCCCCTATGTGAATTCAGCAGCTGATGTGACCTAGAACACACATCCTTCAGAAGGCCACCCTGCTATCCACCATACATAACAGGAAAATGTTTAATTCTGTCTGCCCTTAAGGATAATAAATGTGACTTTTGATGTTCTGTAAGCACTGGGAATCACACCAGGTAGAAGGAAGACCCAGTACTTTTTTATATATGAGAGTGTTACAGGTAGTCTAAGAAAGTGGATGACTGAGCAGGAAAGATGTTGTTTATATTTGTAAACTTCAGAAGGGCTGCAGAGCAGGACGATATACTTTGCAAGGCTTCTTTTTATTGAAATACATAACTGTAGTGTACTTCACTTGAACCTGCATGAATCGATGTGTTTTGTCGCTGTATCTGGAAACATTACTGCCACTCATCACTGGAGTTTCACGGAGCATAAAAAACGTAAGAAAATATACAGTATATGTCAAAATATTACCATATTTTTTAAACAAAAGAGAAGTAAAGCAGAGTAAGGACCTTCCTGACTCTATGAAATCTAGTTGGACAATTGTTTGAGAAATTATGCTTGTGGGAGTTACTAATTTCCAGATAGTATATTCCTTCTCTGTCATGGTGGGTGAGTCATCGGTATTTTTTAAAGGTTTTTTTCCCGGATTTTAATGACTTTTTTTTTTCATTAGGTGAGAAGATTTGATTCATTACATTTGCATTACATTGCAAAGCAATAGAAATATATGAATTTGCCCCCTTTTCGTTTAAGACAGCATTTTGAAGTATTCCCCTTAGTAGCTAAATTTCCAATCATTTATCTTGGTTAGGAATGAATGACTGAGCTATATTCCACTTTTATTTTTCTCAATATGATAAGCCAGTCTGGAGCTGGAAAGCAGAAGATTTCTATAGGTAGGACTTTCTTTTCTGTGAAACAAATTTTACCTGAAATGTAAAATTTGTTCTGTTCATATCTGTTCAAATCTGTTCATATATTCAAGAGTTAGGAACATATGTATTTTGTTTAAATTGCTGGACTTTTCACCTTAGAGAATCTTTGTTTTAAGTGCAGGCTTGTTCAATAGAGATGTTCGTTCCCATGGAGGATCTGTTTTTTCTCAAAACCGGCTATCCTGCATTATCTGATGCCCAGTGTGTGGTTGCCTCTGTGGTGGCTGCATGTCTATTGGCCTGTCTCTAGTTCTTTCATCTTTTATTACAGACTCTCTACTCGCTATTTTTCTAGGTTTCCCCATATGCTGACATAACATCCTAGTTTCCATATTATTTTTTCTTGAGATCAATCCATCTTTTAAAGATCATTCTTACTCTCTCAGGTCTCATTTAATGCTGATTCTTTGATTCCACACAGTGTCAATTCTTTGAATTCTTTGATAAAATTTGACCTGGAACCCAAGAAAACCTTCTTGGCGTCTGTATTCTTGCAGCTTTCCATATAGCATTTCTTCCTTACCATCTTTGTTAGAATGACCAGTATTCTTTGGCACGAGGATTTACTACTCCAGTGTAAGCATACATCCTTGAATGGGGACATATTTGTAGAATTGTATCAAATACATCAGAAGTAGATGCTGTGAAGTATGAGTATCCTGCAGCCTAAGCAGGATGGACTGAGCTCCTATGAACTCAAACTTGCTTTGAAAAAGCAGAATAAGCCCAATTGCTCTTCCTTGTTTAGTATGGTGATTTTTCTATGCCAGTGCACAGTTTATTTTCCATGGGACACATTTTCCTAGCCAGGCACTTTGTTTTCTGTGGATCTGACTGTGGTTTTTAGGGAAGCTGTATCTGGCACCATCGATGCTCTCGTGCTCCTGATGCAAGTGTGTGCAACCCGAGCTGTTTGTTCATGCTATTGCCACTAGTATGTACAGGATGTATCTACCCATTCCTCTATCAAAATACAGATCTTTCTCTCTCTGCCTGCCTTTTTACCTTTTTCTTCTGTCATTCCTACAGTTTATTTTAAACTTTAATTTATACGGAGCTTCTGCTTTCTCTATCAATATCACATCATTATTCTTATCTGATTCTCTTGATAATTTGTTTGCACTGGAATTCTTGGCAGAGAACGAAGAATTTCATTGTCTACCTACTCTCTTTTCTCCTGGAGAGTATAATAGAGTGGGAGGGAGAAGCCTCATGGTAATATTTTTGTGTTTGAAATGTAGCCACACTTTATATGCTCCTACATGTCATGCCACTTATAGATAGTGAAACAAGTCTCTTCTTGTGGTCTGCTGCTCTTTCATTCTGTGTTAATTCTGCTCGTTTCATCTCCAACACGCTTATCGATGCTGCTTCTCTTTTCCGTGCCTCAGCCCGAGAAATGACAAGTCTGGTAATATCCCACGGAGTTAATGTGCGTGGACGGTGCTCCTTTAGCTTCTGAGCGGAGCTGGGACATGCAGCTCTGCCTCCTGCTCCTCTCCTGCCATTTGGGAGGCTCTTGGCTCCTGAAGCTTCCTGGAGACCCAGGAATGAACTTCTCCCTTCGCTCCTTCTCTTTTAGAGTGCATTGGTGCTGTCCTTACATCCACCATTCAGCTCGCGTACTCAGAGCCATTCCAACATTCTTCTGCTTCTGGTGACTAATGTCCACATTTTTTTTTCCTGTAATAAAGACAGGGATGCCACTGTATTATGTTATGCATTGTGTACATCCATTGTCTTCTGTCCAAAAGATTATTTCTTCTGCTAAGTTTCTATCTTGAAATGTTTTTCCATATACTTGTTCTCTTGAAGGAAGTCTTTTAGCTTGCTCTTGGTTGCTTACATGTCAGAATAAACTGGGAGTGCTTTGATCACATACCAGGATTCAACTTTACTCAGATTCAAAAGTAAGACTTAAAACAACAAAAATCCATATTGTGTTGCTTATCCTTCTCAGAACATCTTGAGAGTTACCACCAGGTTGAAAAGATAACTTCATGTGATTCAAATAAATCCTGAAAAATTAGCCAGAATTCCTAGGTCTGATTTACACAGTGCTTTAATACCACTGGAATGGTAAATACCAATGGAATATTATGGGTTATACTAATGGAATATTAAATTCATATTCCATTAAGCATTCAAAGCCAGTAATTATAGACCAAATTAAAATATCCATACAGGTTCTTCTCTTATAAATGTATTAGTTATTTTCAAATGTTTTCTCTACTTAAAATGGATTAATTGACTATTGAAAAAAGATATTAAGAAAAGATATATTTCTGAGATTACTGAGATACTAGAATTTTTGTCTCGAATTCTCTTTCTAATGTCTTAATATTTATACTCTCCTGGATGCATTAAAACTTTTTTAATGCATAAAAACTTTTTTTAAGTCTAGACTAGAGAAGATTTCAAAATTAAAGCCAATTCATGTAGAATTCCTATTTTAGCTGCAATACCAATACCATGTATAAGTGAAAATAAATATATCTTTAAATGTTTTATAATGAATGTTAATGTTTAACAATATACACTATTTTGCGGAAACATCAAATCTTTTGATATTTGTCAAATACCTTTTCTGACATCAATTATAATATAATTTGTTGAAATTTAGTGGTCTATGTTACACAGATTTAAATAGGTGAAATAGTGGCTGTTTTTTTGCCTTCAGTATTAGGATAATAAAGGAGCAGTATGTATTTTCAAGCTGTTTATTAGTCAAATAGGTGGCACTTTAGTCTTCTGAGGGTTATTCTAAGCACTTACGTTCCCATTCATATTTGCATTTGTTTCTGCTCTAGTCTCATTCCATGATCCACTTGCTCATGTTCCTGATCAAGCCTAAGTGATGTCTGCTCTGTTGGCTATTTCATAGCTAGAAATATCTCTAAACTAGGACAAACAGTGGCCTGAGTGTCTCTGCCTTGAATTCAAGAGCTGAAGCAATTGCGCTGTTCACCTCAGTGCAATTCCTGTCTCCTTTACTGAGAATGTCATAAGCCAATTCTGTTACTAGTTTTTGTTAGGACACCTGCTTCTTCTTTTACATGCTTATTAAAGCATTTTTGTGAATGCATTTTTAAAAGCTTCATAAAGCATTTGACCAGATGGTAATTGCTTTTAAACACTGTGGGTCCGATCTGGATTTGGCTTGCCATGGGCCAGTCAAAGGATTTCTGTGTTATTACTAATTCAACAAGACATTCAGGTATTTAAAAAGACTGTGTTTGATGGTTTTCAGTAGTGTTTGGAATTTTTATAGCAAATAATAGCTGCATGTTTTTCAGGGGAATAGTTTTGGTGGGTGGTTTCCCACTGCAAAGGGTGAGAGATGACATTCCATAGCTAATAAGCAATTCTGGGAATAAAATGTATGAGAGAGACAATTTTCTTTTAATGGGCTATGGGACTTTCACATGTGAGCAAACTTTGCTTCTTATAATATATATGTGCACACGCACTTCTCTCTTGCTTATTTTTGCAGAAGAAATTTTATCTCTTTCACAATTATAAATAAATCTTACCATTTAAATCCCTATGCACACTTCCAAAACTTAATTCATTTTTTTGCTTTGAACTGTTTCTTCAGTGTCTTTGTCTTCCATGTTATGTTTTAAAATAATAATTTATATTCTTCCAACTGGAAGAAAGTTTTCCTCCAGTAGCTTTTCAGGAAAAAGAAATCTTTTGAATGAAAAGAAATTCTAGTTTAGCCAAAACCTGACAGTTTGAGGCTTGCACAACATGTGGAGAGAGAGTAACCCAATGTCATTAACAACTGAAAAGTGCCCAGTTAATTATAGGGCTTTGATATATACCCTGTAATAGCATGGTTATTTTATAATAAGTTGCTCTACACCATTATAGTTTTTGATGCTTATCTCTCTTGTTCTTCTTTTTGTATGGCTCTCATATATGTTTTTAAAAGCTAAAATTAATTTGTTACATTACTTCCTCCTTCATTAATAAAATGGTATAAATATTCTCACCCCATAGCAAAATATCTCAATACTGTGATTATTCTGTAGGCCTTTGTGGAGAAGTCTTTTGTCTTTACCAAAGACAGTTGCCTTTGGTAATCGGTTGTCTTTACCAAATGCTCAGAGTAACAAGATGATGGGTGGGACAAAATACTATACATATACAGAAAAAAATAGGCCGCAGTAATGAATTCAGATGGGTAAATTGTAAATCAAGTTCTACCTGCGTGTGGCAGCTTTTTAATCCAAAAGGCAGTGTTTACGTGTGTTACTGACATCCAGTGTGCTGCCTGGGGGCCTGAATCTTTTTGATGTGGGTGGATCTGGGGACAATCCTGCAGCGGCGGGAGAGGATGGGCACCTCTGCGGGGAGAGGAACGATGGGGACGCAGATGTCTCTAGCCAGAAGCAGCCATGTCTTAATTCAGTCAGCTGAACCCCAAATGTATCTTGTTACTTGCTAAAGGTGTCTACATTTGCTCTTGGTTAATTAAAGTTCTAGCTCTGCTTATTACCAGGGTGCAAAGAGCGTGGTGGGGTGTGAAATAGGGGTGGGGTGCAGAGCCTCACTGGGGAGAAAGGGGATTCTACTGCCGTGCCGCCTCTCTTGGGATCCATGCTGAAGCCCCACGCTGTTTACTCTAAAGAAATTACTAGGGACAGGGAATGTGGCATGATGTATGTGTGCACCCTGTGCAATGCAGGGCCAGGCTGAGCAAAGTGATATGGAAGGAGTCATGGCCAGAAGAGCCAACAGTGGAGCTGCTTGAGAGTCATCTTGTTGCTCATGAATTAACCCACGATGCTGAAGCAGCTGCACTGCATCATGGGCCTGCCCTGGTGTCTGTGCACAGCAACGTCTTTTGCTGCTTAAAACTGCCAGCTCCTGGGCCCTGTGTCTCACGCATTGCTCCGTGTGGCTTCGTGTGAGCAGGACTGGAGCAAGTCAGATTCCTCTCTGTGTCGCAACCACTCGGCCCCCGGTAACGTCAGTCTCTGTGAAACGCAGCACCCAGTTCCCACCATCTCAGGAGTTATTCTATTGAAATCAGTTACCCACATCTTCCTTCCCGAGCCAAACATAATGTTAAATACAGAAATGGTACTGAATTTTGGATATTTATAACCAGTCTATCAAATAAATTAACTCATACTTTTGAGTTTCCCGTATTTGCCATGCTGTTCTCTACAGGGATTGCTGCATTGGGAGGCAGTAAATCCATTTGTTCTGCTGTTTCCTGGGCACAGCTGTTCCAGCTCGCTGTTTTTTTGCCTGTCTGAGATGATCTTAGGCACAATGGCTGATTTACTGCCCCATATGCTCTCTTTAGTGTTTCTCCACGCTGTATAGCTATCCAGAATTACAGCCTTGTCCTGCTGAGGGTTTACCTGTACATAGCTGCTGTTTTGCTCTAATTACAATCCGGACAGCAGCATTTTCTTGTAGTCTCCATGGAATGGATAGAAATTCTCTTTTTATAGCTATTAGATGCTCTGCTCCTCTCTGGTTTCATTCTGCTTTGCTTGGATGCTCTGAGAGGTGTAGGGAAGAAATTTATGAAAATTATTATTATATGGTAGCTGCAGAGAAATGATCAGCTTTGTTTGGCACCAGTTTAGAAGCTGCATGACAAGACTGACTTCTGCA
This sequence comes from Crypturellus tataupa, assembly GCA_034781795.1. Classification (NCBI taxonomy): domain Eukaryota; kingdom Metazoa; phylum Chordata; class Aves; order Tinamiformes; family Tinamidae; genus Crypturellus; species Crypturellus tataupa. Next base: position 732,328 of record JAWLRI010000978.1, read on the forward strand.
AATTTTAAGGTGAAATCCTCGTATGCCAATTAGGAGACATGTTCAACCTTGATTGTGATTTGCACTTTAAGGCAGTGCCCCGAGGTCTAATACTTTTCTATACAATATCACTGGGCCAACAAAATAGCTATGAGTAATACAGTGCAGTTAGTCACTCGTGAGCGTTCATTTTTCCTCTATTTTTATGAATGAATTCTTAATAGTGATTTTAATTGTGACTGTGAATTTTTTAGAACTATAACTGTGGTTTTAACTGTGACCAACAAGTCACTGGGTTTCATAAAATGGCCTCCTTCTCCATGGAGTTTAGGAAGTAACTTGAGAAGGGACGGAGAGGCGACGCTGAGCGATCAGATTTATGAAACAACTGCTCTGCGAAGAGAGATCGAATTGGCCAGGATTTTTCAGCTTTGAAAAGGGAACGCTGAGTGGAGATAGATGGAGGGGCTTTATGAATTCATGAACACCAAATTAAAATTTGGAATTTGTTGCAACAGGAAGCTGTGGAGAGCAGAAGCATAAAGAGGTTTTGAAAGCACTATCAGGGTTACTAAAGATAAGCAAAAATTCCCAAATATGCTCAAAGCAGCTGTTGAGGGTACAAACCCCCAGAAAGGCCTGAGCTGCTGGTTGCAGGTGGCAGAGATGCTACATCCTGGTGACACCCAGGCAGGAGATCGCATTAGATGAACATTATCTAGACCCATATGGCAGTTGCTCATATAGAAAATGTGTTGTCCCTTAGGAGGACGTAGTCACTTCATGGTTTGTCTTTTCTTGCCGCATTGGCATAAGAAAACAGTGGTTTTGTCATTTTCAGTATGTATTCTAAAACTCTGCCCAAAGTCCTCCATCTGCAGCTCAGATTTTTAACAATACAACTGTCTTTTGCCCACTTAATAATATCGCAAAGGACAAGACTTCCAGTAGCAGCAGAATGGAGAAAAGGGGGCAAATGTGTTGCTCTGCTGCAGACCTTGCTCCATCTCTTCGCTCCCCTTCCTCCCACACCGTGTCCTGCAGGGCAGTGTCCTTACCGCCCCTCATGCCTGCAATCTGCGGGTTTTCCTTTGCAAAAGGATTCACTTAGCCGTCCGTGACACCAAGCACCTTGTTTGACTGAATTCGCCAACAGGGTAAATAGTTTACGGGAGCTGTAGTGAAATCTGTGCTTCAACTGGGCTCCTACGGCACGGTTGCCAAAAATATCAGAGATAGCAGGTGTGAGCAGATATAGGACGTATAGCCAAGCCCTCGCCAGCCGCGCTTTGTCTTTGCAGCGAGCGGGAGTCTTTTGGTGCACGTAGGCCCTTGCAGTTTTGAAACCCCCGCGGTGCTCGGATGACTGCGGCAGTGCTGCTCTCCGCATTGTGCAAGCTCTGACTCATTCCCCCACTGCCGAAGCGGAGCCACCTTTGGCATGCACAGGGGTGGTTGTGCAAGAGCCCGCGAGAGCCTGGAGCTGGGGTTCTGCTGGGCTCCAAATTACTGGGGTTCCTTCTTGACAGGTGGGTTAATGTTCACGGCTGCTGCCGCTTAGAATTTGTAGCTCATATAAACTCTGGTGGCCTGTATTACTCTTACTCTTTATGTCTAAATGCTTCAAAAAATAAAAATCTCAAGATCAAAAAATGGTACCCCCCCAAATCCTATACATCGGGATTAAAAAGCCCGCTTTTGAGCTGTGTTTTTGGTGTATCTTTAGGCTGCTACAGCTTTTTTTGCCAAGTCTAAGTAATTGAGTAGGCAACTGGGTTTGCTTGTTTGGTTGGTTTAGTTTTCTTCTCAGTGTTTCGTGGAATAACTTGTTATTCTAAAAATAAGAAAATTCTAGATTCTATAACTGGAATAGTGGCCTGCTCTCTATATCATTATAAGAAGACACTTATCCTACACATTAGATATGATGTAGGAATCCTCATCATTAAATAATAAAATGTCTTTGAATCTCTGAGCTTTACCATAATTCATAAGAACTATTATTAAGTAATAGAATTGTTTTGTATTATTAAATAAAGTTTGGGAATCTAACATGAAGTCAGAACTATATTATAGAAAGAAAATCTAGGTCCACAGCATCTATTTGTCACTTGTGTTAGATTTAAATAGGAGTACTTTACAACTTAGCAGCTTTTTGTTGTGGTGTTCTGTGTACCATGTTGAGTTGGCTCGGCAGATATGAGCAGTGGTTTTCTAAATGTGCGGAGTTTGAGAATCCCATTACTGTCAAGTGACAAAGGTCTAGTCCTGGCCACACAGTCATGAATATTTCCTGTGACATCAATTTGCAAAACAGGATGGATTCTGCTTTGTTCCGTAACTTTCTGTTCCGTAACTGAGGACCAAACTGGTGGCGTGTCTGGGGAAAGAAAGTGCTAGGCCACAAGCAGGATTCCACGAGCTCCACTGGGATATTTCCCTCTTCCTTGCCTTGCCATGTAGATCAGATCATGACACCATCAGCTTCAGTTGTAGTACAAACATCCCCCTAAATTGACAGGGCCACATAACTTCTCACACTTACGCATGCACTCAATTAAATTCCAAGAATATCTAATCTTTGCTTTGATTAAAACAAAGCATTAAATTAAAGCAGAGCATTAAAATACTTAGGTATTTTTGCATTTACTAGCTGTTGTAATTGTGTTTATATCCACGGTTGAAACTGGGATGCCTTCCTCATGCATGCGCATCACAAGGCATAATCTTCTACACTATTTACAGGCTATTTCTTTTATAAAATTCACCTATTATAACAAACACTCTAAGAGAGGCTTACGGCACTGGGCATGATGAGTGTTTAATGTATAACCTATTGGTTTTCTTAAAAAATATATAAAAATATTTATTTCATTTAACCTATTTAATTACACAAGTTAAAAAAAAAAAAAAAAAAAAAAAAAAAAAAAAAAAAAAAAAAAAAAAAAAAAACAGACAACATTCCTGTGAGCCATCTAAGCATTATCAGCTGATGGCTTCTCCCAGGCAGGGCATTTCAAAGGGAAGTTTAAAGGAAAAGGGGGATTTTCAGGTTTCGGGTAAGGTAGTTCAGCCATAGCAGCATAGGCAGAGCTCAAAACCAAACTCTTTTCACCTTATATTCCTTTATAATCCCATGACACTAGGATGTGCAAATTTAAGGGAAAAATCCTTTTTTGTGTGTATTGACTGTAGCAATAGTGTGCAGCTGGGAAGTGGAAATTGTTACCCACAGAGCGCAGAAATCCTGAGCAAGGGGAGGAACATGAAGAGATGACATGAGAGCAAAAGAAGTTCTCTGCTGTGGCAGGGCTGTTCCCGTCTTCCTTGAGGATGGATCTGCTGAAATGGGAAAGGAATTCCTCAGTGAGGGACCTGGGGCCACCTGCGTCAATCCCCAGAGCAGGTGATGTACAAAGAGGAGTGAGGGCCCCTGACCCTGAGATCCCCGGCGATCCAGGCTTGGCATAGGGAAGACTGGGTTGGCTCCATCCCCCTGAGCTCAGCCAAGGCCACCTTACAGTTCTCAGGAAAATTATCCATAGGGAAGATAGAGCTGGTGAATGCAATAACTCAATGAAAAAACATAGGGTGAAGGCAGGGAACTCTAGGCATAGCTGCTTCTTCACATTACTTGATTTTTTTTTCTGCTCCCATTGCAGTTCCAAATAAGACAGTGGGCAGCTTCTAGTGTCAACAGTCAGAAGCTGTGGTCCTGAGCGAGCGCGGTTATGTGCTGACCACGATACGGTTTCACTTCAAAAGCCGGGTGGCCTTTTATACAGAACAACATTTCCCTGCAGACAGCTAGCCAATCATCCCTGCATAGCTGAGGCCAAAATAGGCCTAATATTCTCTTTACTGCACTACAGTATCTCTTAAAATGAAGGCTGAGATCATAGCAGCATTCTGGTTATTGGTTCAGTTTCCTATTTCTTTCTAGGTCTTTTTTAAGCTTATACTGTCCTTACGGAATGACCTCCTGGGCTGCAGTGCGTAGCCATGTGACGAGTTGTTTACTCTGCTGTCCTTCTTTGAGGCCTTTTGATGACCAAAGACAACGTTTTTAGCTAGACCGTGTCTTGGAGGACTCAGCAGTGATTTACTCAAATGCTCAGGAGGAATCCAGTCCTAAAATGAGACCGGTGTGTGGCAGGAAGCACTACAATCAGAATCGAGGATGGTGTTTGGTCATTAATTAATAAAGTCATGCCAGGAGGGTGAATTGGTCTTCTCTAGTAGTACTGTTAAAAAAAGAGTTGAATGTTTCCTTGCCTTTGTTGTGCTGTAAGTTTGCTATAGAAAAATGCCATAGCTCTTTTATTTTCTGTTGGGAAAGGATCTTGTCAGTGTTCTGCAGTTAACAGCACTTGAAGTGTCAGTGAAGTCCCAGTAAGGAGCTAATGCAGGAGTTTGTTTACACCGATGGATGCTTCATCATAGGAAACACTGTGCTCGACTGTATGCTAATTATGTGATAATATGTTTTGTTTTCTATTATAAATCAACATGTTGCAGTAAGTATAGTACTTATTATTCCATATAATAATATTCTTCTTTGCATATGAAGAGCTTTGGGGAAGCTGAGGTGCATTTTGTTAGGCTCACTGGTGTGAGAGTTCCAGCTGATTTTTTATCTTACTAAGTTGCAAATGCCTGGATGTCATAGGATCTCCCCTCCTTTTATTTAAAAAAACTCTATAGCATACTGTTCTGATGCCAAATATTCCTTTGGATAGCTATTTTTGCTCCCACCCCCAATAGTAACTAGAAAGTACTGCACTGCGAGTTATTTTTAAGTGGATGGAAATAGCATCCATATTATTTCAAGGCACTGATGTATAAAATCTTTGTAAGAAAAGAATGCCCTTGTTTATTGCACATTAATATTGTTTAATGTTAAACTTTAGGGAAGTGCCACATGAACAAAAATTACCATTCCAAATAATTTCTAAGCAGGATGCGGTTTCATTTATAAAAAATCACGGTTGCATGTGTAAATGAGGATGATTTCTTCCATGGTGTGATTAAATAAAACAGAAGTCTGCATCCTCGATTCTTATAAATTGTGGTCTGTCTATTGGAAGAGGACAGTTCTCAAAAATGTGTAAGGTCAATCCCGCAGAATAACGTTCTCCCTAGGAGGATGGTTGAACTCTGAAGGCTCGGCACATGTTCACGTGTCATTCTGTGTTCAGGCGATGTGTTTTATAGGTGTATGAAATGTTATGTCAAAAAGGGGTTTGTAGATTGTAGAAAGTAAGGATTGTGTCATTGACAGTTTTTAAGCAGAGGGGACTAAATTTTCCGTCGCCTCAGAAGTGTGATACTATTTATTTCTATATTGCAGGAGTTGCAATAGCTGTGATGCGTAGCTCAGAGTATTACTACACTGATACAATTGTTTGTTTACTTTCTACTGTAACACCTAAAATAGGAATTAATATTTAACACAGTTCTGAAGTAATTAATAGCTTCTAATATTTTATGCAAATGGTGCAAAAATTGAACTGAATTTTCTATATACTTCCACTGAAATAGTCAGCTCCTGACTTCAAAGAGAGCAGAATTTGTGTCACGTGTGTCACTAGTGGCCTGAGCACTTGCAGGTTAAGATCTTAAAAGCAGCTACACTCTGCTTTTTAAGCTGGCATTTCTCAAAGCAGTGAGGTTATTTCTAGATGCTATTTTGTTCTTCATTGCAGGAGGAGATGCTCCTGAAGTCCTTGAACATAAATGATCAACAATTTCTTGTGAACTGCAAACCATTTTCTAGTTATTTTTTTTATCTGTAATCAGCCTCACTACACTATAGATGGAGTTAATTAGTTCCATAATACCTAGTGAAATAGATTTTGGAGTTACCCGTATATGAAATACAGGAAAGCAAATGTATTAGGTTGTACATACAGAAGTTAACTTCCAAAGTAGCAGGCTGTTTGTTTGATGGATGACATTTTTTCTTAGCAAACTGTATCTAATGAAACCCTTACAAAGCAATGCCATGCATTCAGTGCATGTCCCATAATTCTCTTTGGAGACAGTGCACAGCTGCTGCCGTTAGTATTAGCTGCTTCTTATGGGTTGGTATTTTCTTTCAATAAAAATCACAGATGGCAGGGTGTCTTTCACACCATGATTGTAAATATGAGCCTGGGTCAGGTGAAGAGGTGATGTAAGTACATGTAATTCTACTTTAAGTATAAAAATCCCGCGCTGAGGCCAGTTACTGTCTGTTTTTCTTGCAGTCCTTGAAATATCCAAACATGATCCAATAACAGCAGTGACATAAATTGTTGTGCATCTTCAAAACGCATTGGCACCCTTTAGCTTTAAAAATAATAACCTAGCTCTGGAGTCCTTAGCCTCTTGTGAATTTAGCTGTGTCGCTGTTCCTATGTAATTGTTATTACTTTGGCTCTGTGTTCTTTAATGTGTGTGGGACTGCTTAAAACCTACCAGTCTTCTCAAGTTTGCTTCTGCAGATAGCTTATTTTGCCTTCTATGCTTGCTCACACATACTCGTTTAGGTGGGTGATGGAGAGCTTTGCAAATTATTTGTATACAGCTTATGCAATGTTATTTTATAAGAATTTTCTTACTGTGTGATTTTAGGAGGAAAATGTAGTGATACCAATGGCCTTCCTGCCATTCCTTCCTTCCTGTTGTAGCTAGACCTTCTTACAAGGAAAAAAAAGCACCGAGAGGAGGTGTTTATGTTGCTATAGGGGCTGAAACTCAAGGTATGACTATAGCTTGGTCCATATTAACTTGAATGCCTCTACACCGTGCTTGGCTGTAGACGTTTCCACAAACAAAAAGACTAAGATCTTACAGGAGTCTGTTGGAGAACTAAAAAGCATTGAAGAATTTCCACCTGATTGTACCATGTGTTGCTGTCTAATAGCAGCTCAATGTACATCCAAGTTAAGCAGGAGGATATAGAAACAGTATCTGATAGAGACTCAGTGTCAGAGGGGTGTGGAATAGAGACTGACACAAGCCCTGAGACTGGGATTACTATTAGAATTATTGCTAGTGGAAACGAACTCACTTTGTCTCTGGACAGTCTACCTGTTAACTTTCCAAATTACTCCCTCACTATTTTGAACCTGCAAGCTGTAGAAATTTGCTGAGAACATTTAAATCAGTTAACAGGATAGGGCTATAACCTGCTCTGCACCTTTTAGGATATTTTCAGACTGTTTTAAGTATCACATGAGCTTTCCATTGATTCTTTTAAGTCACTGTCACTGTTCAAAATATGCTGCTTTTGGCAAACAAAACAAGTCTAACTTAAAGTATTTTCTGAATTGCATCTTGTAAGTATTTCTGCATTACTACTTTGGCATGAATTCCTTGCCTGCCTTAAAGTCAATAGCAAGGCTCCCACTGAGGTAAATACACGACACCAGTGCTAATATTTATACTGTTTGAAAAAGTCTGTGTGGTCCTCATTTCCCTCCAATTTATTCAGAAGTGTGTTAAACTACAGTGCCTCTATCTGAGTTTTTTAAAGTTATAGTGATGTTTCATTTGCCTTCATTCATTTACCTTTTTTACTATTCTTCTGTGAGTTTCTTGTCATAATTTAAATCTTTCGAGTAATGTAAAGCCTCAGCTGAAGACTTCAGTGTATGCAAGCACATAACACTGACTTCTTAGTTTTGCTGACAAACTCAATTGCTAACTCCTGCAGCTGCGCTTCACTATTACCTTGCTATCTGTTTTGTATTTCAAAAATCTTTTTTTCCCAATGCAAAACCATTTTGGATACTTTTCTGTGCTTTTGTCTTTTTGCAGTTTTTGTAAGGTGAAGGTCTTTTAATCCTATTCCACCAATCCGCCCTCTATTTGATTGCCTTTATTAATGTTACTGTCATTCTCCCTTACAGTAACATCATCATCTGGGGGATTTTCTTCTTAGATTTCATGTTCATATTGGTTACTTGCCTGCTGCCAGTCTGAGGAATATTCTAGACATCAACATTTCATTGCATTTGCTCTCAGCTACTGCATTTTTGCATTCTATTTATTAGTAATGTTTAGGTCCCTTTCGGTCTATATGTTCCTGTGGTCTGAGGACTCTAGAAACTCTGCAGACCATGATCTTGGCATGGGATGGCCCGGGAAACACCCAGAGGATGAGATTTCTCCAGTGTAGCTGAGAGTGGGTAAGTTTCACTCTGATGCCTTGGGAAGCTTTCCCATGGCATTCACTTCCATGGCAGGGTTGTTGCCAGCTAGTTATAAAGTCAGTAAGGAGACTTCCTACTCATTGCTAGAAAATAGTAATTCTTGTCACATTTGTGATTTTGATGCCAAACAAAGGTGACATCAAGGAAGTTTCCAAATCTGTGCAGTAATTGGAGACAAATATCATCAATAAGCAGACAATGGTTCCATTTATCAGATTGCCTTCCCTTCCCTACTAGCATTTTAAGTAGGTAAGTAGGAGCCAGCTGCTTATGTCTTTCAGCTACTCGGTGAGCTAAATGACGGCATTGTGCGCTTTTGATGAGGAGATATACAGCTGTGCATTGCTGACATAGTGCCAGCACATTAGTGCATGACATCTGACAGCTTCACCTACTGCTCTGATTATCTAAAGGAGAAAGGAAACATAGCTATTTCAGTTAGTACACAGAGTACTTAACCACACTCAGCAATCTAACTCAGTGTTACAAAAATGCAATTCGTAAAAGTACCTCTAGATTCATATGTCTGCGTGCAGCTACCAGAGTAAGTTCTAGGCCTATCTCTAGGTCGGATTTCGAGAGAAGTCTGCAGCAAATTGAAAGAGCTTCAAAGCAAGAAGCAAACATGACTCCAGAACGGACTGATCGAACACACCCCTATACTGCTGAATAAAGGCAGGGAGCAGCCCCAAGTGTTGCGTGCATTTTGAATAGCTAACTCAAAAGCATGTTGGTCGCATCCATCCCACAACACGGATAATCCCTGGGTAAAATGTGGTAGCTCCATAAACCGGGCATGGGTACTTGGGATGAGGCCTTGGATCACACTGTGGAATGGTGAGACCTCATCTCCAGAACGCCAGATTGCTGCTGGGATTCTCTGCCGCTAGGGAATATTTTCCTTTTGTAGCACAAAAGGTACGTAGGAGAAACAGGACTGTGAGATTTTTTAGGACTGAGCCGTCATTACTCTTTCCCAAGCTCTAAGTGGGGTTGTTTATGAACACAAATGTTTGGCGGTTACAGTACGGGTGCAGTGCAGTTTAGATATCCGTCTTGAGAAACAAGAGTTTACATAAACCTTACTTAGATAAATGCTTGGGTCAGAGCCTATTATGTATAGCAGAACTGCTTTTAAAAGCCTTAAGCTGTATGCCTAAACTTGTCACGTCTCATGGAAATTGTGTAATTCTGTTTCCTCCTCTCCCATTTTCTTCCTGCTTTTATGTGTTTTCCATGAAGATTCTGCAGTAACTGTGGACAGACAGAAAATCGCCCTCGGTGTCCAGTCAAATCTGTCAGAAGTTACCCAGCAATGTCATTTTCCCTGTAGTGCTTTGAAGATTGCCTTCTTTGATCAAATTTTGACAAAGTCCAGCGAGTCTTTATATTATGGAATGTTTCCATTATATTATTTTTTGTTTAGTTGTCTCTCCCCTCCTTTAGGCCATCTCTAAATTTCCCTTAGCCTTTAGTGTCACCCAGGGCTGCACTGCCCTGGCTTCTTAGCTGTTTTGCTGTACTTTACTCACTTCATATATGACTGTTAGAAATGTTTCCTAAAAAGCATCCCTAAGGTTTGTAGCCTTCAAGGGGGAAGGCAAGATAATTAAAGTAAACATCCAGTGCCTGATACTTTTTTATTTCTTGTAAATTCATTATTTTAGACCATAATCAAAGTATACCGTCAGGGCTATAGCCTACAGGTTCTGAATATAATTTTTATTAGCTTATTTGACACAGTCTATTACCTATTTAAAAATACTTCAAAATGTAATTATTTTAATTATTTTTAATCCTGCAGGTTACATTGCTAATTATTACTGATATTATAGATTAATTTCCTTCTATAGGATGAATTTTGTCTGACTAGTTTTGGGGTTTTAATTAAAAGTTCTAATGGATTTATTATTACTAGCTTTGGGCTCTGTTACCCGGAATGCTAATCACCTCTTCTTCCCAGGATGGTGTTTTTTGTGGGAGTGACGCGGGGAACTGGAAGGCTGATTCAGTCGCTCTCAGCTGGCTCGGGAAGCGGGATGATTTCCAGCCGTCCCCAGAGCACTAACCTGGGCTTCCTTCTGGGGAGCTGGGGGGGAGCTCTGCTTAGCACTGATTCTGGTATTTCTGAAATTAGAATTCTGAATTTAGATTGCAATCCACTAAACACACGTTTTATGTAAAATATATGTTACTTTTAATACCTGTTTTCTTTTAAAAATGTCACATTCCATTACTTTTGGATAAATGGGACTCCACCTGCATTCTCACCACTTTATGCATTTTGTTCACTTCTTTCCCTAACTTGAAAATCAAATCACATTACTGATTACAATCTAGATTTTAATTAACATAACTGATTTTTAAAAAAATCTGTTTTTTATTTTTGTATATTACCACCACGACTTCCTTAAGAAGGCTGACTGTTAGATGTGCCAGAAAAGAGAGAATAAAACATTTTAAATCCGTTAATTTACAGGCACTGCGAAACCTTTCACAGAGAGCTGTGAAAAAAAATAAGATAGATATCAGAGATACAGTTGATGTTTAGGGAATACAAACAGACTTAAACCACTGAATGCTGCTGAAGAAAAATGGTGGTTACCAAAATATTATTCCTGCTAAAGATGTGGATTATTTGACAGGCTGCAGCCATCTGGTTACAGTCAAAATGTGCAACACGGAGGCCTTTAGGTTATGCAGTGACCAGGGACTTAATGATAAAAAATGATGTATTTTATACCCCAGTTGTTTCAATTCTTTCATCTCTTACATACATTCCCGCGAAGAAAATATTTTGAAAGAAATGCTGGGAAATCCCACATCTTGCCATGTTGCACAACAGTGATGATTTCAAAAAATCCCCCAAACTCTAGACTTTACCTTATTAAGAGATGTTTTGAGGCTTTCTGATAATTCTGCAATTTAAAGCAGCCCAGGAGAGATTCAGATGTCCCAGGCATCTTGAATGTCCCTGGAGAGGAGAGACCTCCGCAGCTCTGCGGCAGGGTGAGTGAGGTGCTCTTAGCTGCTCTTTCTCCTGCACTGCTTTGACTCACTCGTGGTGCTTTTTTGTGGCACTGTGTCTGAGAGGAAACCTAAATCTTTAATCATCTGAATTAAGAAAGAAAAAAAGATCCTACATTCAGCAACTTCCTTATAAACAGATTCATTCCGTGGCAAAAGTAACTTTATTGTACCTTGCTCTGATGGTAAAAAGTAACTTAACAAAGCTTTGCAAACCAATCTACCAGTTAAAAACTGCATATTCGCCCTGTCCCCTGCTTTACAGTGTGTCTAACCCCTTTCTTGGTTTCTCTAGACAAATGCAAAGTGACACCGTAGAGGACGAGTGGCTGTTGGTGGCCCCAGGCGCTGACCTGGGCTGCTCCCCATGACCCTGGCCCCGGCGGCAGATTAGCCGGCCCGTGCAGCCCGCTCCGCTCCCGCTTCTTCCCCTGGAGGTGCGGATGCTGCGTTCACACACCTTGCAAGCCGTGAAGTTAAAATTAAGTGGTTTGCCATCGTGTCTTGCAGTGAGAAACTGAAAGTCACACTTCGGTGTCTATGTACCAGGCAATGGCTTGTGTCGGATGAAAAAATGTTAGTAAGACAGGGAAAAGTGAGACTTTTGGAGAGACTGAGTGATTGGGGGGAACTAAGTTTGTATCTTTTGAAACAACTTAATCCTAAGTATCAAAGGAATAATTAGAAAATAAGATATTGCTCACATGACTGCAAAACCTCAGTACAAATATTTGTGAAACTCTGAACTGAAATGCTCTTCTTCCATATGATGTTCTGATTGGAACAAGCTTCTGTGTGAGTTACTTTCCAGTAAAAAGAAGAGCAATTTTTTTTAAGCCACTGGGAGAACTAGATTTATGGTTGTTCTCTGCTAACTGCTTAAAAAGCTGCCAGCTATTGTGTTTTCCTGCTTTCAGTGTCATAGTTGAAATCTACAGGGACATGAGTGTAGCTCTTTGCATTAAAGCATCTTGATGACCGGGAATCTTCTGTGGTAGAAATGCCCCTTACCTGAAAACTCCATAAACCCTTCATAAACCCAGAAATGCTCTCAGGCACAGCAATTACTATTTCTTGTTAATATCAAAGTGGAATTTTTATTAATGGGACTATTCTGTATTACATTGATGAAATTGATGCCATTTGATCAGTCACTGTGATCAGTCGTTCTCTACCAGAACACTCGTGTATGTTATTGTTAATATACATTACTATTATTAGATTGCTGCTTCTCTCTGCATTGATAGACAGAGACCGAATATGAATTTCAGACAGTAGAACTCTTGCTTTGTGGTGTAGTCTTGTCTGTCAAGCCACTTACCCCTTCTGCCCTGTTAGAAAAGGTGAATTTGGGACTAATTTTGAACGTCGTTGAATTCAGCAGACATTTATTCTCTCTCCGGTTTGTTACAGACTTCCTGTGTAACTTAAGGAAAAACTCTCTGTTTTGGTATCTAAAAAAAGATTTGTAAAGATATTTCTCAGAGTACCTACTGTGATATTTAAGAATAATTATTTAAAATATGTAAATACAAGGAAGGGAGGAACGGTTATAAGCCATGGCTTCATCTTTCATTCCACTGAGTAGAACGGAGGGAGTCAGGAGTTTTCTAAGAAAGGGAAAAGCATTGTAACATAATAAATAACAGCACAGCATAATATTCCTGCAGCCTCCCTAAATCAAACTCCATCTGGATTTCATGTATTTTCTGTGCATCTGAACACCAGTGCTATGAAAGGGCAGCTTGTCCAGTTATGGCCTCTTGCAACCAACAGCTCCCCTGAGAGCACTCTGTGGTGTTGGTCTTGGCACAGACTTTTCCTAATAGGTCTAATTTTCATTATAAATTTTTGCAAGGTTAATATTGAGACTCTGCTGACACTATTTTGTTTCCTCCACAACATATTTTCCTCCTTTCTGCTTGTCTTTCAAAAACCAAATGAAAGTATCCCAATCCAACTAATGTCTTGCTTCTCAAAGATCTGTTCAGACTCCTAAAACTAATCTACAAGTACCTGTGTGATTAAAAGCACTAGTAAGTCAATAGCAGGATCAAAATAATATTTTAGTGTTGCTTGCATTAGAATTTCAAACTACTAATCCAACAGCATGTCTCAGGACTAGATGTATTTTCTTTTTAAGAATATAACCCGCATATATATATGCATTATATATATGCACATATATATAATATTGTATATTTTATATATAGAGATAAAGCAGTATAACCTGTCAGTGCTTCTTCTACATTTGAGAGAGATGTCATTGTATTAATCACCTGTTTACAGATGTATGATGCTTGTGTGAACTGTTCTCTGTGGGTAACATAATTTGGAGTAATTACTGAATGGATATTTTGAGTCTGAGCACTAGTGGGTGGCTAAGGAGGCAGTGTGTGACCTTGGTCTACTTTGTATCCTAAAAACTGAAAATCAAACTAGTTCTGAGTTAGGCAGAACCCTCTGGGAAAGCTGACAGAGAACTATGCCCTGTTATTTACAGCCATGTTAGCATCCTTGCTTTCTTCAAGCTAAATTCCAGCAATCCTCTTTCACACACTGCTCAAATCTATATGCACATAGTTACAGAAATTATTAAACAGAAAATGTTAAATTTGAAAATGTATATGTGTGACTGTATGACATATGTGATTATTTTATCTGATAAATAGGGTCTGATTTGACTGATTTCAGTAGTAAAATTCTTCTTTAAGAAGTATTTTGATGCTTGGGTGCAGCATCCAACCAAGTAGTTTTCCTTACTATCTGTGGGAGAAAACATTATTAAAACAGAAGTTAGTTATATACCTCAGTATTTAAGGAAGCCCCTTCCTACTCATGTAAACCCCTTTCTTTTATACCTGTTTTTTGTCATCTCGTGGTTAGAGGGGTTTTCTTTTAGCCTGTCTTGGCTAAGACAGACTGTGCAACTTGCCCCTTCCAACATGAAGGGACTTAACCCATTCCTACCCTTTCTGCGCAGAGATTTTGCATATCTCATAACGTGCTTGTCATTAAAAATACACATTTATTCCTCAGCTGCCAATTTTTCATAGCAGTCAAATTATGAGTAGCAGTAGATGGTTTCCAAGCAGCATTGCTTTTGTTAAAAGCCTTGATCATATCTGGTGTTATTAAGGATAATAATTACCTTTGGAGTGTTAGACTAGAGCTACTACTACAGAAATTTCAGGTATGTTTTGCTACTTTTTCTCTGATACCATTTTCTCTTGTTTAGATGGAAGATGTTCGTGCAAAAGGGGGCATTAAGGAGGTCCCAATGATAGTGACTGCGGCTGTTAAACACTAGTAATTAAGATAGGCATTTGATATTTGCAAAAAAAATGAATAAAACCTTTTTATTCAGTTTACTATTGCACTCTTCAATGACCTTCCTAAAAATGACACTTCGCAGTTTTTCTAGATGTTTGGGGTTGTTCGTTTTGGGCAGAGCCATCCGCTGCTGCAGTCCCTCGTTAGTTGTTGAAGGGCACGTGGGCTTGGTTGCCTGTTTTTCCTGACCATTTGCCCATGCAGCAGCCTCTCATTTGATGCTCTGTGATTGCAAGGATAACCTCTGGAATACTAGGGGATACACTGCAAAAATACTGCATACGGGTACAAACAGAGATAATAAATGTTCCTCTCCAACTCCCTGGAGTGACAGCTTTGCAGACAGATTAGGGCGATTTAAATGTCAACAGAGTTATTTTACTTCTGATCGTTTTAGTCAAAGCATCCAGTAAATGTGCTTATCCAGCACGGTTGGCTATTCCATGTATCTGAGGGGACATTCCAAAGGAATAAGGCTGCAGGTTTTAAAATGGGGATGGTTTCATCATCTAAGCAGCAGGTTGGATTTCCTAGACTAATATCTAGACTCTCTGGAACCACAGGTTCAAACGCTGGCAGCCTGGCCTGCCAAGTGTCACACTTGACACTCATTTGGTTCCCAGTGTGTTGCTCCAGGTCGGCTCTTTGGAAATCCGGCACATGCAGCAGGGAGCAGACAGCGTGTGTTGTCCCATGGTGACAGCAGCGCCGTCAGCCCTGCGACTGCCTCTGCTCCTGCTCTTCCTCCTCCTGTGTGTGAGGAAGGGCCCGTTGTGTTAGCCCAGGCGGTGGCACTGGGAGAAGGAGGAAGGTGGTGTGATGGGGCAGAGGGAAAGGCAATGGGAAATGTGTGAAAGGCAAACGTGGGACAGGAGCTCTGAGGAGGAGCGGAGAGAATGGGCCTGAGCGAAGGCAGTTGTAATGGTGAGAAGTGGGTGGAAAAAAAGGAAGGCGTAAGAGACTGATAATTAACGAAAGGCCGAGGCGGAGGATCACGGGGGAAGGCAAATGGCATGGGAGGATGAGGGCTGAAAGCACCATCTGAAGGAAAATGAAGTGACCGAGGAAAGAGAAGATGACGTGGAGAAAGGGCAAGAGAGAGTCCGAGAGAGACAGCAGGTATATTGGAAGGTGGGAAATGCTAAAACAAAATGAGACACATCCCGAACTGAGAATCTTGGAGTTCGGAAGAACAACGTGGGGTTTTTCAGGTGCAGACTGAAATCCAGTCTCGTCATTCACATCAGCTGGCTACTTATTGGTCTGAGCTGAACTGATTTCCACCTGAAGTGTTGTGGTTGTATGTCCATATCAAACAGATGAGTAAAAGCCACTGTCACAACTGAAAATCTGTTTGGAAGCCAGAACAAAAGGGGATATAGTTTGACCTAAGTTATTACCCATGGGGACCCTGGCTTGCCTAGGCATTTAACAGAGAAATATTTACAGAGCCTCTCTGACAAAGAGAGAGATTCTTGAACTATCAAACTGACACTTCGTAAACAGTTCATGTTTAGATTTTAATCTCCTTTATTCTATATTTTTAAAAGCAAATATAGCAAACTGTGAAAGAGCATAAGGGTGACTTTTCCTGCATATTTAAAATGAAAATAGGTAGTATTTATTGGATAGCGGGGTATGAATGTAGCGGCTTCTATATCGTTGCTCTTTAATTGAATAATTCCATTCACTCATGGCTTGATTGACATCCAGTAAGAATGTGACTATACTTATCAGTTCTGTGCTTGAGAGCCGAACAGACAGATTTCACATAAATATTTTAATGTATTAGCTATGTTAGTTTCAGGGAGTATTTTGACAGACTAAAACAAGAAAATATTTTATCCTGCCCCATCCCTAATGCTATTACTGCTAAAATACTGTTTAGCTAGAAACTGCAGTGTAAGAGCACTTCAGATTACGATTTGTGAAGTATCACTCATTTAAAAGTAATGAAGACTGAAATACAGCAATCTTCAAGACTGAGGGGCTTAGCAATTCTCAAACAGCATATTGGATGGCAGTGAGTGGGAAAAAGGACTGCAGTTTGCTTAATATTTCCACAGCGGTGTAGAATATGTTTCTGGTGTAGCTTTTGTTTTGTATTTATCCCCCAGCAGGTCCCTAATGGTGCTGATTAGCATGGTAGTTTATTTATGCACTTGAGAGAGCTGAAGGGCTGCGAACACCGATGGGTCTGAAGCTGCAGACTGACTAACAAGACAAGAGAACTGAATGCAAAATCTTCATGTGGCCTCAAATAAGGAATGAGTAAAGAATTAAATTATTATATTAGCAATGAGGCCCACGTGGCAGGGGAAGGAGCAATGGGGCCGGCACACAAGCAGTGAGCGCCGCTTTCTGTAAAATAACGTTAGAAATAAACTGTGGCATCCACTTGTGTATGTCTGAGTGATCCTCTTAGCGATCAGATATAAGTTCTTGCATGCCTCTCTGCAGCTTGAAAAGTTTATTTTGTTAATATAGATACATTTTTGAGAGAGCTTCATACTCGGGAAGAAAATCATTTTTAGAAAAAGCAATTTTACCTTTCTATTAATACAGAAATAATGTAGGCTTTTAGATTATTGCTCTCGCACTTCACTAAAATGAAAATTAAGCAAACTTCTTCCTAACTGGAATCAGTTGCCACAAAAGTAAAAACCTAAGGAGAAAAAAAGCTATTAAGAGATTTAAGCACACAACGAACAAGACCTTTTAGAGGAGATTAAAGTATGTGACAAGCATTAGTATTTCAAGGTGCTGTGATCTACTCATGGATTGATGTGCCTTGGAATGAGATGAGGCACATTAAAAGCTGAAATCATTCAAGCTGGTGCAAAACTGAATATAAGCAATTACCAAATAGTTAGGCATTAAAATGAAATGGATGGTTCTGTGGACCTGCTGTGTAAGAGACTTCTTGTGTGTGATCAGATGCTCAGTCTCGAGCCTTCCTCCTGACACACAGGCCTCAGGAAACAACACTTAGTGTGCAAACAGGGATGGTTAAAAGGAACAGTTCCTATTTTAATGTTGCTGTCTAGCACTTTGTGTGGTGAGAATCATTACTCACCGTGAAAATAACATCGGAGCGTTTAACTTCATCGTTTCCATAGGCGTTAACCATTGGGAAGTTGTGGCGTTAGCACTGGTAGGTTGGGAATGCTCTTGGAAGAGGCTGCCAGGTAGCCTCTGTCCAGCTTGTGCAAGAGCAGAGACTCACACAGACTCCATTAGGAGGCTTTTTCTGCCTTAAAGAGCCTTATTCCTTTGGAGCATTAAAGCAGAATCCTCTTAGGCCCTGTTCAAACAGTTTGTCTGGACTGTAAATCAAGCCTAGCATCTTTACGAAAGGTTTTAGCCTCAAGAACATGTAACTGTGATTAAACAGCAAACACAGCTTTCTGGCTGTGGTCCTCCTTGGGATGCTCTCCTGGGACAGCCACTAAAATGGCACAAAAGGTTCCCAATTAGAAAAAATGCTAATTAAAAAAAGCACCCGTGAAGGGTCATAAATGAAATACTAAATAAAAGTGGTGAGGAGAACAATCTTTAGCCTTGTTTCTATTATTTTCTCTTACTTGTCAGAAGAGAGCACATCCACATTAGGAGCTGTGATTTTTCTTGCAAAATAGGTTGAATTGCTTGTGCTGAACCTCCGCTGAAGTTCTCACACTGACCTAAGTAGAAGCAGTGGAAATACCATAAAATCGTATAAACTCATTAAAAAGATACAAACATGCAAGAGTATTGAAATGCAAAAAACAAACCAACAAACAAACAAAAAAAACTTACCAAAACTTTACTCACAAAATTATAGTGAATGTTATTCACCAACTATGGGGAATAGAAACACGTCTGCAACCATTCAAACACTAAAACTTATTGGTTACCACGTTTAGAATGGAGAAATGTTTTCTGTAGCTTCAGCCTGTGTTTCAGAGGCAAAGCAGCTCCTTGGTGAACAGCGGGTTGGATGGAGCTCCCTTGCCACAGTCTCTCCACTTCATCTCTTCTACAAACCTGTATTTGAGGCCCTTTTTCCTCATTCCCATTTGGCTGAAAGGAGCCAGAGGCTCTATATGCTGTAGGGAATAGGTGGGCAAGAAGCTTGCAAGCTGGGTGAGCCGTTGGGTCTAATTTGCTTAGGGAATCCGAGTAAGGCACAGTCTAGTGTCTAGAAGGTTGTGATATAAAATTGAAGGTAGCATAAGCCATTTTTGTCTCTCTGACAAGAGCTGGTGAGAGGAAAATCTGATTGAGAATGTAAGATGTAAGGATGTAATTTTGCACGGGGGACTTTGATATTCATAGATTGGTAGGGATATGGATAAGGATAAAGGAAGGTCCTGTGCACATAGTAAAAAACAGAATAACAAAGACATATTTGCACAGAACTTTATGCATGACAGTAGTAATTTTTGTAGGTTACCTGTGCTGTGATTGTTCCTCTTCTGAGATTTCCTTTTACCAGGTAGGAAAGCTCTGGATCTTAGCTGGCGCACAGGAGGCATCAGCTGACACCAGTGTTATTTTCAGAAGATAGAAGCTAAAAAAATAGCTATTTTTATGGGCTACATGGCAAGAGTAGGAATAAGCATGTTCCATGCTCTTCTTTCATCTGAACTGGCAATCTCTACATTAAAATGACCCTGTGAAAAGAGAAATCCTGACTGAGGGAAGTTCCTGAGTTAGTTCAGACTCAATAAATGATTATTTCTACTTATTCCAGTGATACCTGGCACCCTAAAAATGAGAGATCTATGATTGAATAGTGTTTGCTAAACAAATGCAACTTTTGTTCTGATTTTTTGAAATATTCTAATTACAGCAGTTGCTGGTTTGATCCTATTTCAGCACTGAAACTTCATCAGGTCTCTAAGTTGACTGTATTTCCTGAGACTGGATTTTTCTGTGTCTTCCATATTAATTTCTGTAGATCTTTGATCTTACCAAGTTCTGCTGCAGATTCAGGTCTTCCTTGAGATCTATTTCCTAACTCTTGGAATGAGTCCTGCCACAGATAGATGGGCTGCAGTGTTCTTCCACAGAAAACATTTTCCATCCCAATTCCCTCTTTTCCTTCAGGCATGGGTGGTTGTAGAGCTGGGAAGGAGCAACAGTTTTTTTGGTGTTTGTTGGGAAGGGGATGTGAATAATGAGATTAGGCCGCTGCCCATATCATTTCTCTGATATGGCCTTAAGGAGAGGTACAGCATCTCTAAAGCAATTAGAAAAACAGTTTATAGAAGATGCTAAAGTTCCCTAGTTTGTTTACTCCATGGGTGTTGGGAAGAAAGAGAGAAATAATGAAGCCGAATCTGACCAGGATCTGCTTAATGATTATTGCAGATTCCTGGCTGCATGTCAATGCGTTCGCACCCAGCTCTACACTGAACTGTGAATGCAAGCTGACAGGTTTCATGGAGCTCTGCTTGGGATAATTTTGAAAACACATTGTAGACTTTTCTATGGAGATGTTACTAAATTGTCTGCTAGGAGGTGATTTGAGGAAATTGAATCTGTGCATGAAAGGAAGTTTTAAATCATGTACCAAGAGTATCTGAGCCATGAGGTTGCTGTGTCAGCTGTGGAGAGTTCAGAACTTTGGCATCCCTTTTTCTCAATATTTTCTTTTAATTACGCAAGATATGTGTTTCTTTCCTCATGAGGAAACTTCTCTGAAGAATCTTAAGAAATACTTTGTTTACTCCCTCTATTCTGCTCTTAAGGACTACTCTTGATATAACGGAAAATGGTTCGAGAGATCTGTCTTCTTTAGATGGAATCGAGGCTTCCTTTTTCTTTTATTTCATTTTTGAAATGCAAATTCCCTGTCTAAAAAGCTCAGCATTCCTCATCTGAATGGCTTTTTCTCAAGGATGCATAATATGCTTATTCTAAAAATGTGTATTTAGAGCAGTAAAACAGTTTAGAAGCAGGCATTAGTGCTGTATCAGTGAGTGTTCTGCTTCTATTTAAATATACCATAGTAAAGTTAAGACTAAGAACCAAAAAGCACTTCTTTCAAAGAATCTTAATCTTAAAAGTTTGCTTTAATAAATTTATTTTGAAAATTGTAAATGTTTGTGTAGTAATAGTGTAACACTTTTATGCTAGAAACAAAATGATGGAGAGGGCTCTAATACCATTTAATTACTCTAACCATTGATTTTGATTTTACAAGTAACTCTTTTCATATTTGGGTGAGCCAGATAGATAGGAAAAATAGTTCTATATCTCAGTGAACGTTTATATATTTTTCTTCCCTAGAAGGATATTTGCTTAGGTGAGCTGGTAGGGATGGATATATATTTATTATATATCCAGTCTAGTGGATTCCCTGAAATAAAAACAACAGCCGAAGCTTTCAGTGGCATTTTAGAGTTTGCTGTATATTCTGCTAATAAGAATCATGCCCTAAAACTATATTCCTTTTGTGGCTAACGTTGAAAATATCAGAGTGAGTCTCAGGACATTTAAGTGGCTTTAATCTGAACATATTTATCATAGCTGAATAAACATAGTGTAATTTAGAAGAAGAAACAAGAAATCCAGGGTTGCTGAGCGCCCAAACAGGTCATCAGTTTTGCTAGAAATCACTAATTGAGCAACTAGAGCTGAATGAAGCTCTGCTGCCTTCATTGCTGCAAGAGCTTTTCCATGTTTCTGAACCAAACCAATACGTTTATAACAACCCATCAAACTGATGTTACTATGCAAATACATAAAATAGAAAAAAAATCAAGCATTCAGTCATTTAAAGCTGCTTTCAGGAAAAATGGCATATACCCTAATTACTACCAAATGAAAAGTTATAACTTGTTATCCCTAATATAACATTTTCCAATTAAAAAGACCATTCATGTGGTTTTGACATTTGTTTTCAAAGGCTGGGTCAGAATGTCATGGGGGAGGTCTTTGTGATTTTCTTTTTGTAATTGGAAATTAAGAGTTTGTATTTTTTCAATAGTGCTTTATTTAATACAGTTTTCCAAATACTGTATTGATTCTAGACACGGGTCCATGTGAAAAACAGATCCAAATCCAGATTTTGAATACCTTACTGAACAGGCAGCTTAGATGAAGATTTTAGTTTTAGTTCGTCTCAGATATATGCTAATAAAACTGGGGTGGGTCAAGGAGATTTGCAGTTGGAGGAAATGTCTGTATTTGTTGAAATCTGCTGTCAGTGCAAAAGGACTGCAATAGGTAACAGGTTTAATAAAATACTGGGCCAGCCCCATATGGGTGAGCGAGAAGGTGCAAAGCAGCCTCCAGTTTTGCAGGGTTGTCTTTATACCACCTTTATTTGCAGTGGTTAATTTTTAGATTGTCTGAGTGATATTTAACCTTCTGGAATAGGTGTGTACCATTAGACTAAAAGTGTGTTTGAAACAGCCAGCCATTTTATGTTTTATGTTTGCTTCTTCTTCTATTGAAACATATAAAATTATATTTTTTTTTTAAGTTCAGAAAAAATGATGTTGCTATACTTTGAAGGGACGTGGCATTGTAGCTGAATTCAAGAACGGCCTTTGAGAGATTGATATGGTATCTTCAGACTTGTATTTTTCTGTAAATAGATAAAATTAAGTATTAATCCTATGAAAAGAATTCATGATACTCTTCCTGCCTCTAAGCCTCAGCATTACTTAGAGCAGTATTAGTATTCAGATGTGACCTTTCTAAGTAGTGGAGGCAGTTTTTGTTTGTCTGCCTGTTTGAGGGTTGGCTTTTTTAAAGCAAATCTGATATGTTGCTTGTTCAGTAAGAGCAGGCAGCATTCTGTACAGAATATATTGCAATAAGTTATAGTAATGTAATATGCACACGTTAGAGTGATTTAGCCTTCAAAAACCCCAGCCGCTTTGTAGATGGTAGTAAAGTTTTCACAGTACAGTTCATCTGAATGAAAAAGGGAAACTCTGCATTCCCTGTGGTTGCAAATCAGCACTTCTGTGTCAATATCCATGGAGCTCTGGAAACAAGAAAAGAAAGCCATGTTTGAGTTATGCATGTATACTTTGAGCTAGTATAAAGTCAATAGAAAAGCACTCATGGATACTATGGAATTAGGTTGAATCTATATGAGAAATTTGAGAGAAAAACACCTTTGTTTTATATTACAGTATAAAACATATCACACACTAATGATGTTCCTCAAATGTGTAGAGTTCAAAGGATTAGTGCAGCTCTTCTGCTTCCAAGATAACATACTAGCACTGGTAAATTAGTTGATAAGATTCCCACTGTCCTTCAATTGGATCGTATCACTTAAATAGCTAGGAGGAACCTGATGTCAATGTCCTTAATTTGAGAATACCTTTAAACTTATTGATAGTAAGTCAAATAAAAAATCCAATAAGATATAAATTACCCATGTATTTAAAATCACATAATTGTTGGAAAAGTAAAACTGAAGACTTGTTTGTATCATGAGGGACTATAAGCTGTAATTCCATCTCTATTTCAGAAAGCCTGGCAACATTCTGCACCAAGAATGTGGTGCTGCTTCATTAATACTTTCTAAAACGGTTCATCCAGTCCATTCTCACCTAGAGAGTGTCCAAAACCAAGAGCTTTTTACTGTGACTATGACAATTTTTTGAGAATGATGCATCTGTGTGTGTCTAAAGGATTTCCATGTGAGTTGACGTGATTCTGGATATTTCGGCTCCACTGTCTACTGCAGGCTGTGGAATTGCAGCCCTGCGGGGAGAGCCCCTCCGGAAGGCAGCCTGCTCCCCACTGCACCTTGCAGCCCCGAAGC
>JAWLRI010000978.1:755740-848431 GCA_034781795.1 Crypturellus tataupa
CTGTGGAATTGCAGCCCTGCGGGGAGAGCCCCTCCGGAAGGCAGCCTGCTCCCCACTGCACCTTGCAGCCCCGAAGCCGCTCTGTAGGAAACTGCGCGTTGGACAGCTCTGCTGCCTGGATTTGGATGTGGGGGCAGCATGCATTGCGGTTCGGCGAAGCAGCAGCGGTGTCAGTGCTCCTCACGCGTTGCTGAGCTGCCCCTTGCGTGTTCTCTGCCTGGAGCCCCTCAGGAAGGGTCAGAGCAGCGGGCACCCTTGCTGCTGCGGAAGGCCGGGAGCTCGGGAGAAAGGCCCTAATGAGCAGGCCGGGCTCCCAGCACGGAGGGATACCGGGGAGCTCACACTGCCCTCCCTGTCTAAGGCTGCTAATCTGTTTAGCCAGGGAAAGTAGCGCGCTGCCGAGATTCCCCTCGGTTGTTTGCTCTGCTTGTCCAAGCTGGCGGGTTTCTACAGAGCTTGTTTTTTCAGGAGCTCCAAAATGCGGCTTTTGAAGCTTGCTAAAACAGGCTCTTTCTCACCAACTACAATGCAGAATTTTGGATGGGAGCGTCCTCGTGCTTTTAAAAGAAACATATTTCCATATGATTTACTTCATTTGTGTTCAAGGCATTTACTGAAGTCATTTGACTGCGGCGGACTAGGTGATCAGCTAGTTTGAAACAATACGGACTTGCCTGTGGCAATAGCTCCAGCTCGTTGTGGGCAGCCTTATCAAGTGCAAGCATTTGCTTTTCAAATTTGCTCTTGTAAAGAAAGAGAGGAGGGTCCTCCTCCCGCTGCCTCGCAGGATGGGCAGCTTTGCACTGAGCAGAATGTCCTCTGGAAACTGCCCAGATTCACATATCCAACAGCCACCGTGGGATCTCATGGTTGATGACAC
This sequence comes from Crypturellus tataupa, assembly GCA_034781795.1. NCBI lineage: Eukaryota > Metazoa > Chordata > Aves > Tinamiformes > Tinamidae > Crypturellus > Crypturellus tataupa. The sequence goes on from JAWLRI010000978.1 coordinate 756,621, forward strand.
GATGCCATCAAGGGAGGGACACAAGCAGACTCGTGTGTAATCAGCAGCTTGTCCCAGGGGTGCCTATAAGATGGAGGTGACAGGGAAGACTTAAGAGACCGTCTTCCTGCTTCCCTCAACCCGTTCCCGTCGAGAGGGGGATGTAAGGAATGGCTGCAGAGAGTGGTCTTCTCTCATCCTTCTTGCCTCTCTTTCCATACGAAAGTTAGAAAGGCTCCAGAATATATTATTTGAAAATTGTATTGTTTGAAATTATTTGTAGAATAGGTTACAGACTAAAGAAGAACATAGAAGACAATAGAATATTGAAGGCTGTATATGAAGGCCCAGATTACAAATTCCCACACTGTACAAAATCTTTATTTCTTTTGGCTTTCAGTCATCTGACTCTACTCCACAGACAGCAGCTTGCTGAGATTGCTCTATGAAAATGCTCCTAACATCATACCCTCAGAATATATAATGTGAAAAAAAATCTGTATTTCATCTTAGTCTCTTCAAGTCTCTCCATCGCACTGTAGTTAAAGTAAATTGGAGATAAATATTGAAGCAGACTTATGACTAAAATGAAGTTATGAGTTAAGACGAGGGGATGATGATGTTTCTTGAAATGGCCCTATAAAAGAAGCCACAAAATGTGTCTGTCTGTTAACAGAAAGGATGTTGGAGAGAAAACTTGAGTGTACTTTATAACTCCACTGCAGTAGGTCAAGTACTAATGTTACATACAAAGAGTAAATAATTATATGGACAAAATTGGTCTAGTACCTAATACTTTTATAACTTTTTAAATTATTGATTGCCTGTCCTATATAGTGTTTTATGAGATTGCATGTACTGCATGGAACAAAAGAATAAGAATGAAATATATTATTATTTATTAATGATGCTGTCATGATGATTCTGTAAAGAAAATATTAAAAGAGTAAAAGTTTCTGCATACACAGGATCTTATTGAGAAGGTGAGGTAAGGCTAAGGTAAGAGCGACTGTATCTGAATGCTGAAGAGCACCTCTTAAAATCTTGAACATGCCTTCTCTGGAGCAAAAAATATATGAGTAGAACGTAAATAGTTTATGTTATCTAATGTGTTACCTTTGTTTTAAGTCCTTTTTTACATTTTATATTTGCATTTGAGAAATTTCTGCTTTTTGAAAGAACATTTTTATATGAGGAAATTGTGACATGTATCAGTGGTATGACGCATCAGTAACGGGTAGAAGCAGAGTATGACTAATGTAAGGGTTTGAGCTATTTCATTTCCCTATAATCAGTGAGACAGATATTTAAACACAGCAGCTAAAATTTGTATTTAAAAAAAGTTGAACTATTGCCTTTTTGAAAGCGTTTTGAAAACTGCTTTTGAATGCAGTTTCTCTACTCTCAGGAGATTAGATTCTAGTTTGTCCCTTAGGCAAAAGTGTCATTTTCTTCAATACTTGTTTTTGGTTTTCGTTCTTGCCATACACTATATCTCTTCTTCAGTACATTTATTAAAAAATAAGTTCAAAAGTATATTTTAGTTTGGCAACCTAACTTGACATCTTACCTCTGAAGAGTAAAACATTAAGGATTCCTTGTTAAGACTAAATCCTGGAAAAGCCTCCAAATAAATCCTCAAAACTCTCCACCTTAAGAAATCTACAGGAAGGTAGAAGAGTCTTCCTTGCCTTCATTGTATTTAATAGGTTTACTTTTAAAAGTATAGATAGGATTTGATAAGTTACCTTAATGAGATCTGCATTTCCTTTCAAGGTATTTTATCTTCTAGAAGTTGATAAGAGGTTCTCAAGAATAAGCACTGCATGGGTCAAGGCCTCGAAATAGATAAGGTTTTTGTTTGTTTTTTTAACTCAGAGGTATGATGTCTCAGCTTTAAATTGCCGTTACCAAAACAAAATTTCTTACTGAATTATTACAGATCTGTAAAATAGCTGAACTTCTAAGAGTCATGGCTTAGGCACCTTCTACTTGGGCACGGCTGGGGCTGCTCTGTAGATGTGCCTGTAGATACATGGCTTGGCAAGGCGCCCCAGCACGCCCCGGTTGGCTGCTTTGGCTTCAAATACAATCAGCTGAGAGAATTAGGTGTTCCCAGAAGTGACCAAGGAAGATTAGAGAATTTCCTAGAGATAAGCGAGAGCAAACCCTTCTCTGGAGCCTGCTGCCTGTCTCAATCATCATTCCTCTGGGATCGTTCGCAGACTCAGAACTGCAAGTAGTAGAAAGGTTCCTTTTGAAACCAGTGGACGTTAGCTGTTTTTGTAAGAAGCTAATGGGACCCATGGAGGGTACATCTAAGCCTTCACCTCCCCTCGACCAAAGCCCTGGGCTGTCTCGTGAGGAAGAGCTGTGAGGGGCGAAGGCCCTGAGCTCCCGCTGAGGCCCTTGCACTGGGCAGCCATGGAGCGACGTCCCCAGGGCCCCATGTGGGACCGAGCTGAGCTGGGCTGCCCCTCTGGGCCACGCTGGACCCTGACTCAAACCTTGACACCCCTGCAGTGTGTGAAGCTTAAAAGCTGCTCGGTCAAAGAGCGTACAGGCTGCGGACCTGCTTTGTGCTCGGGGACGGCTGGTGGGACTGCAGCTCGGAGCACAATGCAGATGCATGTGTGTAGAACACAACTACTGGTGTGGGCAGAACAATCTTATCCAACTTTCCAACTGAGTTTTGTAAAGTCTTATCCTGGCAAATTGGTTAGTTTTTAAGTCTTACTACCCCTCTTGCAATAATTTAAGGCACTTGAAATTTCTACCCTTTCTAAAATTTGCCTTTGGAAAATAACACAGGAGAGTAAAAGCGCAGATTTGAAGGAGGAAGACGCAATATGCAGACACGATGAATTGGCAAATTTAATGGTTACAGTGAGGACAGGAGATTTTACTATGTCATAAAGATAAGTTAATATCACTCAGCACTGAAATGAATAGGGTTTTTCTCTTTTCAGAGGGTTTTGAGTCAGACTCTAAAATAGCAACAGGGCAAGGAGAGTCAGCAGGATATATGGTGTGATAGGGGAAGCAGGAGCCAACAAAAGAGGTGTCAGAAGGTGCGGAGGTCTACAGCATTTTAATGGCAAAGATAAGGAATAAAATAAAGATGGGTTTTAGTGAGACCAGCCTTTCACAAAGAACATAATCCAAACCTTATTTTGACTTACATTCCTTAGCAGTGTAAATGTGTTGAAATTATAACAAGATAATCCTATCGAAGCTAACTTTAAAAGTTCTATGTTAAAAAAAAAGAAAAAAGAAAAAGAAAAAGCTCTAGGAAAAATTTCATAGAATCTAAAGGCAAAAAAAAACCCCTCATGTAGAGTGAAGCATAAGTCAGTCCGTAAAACCTACAGCCACTTGCAAAAGGTGACTGTAAGTCTTATGGAATGTCTTATCTGTCACTCTACATAATAATGTTTTTTCATGTTTGTTGTGTTACAGTTTCATTTTTTTCCGGCAAATTGTATCTTGTAATCATTGACCATTATACTTTGCTGAATTCATTTCTATTCTTACAGTTACAGTGTTGAAATGGCCTTGCATACCTTTACGTACCAGTTAGAGAGGAATGCATTTATATTGTCAAGGAAATTCATCCATGGTGGAAAGTTTATTTTTTCCTGTGACATCATTTCTCTTCAGGTGCTGGTAATTGTAAACATCCCTTGTTTTCAATTCCTTGTCCCCCTAATCTCATTAGGAGAATATCAGACGTTAAATCTTTTAAGTAGCATTAGAGTGTGTTCATCCATAACATATGAGAATGCCAGTCAGTTCTTATCACCTACCTTTTGCATAATGTTTGCTGTTTTGCAAGTTACTGTGCTGAAAAAATGAGATTAGGTTCCGTGAAGATTTGCTGGCAATGGACATGGTGAATTGCAAAAAAAATATTAGTATTCAGAATCAGACTGTCAGTATAAATTAGAGAAAGCAGAAGATGCCCATGGGGGTGGGGGAGAAGGCATCGTCTCACACTGCGAGATTAGCGGTCTCGACAAAGAGGGCTTCAAAACAAGGCTTGGGTCTTCCCTGTAAGAGCATCATGATGCAACCAGCAGGATCACTGGGCACATTTCTCTTCCATGCAAGGCAGTAAGATGTTGACAGCAAGCACGCAGGGCAAAGCCGTAGTGCATTGCTGGTACAATGTCTGATTTTTCAGCCAAAAACCTTTCAGTGTTAATGTAGCTTTCATCTGAACCCATGACCAAACTGAATGGAGTAGTTTGTTTTGTTTTAGGAAATAGCTCATTTCTTACTGATGTCAGTTTTTATGAGCTGAAGGGAAAAGGATTCATGTTTTGCCCTTGGTGCTCATCTCATCTTCCTCTCTCTTCATTTCCTTTTCTTTCAAACCTGTTTAGACATCAATTCTCACTCCCTGATCTTGCATAAAAAAAATAATTAATAACATCTAAAATACAACAGACAAAGAAGCTTTATGCCCATCATTTCTCTACTCAATGCAGACGCCTTTACTTTGCTCTTTGTGTGCGTTTTATTTTTTTGCCTTTGAGAGATTGTTGTCTACCTGAGGCAAGTTTTAGAACTTAATGTAAAGTCTGTGGTATAACTCTTACTGAGCCAGTGAGATGTGAGATGGTCATCTTCCTACTTAAAAAAATAGAAAAGAAAATATACGGCCTGTGATGATCTCTATAGCTCCTTGGAAAGAAAATTTGGATTATGCTGTATAGAATACTAGAAAGAGCAGAAAAAAAAAGAATAGACATAAATGGAGGTCCTTTACTTAAGCTGCTGATGGGGTCCAGATAGGGACCTATAGGTGTCTCTGACTTTTTTATTTGTAGACTGTGTGCGTGATGCACCCTCTGAGTCTTCTGAAGAAAAAAAGAAAAAAAAACATGTTGATAATTATAGCATGGACTTTCATTCTACAAATATTAAAATAGACCTTTGACCAAACAAAGACTAAAAGTGAAAAGTTTATACTCTGATAAATCTGTGAGTGCCTTGATGTGGATTTTATTTTATCTATAAATCCATAGCTATGTATTTCTGAAAAAAAAAAAAAGTATTTTTATAGATGCAGAGTGTATCAAAAATAATTTGAAACTTTCCTGTTTTGCAAAAGTATTTTCAGATTAGACCTAGTCAGTTTAAAATCTCAGTCCTTGCTGCTGTGAGTGCGGATGATTTATGAATTGCTTGCCGTGGGCCAACCCCCCCCCAAATTTTATCTAGTAAAGCCACCTGGCTGCAGTTGATAGTAAAATCTATTGTTAACCCCTTTTTTGTAATATAATTAAAACACTGCTGAATTATCTGGTTAGTGAGGCCTGGCTGCTCCTGGAGAGCCCACTCCTTTGTGCCACATAATCCCAGCCTTTAGAGATGGCCGTCCATGACAAGGCCTCTGAAACCTTGTTTAAAGATTTTAAGATCTTCTTAATCCCTTCCCTGATGAGACACCCATTGCTGAAAGCTGGGGGGGAAAGGTCCATCTGTCTTGCAACATATGTGTTTACACTGTAAAATCAGTAAATACAGCAGCGTGCTCGCCGTGCCAAGAATTTCCTTTAGTCATAAATTGAGATACATTGCTTTGTTATTGCTACTTATGTTTACACACATCTGAGAGATGAGTATTGCTAATTACCTAAAAAAGGAAAAGATTGAAGCTCAAAACAAATTTTTAGACATAAAATAAAAACTCCCACATTTCTGAAAATATACTCAGCAAATGCAGAAAAGTCATGTTAAATGCATCACTTGCATGTGCTTCTGTTCTGCCCATCAGGGCCATTAGGCATTTCTCAGTTTGCAGAGCTGTGCAGAGGAAGGTTTGTTTCTTACACCACCTCCTTTGATGCATGTTTGACCTCTGTTTTCAACCTCTGTGTTGGATGCTTAAGGGGAGATGGTGCAGCCGTCCTAGAATAAACCTATTAAAAGCAGAAGAAACACAAGTAGAGCAATATGAATTACCACCAATTGAATTGTTTGGGACCATATGTGGCCATATGATTAATCTGTTTCTGATACTGAAAATCATTTAGCATCTTGGTATGTTTGTATTTGCATTTAGAAAACAATTTTAAAACAAAAACACTTCTGTATTATGCCATCTTTGTAAAGCTGTAGTGCCTTGGGACCCAAGTTATGCAACATTGTACAAGGTTTTGTTCAGATTTTGGATTAAAAGTCTTCCCTAGAATTTACTTTTAAGAGACAACTCAAGTGTAAGTCAGTCAAATGGGGAAGACCATGGAAGCGACATGACGATACTGAGCGGTTTGGCAAGAATGGTCTAGCAGAACATCATTCCTTTGCTCTAGGGAGCATGCAAAGGACAGTGCCATTTGCATAGTTACTGGAAGCACTTCCCACATATGGGAAATAGCGAAAGAGACAGGACAAAACTGCTTGTTTGAAAATATGGAAGACAGATGAAAATGGCCTATCGGATGCTCAGAGCCAGCAATCAAACTTCTAATTAGTGAATAAGACATTAAGGACAGCATGAAGGGTTTTTAAAAATGGTATTTGAAGATACTATTAGATTAAAAATAATTCAGACATTTCATGTGAGCAGAAATACTTATTAAGTAGTTTCTAGAGAATGAGCAGCTTGGTTTCTGTGAGTAGACATCCAGGTGCTGTTATTTCAAAAACCTGTGATAAAGAAGGTTCTATCCATTATTGGAAAGCCATGGAAAGAAAACAGAGAAAAACTGTATATTATGTTTGCAAAACAAGGCAAAACCTCGGAATAATTCTAAGGAATGCTTTGTTTTCTGCTTCTATAATTTTTGCTATAGCTGGATACATTTGTGTCATGAAGAGCAATGGAAATTATCTGGACAGTTTCCAGTTTTTAGAGCATGTTCCGCTATCAAAGCTTGCCTCTATGGTTGGTCCGGGAGACAGGCAAACAGGTTGATAAAACAGACACCCCTTTGCAAGATTAAATTAATTGAGATTAAAACAAACAAAGAGATGATTCTCGAGCAGTGTGCAGTAAATAGAGCAAAGCAACCCCGGATGGTTTGGGAAGATTTCTAGTTCTCCGTAAAAAGCTTGGCATTCTGCAATAGCTAAAAAGAAGATGAATCTACTACAAAAACAGCTACTTCTTGCTTGGGATGCAGAAAGATGAGAACATTTGAACCGGTGGGTAGCAAAGAATGTCAGTTATTTTCTAATCTACTTTGGTGAATAAAAAGATAATCATCAGTAAATTAGAAGAGGTGTTGAAAGCTCAGTTAATTATAGGAAATGAGGAAATTAGAGTGCTGAAACTGACTGTTTCTGATTCACCTGTTAGATTAAAAAAGGCTTTTTTTTGTCATTCCAACGTTTGCTTCAGGCATATAATGATATCAGATTTGGGGGGGTTGTTTTAAAGTAACTCCCCCAGATGAAGGTTTTGGCAACACCTGGAGTGACAGCGAGGCCCGTCCAGCACAGGATCCAGAACATCCCAGCACAGCCGCAGGCAGGAGTTGGCATCTCCACACAAACCTTCTCTTCTCCAGCTCTCTTAGTGCCTTACTTCCCTGGCATTGTTTTTTGTGGAAGACATGAGGCATCTGGTTAGAAATGAAGGAGTTACTGAAACTCATTTTTTTTTTTTTTTTTATAACAAATACCTGTATGCGTGGGTAAATATGGGTGTGTGAGAGTGATTTTTATATTGATTCTATTTTTTATTACATCTCTCTGTGAAGGTCGTGAATTGTTTTGTGTTGCATGGAGCATGAGTGATGCTGAACTCCGCTGCCTGTTAAATCAGAATGTTTTTCCAATAATTTTAAGAAAAAAAAAACACAGTAGCTTGAGATTCCCCATATCTATTATAAATCATGATTAAATTTGAAAAAGAGTAGTAGCTCTACCTTTGGTGTATTAAGAAATGTCTCTACTCTTACTGTAATTTGAAAGCTGTGTGAATTTTGAGGTGGAAACAAGTGCTTGATTCTGACAGCCACTCAGCATTGCCCGTGTTTCTGAACATGGTTGATGGGTGCTTACCCCAGTGTGCTTACTTGTCACCTTTGTAGATAATTTTTAATCCCTATCAATGATAAAGAGCTAAGTGGTGCATGACTCATCAAAAGTCTAGCTGCACGTTTGAAAATGTCTTCTCCTGCCTGGAAATTTGGATTTCACCTGTTTAGGTGGGTTCTGCAACCCCAGCAGAAGGAAAGAAAGAAAGAAAGAAAGAAGGAAAGACTTTGATTAATCTCAGTATTTTTTACTTTCTTGGAGTATATAGCCAGCAAGTAGGTGCCTGTAAATGATCCACACAGTTTCTTTCAAAGCTGAAATCTTGGGTTAGCATTTACACACACAAAAAAGCAATTTTTGATTTGTCGTACTTGTTTATATGATAGTTTTAAGCTAAATCGCCTTCTTTGCAGTGCCTGTTGCAATCTGGAATTCTTTTATGAAAGGACACTGGAGTTGCATGGACAGTTTATAGAGAATGGAATATTGACAGCTGGCAAAGAAAGTGGGTGAAATAGCTCACCTCTGGGACTGGGGAGGTCACAGAAGAGGGTCCAAGTAACTTAGAAAGCAGTTTTGTTCTTTTTTTAGGGCATCCAAGCATATGTATTACATTTCCTGAATTTACAGAGTTTCTTTAATTAGCAACGGTAACCACTATTTGTATATATAAATAGTCCCAGATGTGACAAATACTAAACTGTTTAAAAAGGCAGCATTTCAAGACCTAGCTGCAGGCTTACAAAAAGAATATGTGTTCATAAAAAAGCCTATCCCCTCCTTTTCTCTGCTGTCCTTTAATCCACCTTCTTTTTTCCTTTGACATAGGCTCCTTTTGTGCGGGAAAGAGTCATGCACGGGGGGATTTGCCCCCCATCTTATGGGGCAAATTCCCCGCTTGGGGAACACTCAGGCTGGGATTCTCTGTAACCCTGGTGCCTTTTGGCAGTGCGCTGGTCCGGTTCTAGGCTTGAGATGTGGTTTAGCTGAATAGAGCAGAGCAGGAATTGCAACAACTGACACCTTCAGAGAGATGTGGAGAGAGACGGAGAGAGACATCCCCACACTTTTTGGAAAGCAGATCCTTTCCTCACACCGGGAGCCGAAGTTCTCCGTGATGGGAGGCTCAGGCTGCACGCAGCCCAAGGCAAGGTCTGTGGCAAAGCAAATCCACAAGAAACATTTTGCTGCCTTTTTCCTCTCTGTGTAAGGTTTTGTGTAGCACAGGGGCTAAGGAGTTTCTAAGCAGGGCCAGATCCTTTAGCAATGTCGTCTTTCTGCCGGAGAAGAGGTGGACGTGGGACCATCGTGGTGCTGGGCTGTGCCTTTAAACGCCAGCCCAGCGCCAAGTATTTGGAATTAGGACACGGCGATGACTTCAGCGGGTAAAAATCTGCCAGAATTAGCCTGGAGCTCCTCATTATACAGGGGATAGGGAGCAGTAAAAATCAAATCAGCAGAGATAAACTGCACAGATCATTTTTGCTGATCAATAACAGGCCTGTGCAAATAAGCTTGCTGTCCAGAGCCCGGCTTTGTGCGAGTCAGCAGGAGGGGAGATGGGATAACCCGCGGGCCAGCCGGCCCCTCGCGGGGCTTAGCGCATAGGAAATGCCCATCGCACTGCGGTGGGATCCCAACTACACGGACATTTGTCTTGTGCATGGCGGCTACAGGAGCTTATTATGACTCCGAATGTAACCAGCTGTAATAAAAATAAATGGTATTATCTGTCGGAGTAGTTCCCAAAGCAGCGTTTGCCTTTCTAAGATACGGTGAATTCTAAGTCGCTCTCTGGGTCCTGAATTCCTGCGCTGCTGGAGCCACGGCACTGCGGGGCAGGTGGAAATCCCATGCCAGGTGTGGCAAGACCAGTCCCCTTGGGCGGTGCCATTCCTCACACAGAACAGATTTTGCACAATTAGTTGAAATAAATACCCTGATGGAAAGCAGCATCTTCCAGCTAATGCAAGAATTTTGCTACATTTGTAACATAAATATGGCAGCAATTTGTTCTTGTTGATATGAGGTATCAGAATGTGTTTCAAAATAAAATTGCTATAAAGTAAAATAATATTTCCATTTTGATTCAGGATATTTTCTCTCCAAGACATGCTGTTTTGGATGTTGTTTTGGCTTGATATTCCCAGCTTGATACCATTAGGCTCCAAGATCTTGGTACCAGGCAGCTCAATTGGCTTCTCATTGGCTTCATAGCACTGTCATGGTCTCAAATTATTCAGTTGTTCTTCTGTATTGGGTAACACTAATGCTTAGGAAATAAGCAAGTACATTGTTGCTTTTTATTTTTTTTTCTTTTTTTGGTGTCTAGGACTTATGGAATCAGGATGCTTTATTTGATGTAGTGTTATTGCTATACATTTTAGCTAAGGTTAATAAAATGGAAATTTAATAGATACATTAAAATGTCTGGGATAGACGCGAAACGTCCTAGTGAGCTGGAACATTGACCTTACTGCACTTAAAGGCTGTGACTCAGACTCCTGACGCCACAAGAGCCAGGCAGAGAGGAATGCATTTCTGCATGCCTATGTGTGTATTTATGTAATTTGCAAATATTTTTCACTGGAAGTTATTTAGGCATTGCTTCAGTAGCTGGAATAGCAATCTCAAGATCAAAAAAGTGTTTTCTTTTTCTGTAGCTTAGGTTATTTAAACTTCTTTTACCTGGCAGTTTTGTTCCTCAGTGGTTAAAATATCAATATCAATTGTTTGTAGCTGTTCAGTTAGAGGAAGCAATAAAATTTATCAGAGGTGAGGCATGAGCTATTCCTGTAGTCACTAACCTCACTTATTTTCTCAAAAGATTCTGTGGATTTGGCCTGGATTTGGCCTTGGACAGAGGCTCGTGCTGGTGGATGCCACCCAGGTAAAAACTTGGAAATTGTCCTTTTCTACACAGCTCTATAAAGGAGAGCTGTATTTATGAGGACATATATATATATATATGTATATATATAAAATTGCAAGAAAACTGAATATTCAAACCTTTCATGCTTGCCTGCCATACTGCCTAGTCACTCAGGTATTACTGGAATCAAAATTATTTGAGATTTTGTGTTATTGTTTTAGAGTGAGATATAGTAATTATTGAGGAAGAAAAAGCTTAAGCTATTTGCTTATCTGGCTCTGTCACATGAATTTCATGAGAAAAGCATCAAATGTGACAGACTACTGTTTTTATAACATGGCTATCAGTAATAGGCTAAAAATATGTCTTGTGAGTGAAGTGTTAAGTGCTGAATTGATTATTTTTATTAGTATTCACAGCTATTGGGAGTCAACTGAATGAAAGCTCCATTGCAGAAGCAGCCTGGAAACATTTCCAAGGATGTTTTTACTTGGGTGGCTGTTTTAGTGAAGCAGTATCCAAGTCGCGTTTCCACCATGTGGTTGAAGGGAAATTGTGAGATTTTTATGATTTCTGCACTGAGCTAGAGGATCATGAGACTGTGCAGTACTATTTAGCAAAAAAAAAAGAAAAAAGAAAAAAGAAAGAAAGAAATTAGTGCAGCATATTTGATTTTCCATTAAATTCCTGTGGAAAAAAAGTTGAATTAGTGCAGTGCTATGTGAGCCAACAATGTATAGCAAGTCTAGTGAATTTATATTGTTTATATCTGGAAGAATGACAAAATGGAAAAAAATGCAGTTATTTATAAATTACATTCTTCAATAAAGTATTAATTTCCCCTATTTTTATTGCAACCTCCAGATAAATATAAAAATTATGAAACATCTGCTTATAAAAAAGTCATCTCCTTGCAGGCATATGTTTTTTTCTCTTGTTTGAGCTGCCTAAGCAGAATTAGAAATCTTTCTAAGAAGCAGGAGCAATATTGTAGGGATTGCGTGTGGAAAGGAAAAGAGAAACTTTGGCACAGATAGGTAGCTCTGTGACATCCAGACCCAACAGGAAAGAGGGAGAGGCTTTAATGTCCCCGAAAAATGCTTTTCATCAGACATTCTGTGCAAATGCAAATAAAGAATAAACACAGTATAAAAGAAAAGCAAGAAATAATAAAATGAAATTGTTCAGCCAGTGCAGAGAAATGTTTATTAATTGAAAAAAACTCTTGTTAAAAAGGGGGAAATAGCTAGTACAAATGGAAGCTAAATGCAAAATAGAAGGTTTTAAACAGATTTTATACATGAAGTAACGGATATATATTCTGGAAGCACTTTTTTTTTTTTTTTTTTTTTTTTTTAAGAATACCTAGGAGATATGCAGATGATATCATACAGATGAGATGTGGAAATAGTATGGAACTGGGACATAAACAGGGGTGCTTAAAGGAAAAACAAAGCAATAAACAGGATATATTTGATCTCCAGCCTCCTCCTAACAGGGAAGATAAGATGTGGATTAAATAGCAGTTCCTCCTTTTCCACTTACACCTATAGTAGCAAAACATGCTGTAATTTCTAGACTTTTGGTGCTTTCTAAAAACTTATTTTAGAAGAAAAAAGCAGTTTTTAAGTATGACCCAGTGAGATACTGGTTGCTTGTCCGTGAAGTCTATTGGCATGTGGGCCATGGAGGGACAGTTCAGTTTAATTTGTTTAAGAGCTGATACCAGTCCTTTCCCCAGCCTTTGCAGATTTTGTAGACTGTAATTTCAGAATTGCGATGAAGAAACAAGAAGCTAAGGGCAAAAGGAGAAGCACTGCAGGGCAAAGCTGTGTCTTTTCTGAGAGTTGGACAGTGAAAATGGCATCAAGCTGTGTGTGGAACCATCAGTCCAGAGCGAGCTGCCGGCAGCACAAACTATGTCCATCTGCGAGTGAGGACAGATAGGAAAGAAAGCGGTAATGGTGAAGTTGACCCTCTTACATTACATGAAATAGCTTTGATATGGTCAACAGAATCCCCCGAGGCACGTGGAAGAGGAAGCTTAGTTTTGAAAGGAAGGGGATCAAAAATGAGCTGTGTGTTTGCAATTAGGAGAGCGGCAGAGCTTAGAGCAATATAACCCTGCTCTAGGAAAGCAAAATCCACAAAGCTGGCAGCACCTGCTGATGTGGGACGAAGATAATTTGGATATATTCCTTCAGTAATTAAATAGATAATCCTGTGATCACTGATTTATCTTAGAGACTCCTGATTTCTCCTGTTTTCTTTCTGTAAGGCTTTTGTAAGCCCATTGCACCTTGCAATGAGGGTTTGTGCACCTGAATTGAGCTGACAGGAACCTTCTGAGCCGCACGATCAATGGTAAAATGGTGCTTGTCCGAATGGGATAGAGAACTCTGCAGTGCTGTGAGTCAGTTAAGAAGGACAAGCACCAGGTTTCAATTCAGATAATTTATATAATAGCGAATTATGCTCCTTCAAGATGGCATTTCCAGTTTTTAGTGCCTCTGTAAGCAGTGAATTTCAATGCAACGTGTATACATACGATAGCTTTTCTGTGCCTCCTTCTCACATACTCTGTGCAATCCCTCTTCCCCATAGCTGTAATACTGCTGCTTTTGAGAAAGTATTGTGTAAACTGCACACATAGACGTGACAGGAGAAAACTCCCTCTCTGTACAGCTCTTCACTGTAATTGATTGCATAATCTGTCGTTTCCGGTGTGAAAGCTAAGACGTATTTTTCACTGCATTGTCTGTGGTAATTTAGCTGCCATGGGTGCCGAGGCAGGGCTGGGATGTCATTGCTTGAAGGGACCTCCTAGAATAGGTGTTTGCACCAGCAATCCATGTCACTGCATTTAGATCCCATTGCGGCTTTACCTGAGCGGTGAAACCATCCTAAGAAATGGAATTTTGGATCCTCCTTCCTGTGCTCACCTTGAATGCTTTCCTGAATTTTATTAATGCTAACCCTTACACATGTAGCCAGTGCCGTCAATTGCTCCTAGGATTAAAACAAACTCTTAATAACTTCCCATAGAACTATATTAACAAATACTTGTGTGAGGGAAGTGAAGCGGCAAGAATTACTTAAGCCTTGGAGGAAATTCCAGGGAATATTTCTATATTTACCACACTGTGCTCTTTCAGGACTGCAGGTACTAAAATGTAAAAGATTAAAAGCTGTTTCCCAATGTCTTTTTGCTGCAGCTAGGCTTTGCCAGAACTAGCACATTAAATGCAGCGAAAGGCTGCTTTGACCTGAAGCCTGGTTTCTTTTCCGGCCAATCTAGTATGGAATTTTTGTTGTGGAACCTCTTGCACTCCCTTCTTTCAGTTGAAAATCTGGTGTAGTATTTAAGCTTCCTAAGCACCCCATGGGGATATAATCAAAGAGAAAAGCAGCTTGGGAAAGAGCCAAGAGGGTTTCCCTTGCTGCTGCGTGCACAGACCACGCGGTTTTGCCTTGGGGAGGCCTTGCTCCATAGGGATGCATGGCAAAAGAGTTGAGTTAGGTAATACATATGTGTATATATATATATATATATTTATATACATATATATATATATAACTAGAAATATATATATATAGAAATATGTATGTGTGTGTTAATTATGTAGGTTAGGCAAAAGGTGCCTTCCTGGCAAAGATAATGCTTCCAATGAGGTTTCCTGATAGAGGGATGCCCCTTCTAGAAATGGAAATCCAGCCACCCTGTTGCAGTGACACCCATGAGTGTTGCTGTATTTTAGGGCCTGGCAGCCCTTCTGCTGTAAAACATCAGGAGTTTGTAATTTGCCTTGGCTATAAAATCTGTTCGGGGTTTGACACGTGCCCTGCGTGTTCTGTTAAGCATCTTACTTTAGTGTAAAGGATGGAGAAAAATGTCTCTTCCTCTCCTTCTCCCATTTCTAAACGGTTTCTCTGCTCCTGGAAAATATAAATAATTACTGATACCACCAACTTTTGAAATAATTCTGTGTTGAAACTTATGCAGAGGCATAATTGTTAACATTTTTCTCTTGAGGAAGAAAAATGCTGTGAAGCTTCTTACAGATCTTATATTTTTTATCTCTTCCTTTTATGGCATGGCATAGCAACAACGGGGGCCGTTGTAGAGCTTCATCATTATCGTATAACCCTTGGATGTGAGGTATGAAATGGGTGTGGAAATCTGGTTACTGCACTTACAATTCCATTGCATGGCAATCTGAAGACGACACATTTCACTTCGTGCTTACGTTTATGGTCTTTTCAAATTACTTCTCTGAAGGTTGAGCTAATAACTCATAGGGAATTATTTATCTGGCAAATTTAGCTTTCTTTTCTGCTGTGGAAGTACCCTCAAAGTTGATAGTTTCAGCTGGGTTCACTGCTCAAGATCTTTTTGGTAGACTTTTAGTTTCTCTACAGTTTGTACAAAGCTTGTCTGTTCTCTATATTAAAAAACTATTATTTATGTGGTTTTTTGTATAGTATATGCATAGTATGTATATATATATATGTAATGCAAATAATATTTTTTTCCAGGATGCCTTGGTTATTTTCAGTGATGCAGTCATAACCATGCTTCATTTTTGGGTTCGTGCAGATGTGGTATCCTATGATCCACTCAGTTTGACCTTTCTTTACTTTTTATAATTATTTAATGTCTGTGGATTAGTTTCTGAATCTCAATTATAAAGAAAATCATTACAAATATTTTGTGGGGGATTTATATTCCATGGTGTCCTGTCAATATTTCAAACTAAAGGAGCCAGTGGCATAGGAGCTTGCTAGTGCATTTCCTTAGCAGGTAAATAGTTTTATAATAACTATCCATTTAAGAAATAAATTGTGAGTGTTGTTTCCCAGCAGACAAATGCAAAGTTGGCAGTTTCACAGGTGTAGTGGTCGAGGAATAAGGTAGCCATTGCTATATTATTTTCTTTACATTTCTTAAAACTATTTCTTTCCTCTTCTAGTTTTCATGAATGAAGTTTCTGAAGAAGTGCCTTATTAGCAGACAGGATATGAATTGCATTAAGCAATTCTTGTATGTTACTGTGTCGTTTATTTTGAAATGCTTAAGAGTATCTATACAGAGAATGTTAAGTATAGTTATATAGAATTAACATGTGCAGTTGTAACATATACATGTTATTTTCTCCAAATATGTTCCCCAGCAATATGTGCTGATTAGAGAAATGATATTAAAATACACATGAATGAAGGATAAGGTTTTAGGGTAAGCATACTGCCAGCAAGTGTGGTCCAAAAAGAACATTAGCTCTTGTAAAGAAAGGGAAAAAAGGAATTACATGGAGGGCTGACTTGTTAGAACTCTCTGCACATGTGCACTTAGCTGTGGGTAGGAAATGATCAGTGGCATGTAGAAGAAAAAGCTACTGTCTATTTTGGATAGGAATTAAAGTTGCAGAAGAAAAGTACATTTATTTGGTTTTTGAGATTATTATTGCCATTATTACAGCCTTGAAATGTCAAATGCTGAAATTCCCATCTTTTGCTTTTCACGACATATTAGCTTTCTTGCTGATGGTCTTTATAGGAAAGCTTTGTGTAGGTGCTTGGGGTGGACTGCACATCTCCTGGAAGGTGTTGGTAAGCAGTCAGGGAGCAAGACAGGTTCTTATAGCTATTTGTAGAACTAAAATGTGTTCCTGGGTAATGGGCAAGAGGAGGTATATACAAATGTCTGTGTAGACTTGTGAGATACATGTGAACCTGTTGGCAGACTTTTGCAGTAAAATTCAATGTCACCTTTTAAATGCATCACCTTTCCAGGTTGTGACATAGTTGTTTAGATTCTGCCACTTTCTGAATTACCAAAAAAAAAAGTTACAAAAATGTAAATATTTATAGCTCTTATCTACTACTTTCTAGTCATATTTCAGTTATTGTAGAGGATGATATTGCTTCTTTCCCCAACAAGTTACATATGCTGTGTGCATGTAGGTGTTACTCTGTTTTATATTCATTGATCTGTCAATTAAACTAATTGAACATAAAGTGATTTAGTGCTGTTTATTTGCAAGCGAAACCCGGCTAGCAGTGTAACAGACATAAAAAACTCTTCTTTTTTCCTCATTAGGAGAGTCAAGCAGGGGAATAGGTTGCCCGGGGATATTATGGAGCCTCCAACCTTGGAGGCTTTCAAGACCCAACTGGATAAAGCTGTGAGCAATCATGTTTGACACCTCACTGGATGTGTGCTAGCTTAAGAAAAATAATTGAATATCAAAATCAAATATCATGACAAAAAGTTAATTGCCATCTATAAATATGCAGCATGCGAACAGGTTTACTAGATGCATGACAGGCTTGTCCAGAACAACGTGCAGTGCCCACAGCACGTGCAGTGGCAACAGGCCATACTTCTGGATAGCAAAAATGTTGTTTTTTAATAGGAAACACACACATACCCATGCATGCATTGTGCTGGCTTCTTCTCATCATCCAAAAAGTTATTTTTTTTGCAGATGAAGGGAAGGATGCAAGTTGTTTACGATATCTTCTGCTTACTGGTTCAGTGTTTTTATTTACTCGCTTGCAAATATGAAGACTCTGCTGTTTTTCACGTCGTGTGTGTTTGGCTTTGAGGGGATGGGAACTCGGAGATCTAAGCGGAGTCGGCTGCATGCTGACGCAGCAGCAAGAAGCCTAGGTAAGCACTAAATCTGCACAACTACTGTGTGATTTAGGGAAATACAAACTTTGGAAATATGCATGCTAAGGACAGCGGAACATTTCCTTGCCTTAAAAGTACAGAGTTTTTCTTCCTGTGTAGGTTTTGTTAGTGTGTGCCCAGCAAGGTGCTGTTCGGATTGCAGGTTTTGGTGTGCGGTCCTGCCTTTCCCCTGTGCCCACATCGTGCGGCTGGACTGGCATGACTGGGAGCAGGAGGGAGCTCATGGGAGAGGCCCCTGCGTTTCACGTCTGGGTCCTGTGGAGATAATCAATACTGTGTCTAAAAGCACGTACAAACCGTCTCAATGTGACTTCTAGTCAAATTAATGCCAGCGTAAATTAGAGCAGCCATAAATCCTGAGGAGGAGCAGTGTGCTCTGTGGGCTGACCTCCCTTTGCTGTGACACCGGTGGGTGATGAGAGAGGGGAAGGGAACCCGGGAACCCTGCTGCTCTCCTGGGAGCACATCTGTTCTAGAACCAAAGATAAAACCCAGATTTTCAGAAAGAAACACACTCAAGAAGCCAATAGGATGATACTGCCTTGTTTTAAGCTTGAACTATCCCACTTTTTGCTGTTAAGTCATTACTAGTATTTAGCATATTATTTTTCATGTTGCTTTAAAAAAACACAGGCGGTTCCCACTTAAGAAACTGGTTGCTCTTCATATTTTCATAGAAGTGTCTATAGCTTTCTATTCAAAATATTTTCCTCTCTTTATTTTGGATTGTAAAGAATTTATCCAAAGACTTTTACAGAATTGTGTTACTGACGTATCATTTAAGAAGAGAATATTTTAAGGACACGTTTTAAGGAAGACATTCCTTCAATATGCCATATATTTTTCATGCAGCTCGTGGCTCACACATCTCCTGGAGCTGAATGCTATCTCACTGCCTCTTCCACACTAGGTTATTATGCGTGGGGAGGGGACAACACTAGTCAGGTAATTTTAAATTGGAGGCACAGAGCAGCACAAAGGCCGTGGGGAGCCGCGGGCTGGGGACAGTCACCTCTAACCACCAGACTGGTTGGGCTGAGACATGGCCACGATGCTGTGGTGCCGTTTGAGCATAACCTCACCTCCTTCACACCAGCGTCTGCCTTCTCCTGTAAGGAACCTTAAAATAAAAGGCCTGCTCCCTGCAGAGATGTTGCAGCCTGTTGTGAAAGCAGCCCAAAATGTGGCTTTGGCTAAGCAATGTGTCCTTGCCTCCGAGCCCCGGTGGAAGTCCCTTTCCCAGGTCTCCCCTCTGGCTCATTAAGACTTTTTTCCCTTGTTCACGTAGGTTGTTCGGATACTCATTTCCTCAGGCAGACGCACCTGGGAAATAAAAAGGCATATTGTTTACCATGTCTTATACCTTGTTATACACCTTCAGTGTTCTGTTCGTGCTTATTGGCCTCCTCAGCATTTACAGAAAGGACTGCCTGCTTCCAGAGGCGAATTCCTGCAGAGGGAAACCAGACAATTTTTGTTGCAGATATTGTTGCTCTGGGGTTCAGGCTGCTCTGGTGCACAGTAGAAGGCCTATTTTCCACTGTTTGAATGTTGAATATTGTTATTGTTTAAGGAAAAAGCTGTTGCTTAGAAGCCAGCTTAGCTAGTTGACAGTCAAATGTAGCACTGGTGGAGTTTATTTCTCTGGAGCTCACTGTTCCAGTTAGCATGAAAATTCTCTATATTGAGAACTCTGCTACAGATAGAAACAGTGTGTTCTACTTAGCTGGTTTGCAAATAGAAGTATGGCGCTGAGGCCAGGAATTTTGGGGTCTTTTCTAAGGCCTCTTTAGGTTGTGTTGCATTTAAGGTTGTGTAAGGTTCATTATTTTGCAGGTGGAAGAGGAAATGCAGTTCCGTGGTTAGCTGAGCAATGGCCTGGTGCGGTTTGCAGGGGTGGGATCTGGGATTTGGGGCTCTCCAGTTCTGTAATGAGGTCCTCGCTGCCAGCAGTGAGAGACCTGGTGGCATGTGGAGCCCCAGGACATCGACGGGATCTTGGGGCA
This sequence comes from Crypturellus tataupa, assembly GCA_034781795.1. Lineage (NCBI taxonomy): Eukaryota > Metazoa > Chordata > Aves > Tinamiformes > Tinamidae > Crypturellus > Crypturellus tataupa. The sequence goes on from JAWLRI010000978.1 coordinate 776,164, forward strand.
GCATCTGCTGCGCCTGGTGTCTGACACCCTGACAGCTGCGCACCCTCTGCTTCTCATTAACTTGGAATTTGAACACACCAAACTTTTAAATAAAGCAAAACTCACTACTAAGTGCCCTCCATATATTAGCCTTTATGAACACCCATTTTGAATAACTTTACAGGCTCTTTGGTGCCAACATCTTTGTTTAACTAACACTCTATTTTATTGCATTCAAGAATGTACTTGTGAAAAACGAAAGTGTTTTATGTTACTGTTGTAGCTCAGAAGTGCCATTATTTAACACTTTTCTGTGGCTGACTTTCTCTTTATAATTTGTGCAGATCTGCCTTCTAGTTACAAATCTTTAGAGATTGTAAACAGCAGAGAGGAGCTGTTCCTGGGGATCTCAGCTAGCAATAACAGCAGGAAACTGCACCAAGAACGCCCCTAAAAAGTACTGTGAAGGATGGCAGTACTTGCAGAGAACTGGTGCCAGTTCCATTTTCTGGCTGGAATTAGTAATAAAACCATACAAAAAAAGGAGGCTGTTCTGTAGTGTAGGAACATTTGAGGTTAGTGCTCTGCAAGTCTGTTAATCAAAAGCCTTTGTAAGACCTTTAGCTTATGGTATGAATGGTCCAGCGTCTATCTACAGATTAATTTCATAATTTTTAAAAAATATGAGGAATCTATCAGTAAGAGATAACATGGGTGGCTTAAGCTGCACTGCTTGTTATGAAATATGTTACTAATTTTCAGTGTCTGTTTTCCTCACAATTATAGTGGAAGCAAAAATAGAGGCATCTTTCAAGAATTTAGAACCCTTGGAAGCTTTTGGTTTCTGGAGCACGTGCACAGAGATCGGTGGCAGGTTGGGAGGACCGAGAGGGCTCGTTCCTGCGGGTGCTTGGGGCAGAGGTGGCTCTGAGCACCTCTTGCCCTGTGTGCAAGGGCTCCGGAGAAGCAGAGCACGACGGCTCCGCTGGCTCCCTGACAGCTGGGCACCTCCCTGCTCCTGAGGTTATTCCTTGTGGATCTTGTTCTGCCAGCTCCAGCGCCTCTTCATGTGGCTGTGACAGCATGAAGCGCCTACATTGGGGAACTGGATTCCCAATTTCAATGTCTTTGTTCTGCAAAATATGTGCATCAGAATAGATAATGGATAAGATACGGAGACCTACATGCTTGCATCCCGGAATAGAAAGAAGCAAATTAATGGAAAAAATGAATTAAAAATATTTATTTCATTTACATAATTCCCATTAATAAAATGTGCTTTTATCCCGAGAAAATGGGGCTCTAGCGCTGTTTGGAACTGGGGATTAGTCAGGAAAGAAGTGGGTGTTAAACGAAGCCTGTTTTTCCCCGCAGCCCGGCAGGAAATGGCCAGTGGTTGCAGAGCAGAAAGCCGTGCTCCAGCGGGCACATTCCAGCCATTCCTTCACCCACCGTGCCGAGCCGCAGCGGGCTCAGACGCACGGCCGCATTCCCGGCGGGAGGCGGACGGAATTCCCGCACAGAGTGTTCCGGGAGCGCCTGCCGCGCGGCCCGGTAGCGCTCGGGGCCTTCACCCCACGGCAAAGCAGCCCCTGGGGCAGCCCATGGGCCTGAGTGGGCACAGACACCCCCTCATTCTGGCTGGGAAAATGAATTCCGGCTTCACACGCGAACGTCCCTTCTGCTGTTGGCTAGGGCAGCTCGAGCCCAAAATGTAGCCCGGGATAAGGGAACGTCTTCTGTGACCATGCTGGCCTTACGCTGCTCTTCGGACACTCTCTGGAGGTCTGCAGGGCACTGCCTGCCCCAGCGCACGTTTCTGAAGCAGCCTTTGCCTCCCAGCCACATCTCTGTCCTGTTTTCGGTGGTGGCCAGTGACAGAACAAGGGATTCACAAAACCTTGTCTGTTTTTGTGCCTGGCTGAGCAGTTATATCCAAAACAGGAACTCAGAAATGGGCTTCTTCCCATCTTCTTTCCCTATTCTGGCCAAAACTCTGCAATCTCCAGCGCTGTTGGTGAGCAGGAATCTTGGGCCTGTCCAGTGTCCTTCGCATGGTTTTAAGTGAATTAATGGAAAGGTTGTTAGAGATGTGGGGTGCTAGTGTGTGTACTGAATCTTCTGCAGCACAGCACAGGGCGAGTGAATGTGGCCCACTGGAGGTATCTTTCTTTCCTGGGTGGTGGAGGACTTGAGGGAGGAGATGCCAAATGTATATATATTTACTTAAAAACTTGTTTTTTTTTCTCTGGATTTTAGAGATCCGTTTCAGTTGCCATCGATGACACTTTCCATTTTATCCTGGCTTCTGGATGAAAGGAATTGGCTGAGTGTGAAGTTTAATCATTCGTTCTTTCTTTTTAAACCTTCTTCCTTGTGAGGAGGGTTATCATTAAAACCTTTCTGGTTTTACCTTTCAATTTATGGTCTTTCTCCAGTGCGTTTCCCTGTGTCTCCGCTGACCTGTACCTGGGTAGAGGGATGCTCTGCTGGGTGACTGCTCCTCTTGTCATCTCTGAGGAAAGTTGAAACATTTTAATATGTGGCATCATTCCCACAGCTGTCATTGCTGTCTGCAAGTTTATTCTCAGCACAGTGTGAAGCTTTCAGCCATGCAGAAGGGCAACACTTCCACTTAAATTGCTAAGACATGAGTTTTATATTCAGTTCTCTCTTGAGTGTAATAGAACTTGTTACCAGGTCCTCTTATCTCCTCCAATGTAAGATTAGTTTTCACTGGTAAGTGAATTCTGTGCCAGGCTTCCTAGAGTCCTCTATGAATATACTTTTTTATAATTATGAAAAGGTTTTTCTGGTTAGAAAACTGTTGCTGGTAGATAATGAACTTGTGAAGGCCAGTCATCTAAAAATATATATATTTTTCTTAACACAGAAGGCTTGTGTTACCACTTAGAATAATTTAGTTCTGAGGGGCAAAGAAAAATGCTCCTCTGACACTCAAAAACACACTAGTTTGTGCCTCCTATCTTAATCATGATCTGGTTACATTTACCTTATGTAAATAGGTCATGGCTCCAGTTACTTATCTGTGGTTTATGCACACAAATATATGTGCACATGGACCCAGGCACATGCACATGTTCCCTGTATCAAGAGGAATAATCTTCCAAGCTTATAGCTATGTCTCCATTTGCCAAGTGCAGTTGGGAACATAATGTTGGGAGTAGTATTGGAAGCTGGGAATTATCTGAAAGCATCATCTGGGATATCAAAAAACTTGTGGCTCCCCAAACATCAAAAAAAAATGGTCAAGAAGTCACCCAGTTTAGAACAAATATGAAAATCAGTGGTAGCAGAACAAACAGCAATGCACTGCGTAACAGGAAAGAGGAAGTAAATGTGGGTGAATATCAAGTTAGGATATTTGCAAGGGGAGCTAAAGGGATCGGTGGCATATTGTGAATTCCCAGGTTTTATGGCCGTGGTGGCAGTTCTGCACTTCCTGAGTGCGCCCTGCAAGGCCACACACCAGAGCAGCCTCTGCTTTCCCTGTCTACATCCCCACTCTTAAAATCCAGGCTCAGATGTGTCCCTTCATCCCGCGAGCTGCACTAACGCAGGCTCCTTCCCTGCCCATGCCCTGGCATTCTGCGCTGCGGGAAGCAGCCTCGGATCCGCACGGCAACTCGCAGGCTCCTGCACGCGGGCAGAGCACAGAGGAGCTGCTGCTGCTGCTGCAGGACGTGGTGCTTTGAGCTCCACAGAGGGGGAATATCCAATAAATATTCCTATGTTTGAAGTAAATATTCCTAAATTTGGAACAAAAATGATGTACTGCTCATCTCTCAAGCTGTCAATGAAAATTCACCAGCTTGTAAATAAGAAGGCATCAACTATAATTAAATATTTTTAAATACTATGTGTAGCCTGTTTAATTTGCAAACAGTAGCTTCAAAACTGAAGAGGGATTTTTTTTTTTTCTGATCTACTGATATTTCTGTTTTACCAAATTTTGGCATTCTGTCTTACAAAGTGAGACCTTAAAGAAGACTCTTCCAATAAAGGAAAAGACCTGATGTTGTTTTTTGGATATTTGAAAGAAGAGAAATGATCACTTGGAGCAAGGGAGTGGGTTCTACCTCCATATGCAGAGCTGAGAAGGCAAAGCAAGGAAGCTGTGTCAGCCCTGGCTGGCAGGATTCAGCAGAGGCTGTAGCTGTTGATACTGAAATGCCAGAAAAACATATAGGACAGCTATGAAAATGTTGTAGGAGAGAGAAATGAGGCTCAGGCAAGTAAAGTGTTCAGCTTGTAAGGGATAGTTGAGTTGAGGTTTAATGAACTTGTGTAGAAGCCTTTATGTGCTACCAGGAGGACTCTTCACCCTTGCTTGGAAGGACTGAAGTTCCTAGGGCCGGAAGTGGAAATTAGTGGACGCAGAGAACCTGTTCTTCCAGACATGCACCAATAAGAAAGTGTCAGCGCCTGGCAGGTTCGTACGGAGGGTTGCTTTTCTTTCCAAGATGCTGTGTTTTCACTTCAGCTCTCCTTTCCTGCCAAGCAGTGGCTCTGCATTTCCAAGGAATGCCGCCTTGTTTGAGCTGCCGTGTAATGTGGTGTGGGAGCTTCCAGCCTTCGAAGAGTTGATGCAAAATCCAGGTGCCGACGGATGCAAATGCTTACGACAGCTGGAGGAACAGGCAGAACAGGACCTCTTCTCTGCAAACTCTGAACTGATTTCTTACCTAATTCCTGCTTTGATTCCCTGCAGAGATGCTTTGCTGGCTCCAAGCTGGTCTCCTTGCTGCTTCCCAAGTCCAACACTTGTTCCTCAACGGTTGCAGTGCTAACAAGGTTCCTGGATCCTTTCCATCTCTACTCTAGAGCTGACCTCACCCTCTCCTCAGTGAATTACTCCTGCACAGGCTGACCTCCAGCGCCAGGTGAATCTGAGCTCTGGCACTTGAGGAACTTTCTTGTGCTCCCGTAAGGATTCATAGAGGCAGATGACTTCTTTGATTTCAAAGATTCTCATTTGTCATTTACCTTTTTGTTCCTTTAGAATTTTCAGAAAAAACTCTTTTTTTAGAGTGCTGGATGCAGTTATTATGTGTATGGTGATTCTCACTCTGCTTCCATATCCAAAACCTCTATCTATTTCCATCCCAAAGACAATGATTTGTCAGCAGTTTGGCTCTGTGTATTTTTTTTCAATTCTTTGCCTTTTTTAGTGCTGCTCAGAAGAATCTGGTGAAGGATGCATCCTTTTCATTCCATATCCCTGGAATAAGGAACTGATCTGTCTCAGCGATTTGCTCTTGTGATGGCTTTTGCATCCTACTAAAACCAAAGCAGTATTTTCTTCATGCTGCTTAGAATTGCACAATTTATATTTATTGCTCAGTTGCTCAAAGAAAATAAGCAACCGGTTACTAAAAGGGCAGAAAGGATGAATGCTTTTGCTCGCGTAACTTTGCTCTAAGTCAAATTTCTTTTCTGCTTCTTGATTGCTAAATTGCACTGTTGTTCTAGTTCAAGGATAATAAGGTCAGGCAGGAAGCGCATCTTCCATTGAGAAGTTTGCTAAGTGCTTATTATAGAACCTGTGATTTCTTCGTTGAGCATTGACATTTATGTAATATAGACGTATAGAAATTCAAAACAGTTGGTAATAGCAAGAATCTGTGTGGAGAAGCAGTCAGAGGGCAATCTGATCTGCTGGTCAGGACACAGGTTAGAAATCTAACTTGCTAATTTAGCCCGGGCATTGTTGAAGATGCTCAAAAAGTAGCTCAGATAGATGCAGATCTTTCCTCTAGCCTTTTTTTGCAGTATGAGATATGTACAGACAAATGGAGATATTGGCAGAAAGGGGGGGCATTTCTCACTTGGACAGCTTCTCAGTCCATTAGGAATCTAATTGACATAAATGGAATTGCTAAAGGCCTAAGCTAGTAGTTCTCAGTGAAAATAAAAAAGACAGAATTTGCTGATCCAAGGGAAACAGTAAAACTAAGCAGTTGCAAATGCTTTCAGGAGCACAGAATCATCTGAGGTCTCCTTCCCATGTCATGGGCAACTCCAGGTGGGACCAAATGTCCTTTCTGTGCTTAGGTGTTTCCAGCAAATCACAAGGAGGCGGAAGGCAATGAGTTGTTTCCTTGTAATATTTAAATGTTTTGTGCATGGAAGCATTTGCTGGGCCTGAAAGGGTAGTTAATTCATGTGAAATGGAAGAAACTCTGTGGTAGTGGTAAAATAAATAAATATTATTGAAGTCAGTGGAGCCACATGCACAGAATCATTTTCTTCATATGAGGATGAGTTAGGTTTTTAACTGATACAATGGTCTTCAAAATACCCATTTCTTGTAGAAATTCCAATGGTTCTTATTTTGCAGTAAACATGAGGAACAGGTTCCCTGGGAGTAATCCTGATGCAATAACTGCATGTTCCAGGTTGTAGTCTGCAGACTTACAATTATTTACAATGCTTTTAATACATATATACTGTGTGGTATAACTAAAACCTTCCAAAAGCTTTCTGTTAACAGGTCAGTGATGAAGACGTTTGACCAGGGGAGGCAAAGACCTTGCCAGCATTCACGGTGAGGTGATGTGCTCTCTTAGGAGACTGCAGGAAAAACCCTTCTGTGCAGCTGGATGGACCTTGTTCTTATCCCGGAGTATGAGAAACCTTTTGTTAAAACTGGCATTTTATTCTTGGTGAGTTTTTGTTTTAACAGTCAAAACAGATGTGCTGACTAGGTAAGCCGTTGCTAATGGGTTTGTTTCACTTCATGCTTGAGTTTTTAGCTGTTGGGCTCTCTGTTGAGTAAGCAATATACGGTTCGCTATTTAAATATTTGATTGCAGGCCAGCTTTCTAAGGAAAATGTGGCATATTGTGAAAGCTTTGCTTAAGTGGAAGCTCATTCAAAATAATAATAAAAAAGAAGGCAAAACAACCCCCCCACCTCGCCTTTCAGTGTCCATTAAAACCTTGAAAGTCTTTAGGAAGAGCAAGTTCAGGGTTTGAGGTGAAGCTGGCATCTAAATGCAGAGGAGATTGGAAATGTTTACACTGTGCTGGTCACCCCGTGCTGGAGTCCTGCAGATTTGTAACAAATATGGAGCACGAAGGTCTTGGTGGCTGCCGGGTGCGTTCGTTTTCCTAGGAACACACAAGGTTTGTTCTGCTAATTCAGCTGTAAGTCCAATTTCCTAGATTAAACCTTTTAATAATAAAGGGGTCTAGCATAATGGAGACACCTCTCAGGTTATGGATACCTAAAAGCGTCTCCTGGGATATAGCATATTTTTCAGCAACCTGGAGTTTTTGATACCATTTAGCTTTTATTTAGCAGGAGTTATCTATCAGCCTTGGCTTGTGGTAGCTATAGCACAAATAATAAAGTGCTTCCTGATCACTGACCAGCTTGTTGTATACGTCTATGCAAAATACAAATATATGTTATAAATGGACTGAGGCAGAGGGGGAGAACACGGTCTTGGCACGGGGATAGCCACTATATTTGTGTTAGCCCTGTTTTCTTTGGGCTGAAAAGGCGTCGTGTGTTGCAATAACCTCGGAGGGCGCTCACAGGGGCGGCTCCTTCTCGGGCTGCTGATTCATTTTACAGAATGTTTCGCTGGTTGGGAGAGAACTCCTACCGGAGCTTACAGATAACAGAAAGTTATGAGCTTGAAGCTTGCAGATGGGAGGGGGGAAACAGGAAGGAAATCTGAGCTGTTGTAGGTCAATCTTCTGGTTACGTTGGCACTAAATCAAGAACAGGAGGAGAGAGATTGCGCAACAAGAATCTGAGTCTTTTCTTTCTTTTCTTTTTTTTTTTACTGGCTTGTAGCTTTCGATTTCTGGGAACCCAAAATGACTTGGCTTCCTGGGCCAAAACAGTGAAATTTTTGCCCATTTTGCCTGTATTGCTCATTAATGCTCTTCCCCGACGATGCCCATCGAAGCGATGCCCGCATGGGATGGAGGGCAGGGCTGCAGCGCTCCAGCTGTTGGGATTTTCCTCCTTTGCTTGGCTCTCGTGGTACATTTAACTTGCATGAGCACAAGTTTGTGAACAGGGACTGTGCCTCCCTCAGCAGATGTGGCCATGGTAAATTTTTGTGAACAAGTAACTGCATCCACGCTACCTATTTCACCTTCAATGTTCCACCTTGAGCCTTGAAAATTGCCCTTCTGCCCGTCCGCGTTTGGCATAGGTCAAAGGAAGCACCACTACATGCAAACAGGGCTTCTGAAGCAGCTTAGAGCTTCTCGTGATTTTTAATCGGCATGAATCGTATGAAAGACTTTCCCTGCCCCTTTGGCTCCTTTTGGCATGGTTTTGGGATCATGCGCTTCCTATTTTTTGTTGCTCTGCCCAAGTGATTACTTCTGCTGTGGCTCGCATTGACTGCTTGCTATCAGAAGCTGTTTATAGTTGTTCTGAATGTCTCTGAAGTGAAAACTTAAGTAACTTTCTTACAAGTCTAACCAAAACCCCCCAGGGACACAAAATTTCACTTAGCAGCAGCCTATAAAACACCTCGTGATGGCATCAGCCATCCATCACTGGGGTTTCTCAAAAACATTGTCATCCCTCAGCAATGAGAGCTATTCCATCTCACATCCTTTTTCTCCTCTACTGAGGCCCGGTAGCCTGCTGGATGATCCAGAAAAGAATTAAGATTCATTGGTGTGTTTTTTCCTATGCATGCAAATAATATACACATGGATATGGGATTATTTATTCAGAGGTGTGGAGAAATCATCTAAATATTTCAAACAAAATTAACATTTAAAAATCTGTGAAAAGTGCTTATCATATTTAATTCTACCGTAGGCATATAGCTCTATTTTTCCCCTGAACTTTTTGAAGTAATTGTTTCTAAAAGACAGCTCACTTCAATAAAATGAAAAAATAACAGAAATACCAGGTCAAATCATGTGAACCTCTTCACCTTTTAGTTCAGCAGGAATTGTGCCTGAGCAGTGATAAATGACTCTAGCCTTTTGCAGTTTATTGTGCAGGGCCCTTGCAGTTTGTATGGTACAATTTAATGTCTCTTCTTTTTGAAATTAAAATACAGTAAAAATTCTTCTAAACTGAAATCCTCCAAGATTATCCAAGAGGACTTTGCAGACTCTGCAGTAGTGAATTGACCTGAATCTGGATCTCTCAAAATCTGTATCAGAAGCATCGAGGGATGGTCATGACTAAGGCAGCAGGCCATGAGTCTGGTACCCAACTTAGATCTCTTTTTTTTTAATTTGTTTTTCAGAAGTGTTCACTTTAGTGCAAGGGGTTATGGCATCGTTGTTTCTAAAATCTGGAGTCTGAAAAATAGTATGCAGAGAAAAATAGTATGCAGTATGCAGTAATTAGCAGAGAGCAGGGTAAGAAGAAAGTGAGTCAATAATAATTATCAGGCAATAATAACTGAGCCGTGTATTTCCACCAAACAGGCTAAAACATACCTTCATGCTTGCAATATTCTAAAGCCTTTCTTTTTTTTACCAGCCATTCATTGCTCCATTTTCTGTAGCCATCAGCAGAAGAAATTAGTAAGGGGGAAAGGCAGGCGGGAGGCTGCTGCTCTTCCTGGAGGCCGATTCGGTCCGGGATGGCGGTGGGAAGCGGCTCCATCGGCACTGGTGGCCGCGTGGCGCCGGGGGCGGAGGCTGCGGTGCCCACGGCCGCGGCGCGCGGAGCCTCTTTGTTTGCAGCGCAGGAATTTGCTGCTTCTGTGGGTGGAGAGGAATGTTTCAAAGGGCCAAGCTGGGGCTTCCTCAGCCTTGTGACTCTGGGTGCGGGAGGGTACTTGAAGAGCTGGATTTGGCTTGGAAGGACCGGCCGCCGCGGATCTGGTTGTGCTCCTTTGCCAGAGTTTCTTACGTAGTCATTTAGGGTCCTGCTTTGAGCTAGTCTCTGGTTGTTAATGATCTCACAGGATTTTTACGTGCTAAATCAGATTTGCTAATTGTAGGAAAGATTCTTAGTCTTGTGTAAACAGCCTTCATGTTCTTAATATTTCCTGGATTTTACTCTGCCCTTGAAGCAGAATTGATGTTAATGCTCTTGGATTAGTGATATCCTCCAAAGTGTGGGAAAAGGCACTGGCTCCATTCTGACACCACTCTGGTTGTATTGGAGAGGACCCGTTGTGCTGCTGCGGTCATCAGACCATCTGAGACATCTTCTAGTGGTGACGTATCCCAAGGCATAACCCACCTAAAACTGAAGGCTTTTATGAAGGGATTAAAAGTATTTTGGTCTAATTTACCAGCTGCAGATGATGATCGATGTCCATTACTTGGAATCCATGTTTTGAAACCTCAAGGTCTAGCAGACCTTTAGCTTTTGGTTGTAAATGCCTGCAGAAGCATCTAAGGACTTGCGTTTCTATCTGCTCTTGCAAAGGCAAGTGCAAAGGCCAATTTGCTTTGGAGAGCAAACCTGACTTCTTTCATTAATTCTATTGCAATTTATTTTTCTTGGAGCTTACACACTTAAATAGCACAGCCAGCTGATTAAAGTTAGTTTCTTGTGGTGAACATACTGCACCTGAGTACAGGTTGAGCTGCTTGTTCCCTGGTAACATGTTGCAAGATGCTATTTGCTGCTCTTAAATCCTGAACAATTCAGTCCTCCTGGATACCTGCTTCCTTCTTCTTTTTTTGTTTATTTTGTGCTACCACAGGAATGATCAATAGAAGTCCTTGAACCGAAGCCAATATGACTTGTAGGAGCCAGCCTGGAATTACTTCCTGCTGTTGTGTGCCAGAACCGTGAATTCCTGACATTCCTGCCACCTGAAAAGCTTTAGTGGGGACTTTTGGATGGAATTGGCTTAGAGCTGATTAATTGTATTTAATTAGCTTGCGGTGATCTAGCAGGCTGGCTTTTCAAATCGTGTGACATTGAGAAGGCTGGTGGCGCAGAGCTGCCTGCGTTGCGCACACGCTGCGCTCAAACTGGTACCAGGTAACTCTTGCTGGTTCACCAGGGGAACCAAACTAGGGAGAACACTGGAGAGATCCACAATTCATTTTTTTGTGTGTGTGTTTTAGCTAAATTTCATGGTTCTCTATTATAGAAAACATGGAAATAGAGAAAAAAAATATTATTAAAGAAATGTCCGCAATAGGACAGCACCTATTCTCGTGATTCCGTGTGCGTGCTCCTCATGATGGGGTAATACCTCGTGCGAGTGCCTAAGCCGTGAGCAGAGTGCTTCTTTCAGCAGCGCTATTGCTAGGCATGGAACGGTCTGCCGAGGAGTTAAGAGCCAAATGTAAATGTGCTTAATGAGACACCAGGGGCCTGCTCTGTGGCTGGGGAGAAATGGCTTTTAGGAGCAGATGCAGACAAAAGTATTGGATTTCAGTCTACAGAAAGTCAGAGGCAAACAAAAAAAGAGGCTGTGGTCCCCAGCCGAGGGGGTGTCAGGATTTAGAGGGCTGAACAGCTGTAGCCTGTTTATGTGTTTTAGTTCATTGGCACAGGTCTGAATATTAAAGAAAATCAACAGAAAAACAATGAAATATGAAAATCCGTTTTAAAAACAAATCTTGCAGTTGTAGGCAGACTACAAGGGAAAATGGAACCACAGAAATTAGGAAGAGTTTTAGGGTTATAGAACGTGTCTTAAATGATTTGAGATGATTCTTCTGCGGAAAATGCTCAAAAATCATGGAGAAAAACAAGATCATTTGGACATCTCCTAAAAAATGGGGCAAGTGTCTGGATTTTGCTGTTCCAAAGCTCACAGCTTAGATCTGAGAAATACCCTGCTACAGACACCTGTTTCGAGTACTCATCTTGTGAATTAGGTACACGTTTTTTCCCAAACCGGTAAAAAGCAGCATGTTGCTGAAGTTTAGCAGCGCTGGCATTTGGTACTGGCAAAAAGAAAAGGAGCAAAAATAATTATGAAATGTTTTTATTGGCTTCAGCACCAGCTCTGCAGTTCCGATGGTTTAAATTAGCTCATGACATACCTTTGGGATGGGGTGTAAAACTCATATCCATCTGAACACTTTTAGTGCTTCAAAAAAGGTACTTGCTGGCCCAGATTTTGAAAACAGTCTGAACGAACCCGTAGAAGCAGCTGGCTCTGTCTTATTTTACAAGAGTCAAACCAATGCTTTTTTTTTTCTCTCTTTATTCATTGGCAATAAAATTTCTTAGATTTAAAAAATTTAAAAAGAGGGTTTTTTTTTTGTCCCAAATTCTGCCCCTTCTGTGGGGCAGGGACGCTGGCAGGTACAGCCTGGCTCGGCTTTCTCCAAACGGGGAGTCCTGGCCTTTCATCCCCTGCCCCGACCACCGGCCTGGGCTCCTTCCTCCTTCCACTTACCCTCAGGAAACACCGCAGAAATCCAGTCCCTCTTCATCTGTGTGCAGAAAAAACACAATTCCAAAAAGCCTCTGACTGCTGTTTTTCTAACAAGTTAAACAGATGGATTGGAAATAGTATTTACTGTTTATTTCCTCAACATATCAATATGTGAGGAGCCAGTATAAATTGCGGTTTGACTGCAAACAAACCAACCCACGCCAAAGCAATCGAGTAAACGCGGTTGTATTTTGTTTCGAGTCAATATTATGGGAATTCAGATGACTGATCTTTCTGCTTGCACCGCCCAGCTCTGACTCGCTGCATTCTGAGCCCTGCAATGCCAGACATTTCAGGTTCAGAAGATTCTCCAGAATAACTTCAGCAGTTGTTCTGCAGCACGGCAGGAAGGGGCAACTTCAGAAGCTGCCGACTTTGACACTAGACACAACTTTTCTGTCTATTCCAGAACACTCATGGCTTTTCTCACAGAAGAACACAAGTGAAGCTGTCCCGGGCACATCCAGCAGTGCCGTTCTAGGATAAGGCCAGGAGTGTCTACTTCTTCCTCCTAGGTCGAAGGCTGCTCTCAGCCTGTTGCAGCTCTGGGTACCAAGAACCAAAAAGCCATGCATGCCATGTCCAGAACTTAGGCTGGAGGCTGGAGGTTTACTACTTAGCTGGGTAAATTTAAGACTTCCTGAACGCCCCCTCTGACCAGCCGGGTACTTCCAGCTGTAGTTTTCCAAACAGTGTATTGTGGAAATTGAGAACAGGAGGGGAAAAGGGGAATGGAGAAACAGGCAGTGATACACTCCTCAAATTATTCACTTATTTCAACAAACAAGAATCACATTGATGTAATATATGGCCTGTTTCGATGCTAAAAGCAAATCAAGAGCTGGAATGTACTTACGTGGCTAGACAGTAAATATCTTTGAGTCCTTATAATCCATTAAATTGTAAAAGTATGTCTGCCTGTCTAAATGGAAGGAGACACATCTCCTCTGCACCACTGTCATTTACTCCTCCACTTCCTGCTTCTTTAGCTTTTTTCTTTTTTTTTAATAGGGCTTCTTTTGTACGTGTGAAACTACTGCTACTCCCACTTAAGTTCTCACTGCTCCCGAAAGCTGATTTGAAGTATGTACCCATCAGTATAGCAAAGCACGGGGCTGCCTCAGTGCTGGCTACTGCTTTCTGCCATCAGAATATGTCTAAGATCTGAGGTGGGATGGATCCTGCCAGGCTGGGATTGACCCCTTGCTGTGCTGCGTGTGGAAGCTACTTGTTCTGCTTTTGGTCAGACACAGAACCGGTTCTGGAAGTGTATTTTGTGATGAATATGCAGTGAGCAGTATATATATTTAGTCTTACTAAACTGTCTTACTCTACAGTCCACAATGTGGCATCAATTCCTATGTGTTGCCCCCTACTTCAGCATCAATGGTCATTATTCATTTTTTAATCAAAATGTGAGACAAAGGTCTTTCTCCTTCCCTTCCACATGCTCCAGGATTTGAAATCTTGATTGTGAAATGTGTGATACTCAGTTTTTATTGATGATGAAGCTCCTTGGGATTTAGAACACACTGTTATAATTTCATATGAATGATATAAATTGATGCACATTGTTTAGAGAGAGTTTATATGGGATTGTTGTGTGTCGCTTGTTAGAGACCAGACATCATCTCTCAATAAATCACTTGGGCGGTTAGTAGTTATGAGCTGTCTGATCTCTAAAACTATCTTTTTGAAAGAAAACATATGCTTTGTGCCTAAGTGTCAAGGCTCCATGCAAATCCTATATATTACTGAAATTGTGGAAACCGGTAGCCTCTAAATATGCAACGCAGTGTTTACTAAGTCTAAGTCTGGAAGACCTTAAAATACACAAGTTTGAAGACAAATATCTTGTGTCTAAAGCAGCCTCTTTGATATTTACATATTGGGACTACTTTAATTTTGCTCCTTCAAACAGAATCCCTAAGACCTCTGTGAACATGAAAATTTTGAAGTCATCGTCCCCTTTTCTTTGATACAGACCAATTTCTATAGCTGCTGTGTAGATCCCTGTAGCTGCTATTTTCAGGGGTGCTGAGGGTCTGTGGCTGCTGCTCGCTTCCCTCCACATTCTTGGTGCCCAGGACTCCTCACACTGAGCACACACAGAACAGGGGTTCCCATACAGAGGCTGAAAATGCCCTTACATCGCTGTGACACTCGTTTGGGTTGCTGCTGCTGTGCAGGGGCCTGAAGTTTCGTAGCAGGGGGGCTACAGGGGACCTGCAAATTGGCTTACGGCTTCACTGCCTGTGAGTAATAGGACCAGCCTGGGCTCATAAAGCCCTGCTGCACTGTCATGGGTCTCTCCATAGCCAGTGGCCTTCATGAAAAAAATTAACTTGTTTTGGAACCAAGAGGTCAATGTTTTGAGGAGGAAAAGAAATTCCGCTTTGGGAAGCTTTAAGAATTTGACTCCAAATCATTTGAGAAGATGTAGAACTTGATGTTAAACATGAACAATGTCAAGTCTTTCCCATCCTCCAAAAAATAAAGTACTTGTAAGTCATTTTTCAGATCTGTTAGTTCAATATTTATTCTTCCATTGAAGTATTCAGATATGTCTTCAGTACATAATTATTCTTTTGAATTCATAAAGCTGAAGGTCTTTTCTTTTCTGGGATCTTTCCATGATGTTTAGCTGCAATACAGAAAGCGTTTCCAATTGCTGAAATAGCACTTTTTAAGTATTGCACTACACCCTGTCAGCCGACTTTGAATAGGTCTGAATAGTAGAAATTGGTCAGCATCAAAGAAAAGCAGACAATTATTTCACAGCTTTCATGTTCACAGGCTATTACACTGCTGCAAATTAACGATTGCTGCAAGCTGACCTGTAATTTGGACACACTTATGTTAGGCACACTTCTGGCTGAACAAAACCTGCTAAGATATGTGAGGAGAGTCGTGCAGCTATAGGTGATGTGTATGTTCAGACTGGAAAGGGTTGCCTTATTCTTGTCTGAAATACCACCCTAAATGAGCATCAGTAGTCTCTGGTAAGATGAGGCGGGTACAACATGAAAGCCTGCTGGTTTCAGAGCTGTTAGAGAGAGAGGTCTTTCAAGTAAGAAGCCATGAGCAACTGTAAAGCTGTCTTCACTCATAGCCTTTGAAATATAAAACTGTGAAATCAGACCACCAAGAAATATTAGGCACGCCAACTAATGATAACAGCAGTGTAGTCGTGGTGTTTTCTGTGTATGACTTGTTTTAGTTTATTAAATATCTGTCAAGTAGCAGAGTCTAACTTGATATTGTAGAACTATCTTAGAGACTTTTTGTACTTTTGTTTAAACAGGAAAGTTATAACAATAATTGCTCTCCATCTCAGTTCACACCTGAAGGATATAGTGCTAAAGTGTTTGTTATTCAGCTCGATCCAAGAGAATTTCTCGTCACTAGTCCGAATATAAAAACACAAGCAGAAATTTATTTATAGAGATACAGTTCCTGCAGACTTCTGAACAGCAGATAAGAAAGACTGTTGGTTATTTTGGTCTGCGATGTGTGTTTTCCTAACTATGGCCCATCTATTTTCTTTCCAAATATCAAAATGTAAAGAAAACAAATGTTCAACAAACCAAGCACAGACTTTATACTTCAAACAATTCTGTGGGGAAAATGTGTGTCTTGCATTTACAGTGGTCTCTGCTTGTGTTCCTGTATTAATGTATCATGGGAATCTTAAATAAACATGACAGCACAGGCAGAATAAGTGCCTGTTTTCAGAAAACTCCAAGAAAAAGTGAAAAGCAAGGCATCACTTTATTTAACAGTATATAAGTTACAACTTTTATATATTAATCTTAGCTACTCAAAATCATAGTCTTTCTCTGAAGTGGATGATAAGATTTGCTTGTGAAGGTGTAAGATTCTCCTCCAAATGTGTTTCTTCTGCAGTTTCTGATCTTTCAGTTTTACAAGCTCTACTGCATGATGTTAAATAATATCAGTATTTTTAATTGCTTTTTCTAACTGCCCAATGCTCTGAATTCTTCTGTGTGGGCCTCTTTGTAGGATTAGACCTGACACAATAGCTGAGAATGAATGTGTGCTGGTACAAAGGAATTGTAATATAAGTTTCAGGTTAAATAGAATTTTCTTCCTGTTCTGCCCCAAGATCTACAGAGAACCTCAGCATCTCCAACCAGGTGCATCCAGGCTTTGCCCTCACAGTTAGTATGCAAGCATCCTCTCCCCTTCCTTCTTCAGCTTCCCTACGTGCATTTTTGAAGGCATTTATCACTCCTACCAAAGACAACATGTAATCTCCTGCAATGAAATCATTCTTGAAGTCCTGGCACATCGTAGATTTGTTCGATCTAGTCCTTAAGCGCCTCGGGAGCAAAATGCTCGTGAGACCGAAAGCTTGGGTCTGATACCGTGCTGCGTGACTTGGGGGAAGTCACTTTATCTGCCTGAATCTCAGCTCCCCATCTGTTAAAGAATAATACTTTGTAAAAGAATTCAAGATCTGTTGAGGAGGACCGTTTTCACACTTCCTTTGTGTCTGTGAACACGTTTCAGGAGGGAAATCCTGCATGGTCTTATATATGTATTCATTGTAAAAATAGCGTCCCAAAATCCAAAGAAACTGATTTTTTTTATTATTCGTGATTGAGTGCATTGGTACAAGAGGTCTATAATCTGATATTTGCAAAGAATTAATAAAAATTAAAGGGATTATTTAAATGACTTTTGTTCGAGGACTAATGAAATAACTCTTAGGGAGCCTATGCTTTTTGAGCAGTTTGTTATTTATAAGAAAATGTTCTGGACCCGTTACACTTCTGCTGCTTCAGAGGACTGTGGAGACTTAATTAAAGGTTCAAGAGGGAAAAAAGGTTGGTGAGAGGTTTATAACCATGGGCTAATAGGTTTGTAAGGCATTATTATCTTTTTGAATATGTAGAAGTCTTTAAAAGCACAAACTTGCAAGGCACAACTGCCATTTCGTTCACTGCTGGTATTAACCTACAGGTTCTGTGGGATTTCACTGTTTGCAGGAGAAAATCCTGAACATTTCAGCTGCGTGGATTGTACCTTGTGGTGTATATGGAGAGGGCTGGATTAGCATATTTAGAGGCAAGAAAAGCTACCACTGAAGTAGTTGTCATGTACATGATTGTAGTCTGTGCTTCCTTTAAACCATAGCAAAAATATTCAGACTGTTACTGAGGTCAGAGGTTTCTTTTTTGGCCACTTCATTTCCATGATTTCTTAGGAGAGGATAAGGAAGTGCTGCTAAACCTCTAACCAGGAAGGAGAGGAGAGGAGGGGAAGGGAGGCGCGTGTGGCTGAGATGTGCTCCTGCAAGGTGCGTATGCAGATAGCTCAAGGCACTTCAGTCTGGGGGTGTTTGAGCCCGACCTTGTGCACAGCTTCCAAAAGTGACAGGGACCAGGGGGACTGCAGAAAAGACCCCCGATCCGTGGCCACCTCACGTGGAAATAAGAGTGTGCCAAGTGTACGATGGCTTGTGAAACCTTTCCTGGAGTGCTCCGCTCCTCACCGTTGTTTGCTTATGTTTTTTATAATGCCCAACATTTAATATTTCTTTGAGCCTCATCCCCAGTCTTATTATGACAGAGTTTCAGCCTTCCTCTAAAACAAAGCTTGCAGCCTTCTGAGTTGCGAGAGAAAAACTTGGAAACGTAGGCCCAGCTGTCGAAGTGCCAACCACTTGTCACTTGTAATTTCACTACCTAAAAATGGCTCAGAGAATAGCGTTGCTGCGACCTGTCTGGTTTGTGCTTTCATATTGCAGTGCCCTTCCTTGATAACCGAGGTGTCCTTTTGTTTCCACGCATCCCATCGCGTGTTACTCAGCGCTTCCTGCCCTTCCCGAGCCGAGGAGTTAGTCAGATTGATGTCTCTCTCCATGCCTCATGACTCCATTCCTTCCACTTGGGTCAAACGGGAGAAATTTTAGTTCTGAAGCACATGGCTAAATTTACCCAGTTCTGCATACTTGATTTGGCAAAACCATATGGACGTTTTGCTGCATTCCCCAGCTCGGCGCGGCGCGCGTTTCGGGAAGGCTGAGTGCCGGAGCCGCGCGCGCCTCCGTGGGAGGTGTGCGAGAGCGAGGCCTATTTCGGGCAGGTTTGCTGGGCATGTTCCCGCTCCGAGCCCCCATCCTCATCTCAGAATCCCCCCCCGGTCACTGAATTCCCATTGCATCGGACAGGCTGCAAAGAGACAGGATAAAACTTGTGCTGAGCTGCTGCAGCCTGGCGGGAGAGAGGGCTGCTTTTTTGGGTCATCGGAGCTGTTTTAATTGCCCAAATAAGATGTGAAAGTCTACCCGAACCCGTGGGGGTACTCAGGCACGTCCCGATGTCCTGCGAGAGGTTTTGGCAGCCTCAACCCCGATGTGGGGAGATTCACTTTTTCATCAGAATTATGTGTCATTCACTTCCTAAACTGAAAATGTAGAAAAATAACTCGGGATTGAATGAAATGTTTTGTTTCACATAAAATTTATTTTTTATTAATTTTTAATTTATTTTTGACATTTCAGGTCTTTCCTGCTCTGCTGTAAATTCCAAGCTGAACTTGCAAACACTTTGTTTACTCCAGAATCATATTTTTGGAGAATAAATTATACTTTTTTTTTTTTTTTTTGGTGTCAGCTGTAGCTTTTAGCGCAGCCTTGTAAAGCTAGGCTACTTCCCCTCCCGTATATTCATTGTGAGTCAGGATTGCGGGTGGAATGTGGATTTTGTCATCACCAAGAATAAAAAAACACTGTTTTGTCCCAACCGAAAACAGGAGAGTATGACTTTTTTTACAAAAAAAAAAAAAGAAAAAAAAAGAAAAAAAAGTATCTTACCGTTTTCAGTTATATATTTGTATTACTGACATTTCTTCACTTTGGAAATTAAAAGTATTTAATGGAGACATAGCTCTAAGAGTACTTAAACTCCATCAAAGCAGCAGAGCTGGAGAGCGCAGTGTGCCGAGCACGCTGGCCTCCTGCAAGGAGGCCCCAGGACGCTTGTGTCACTGTGTTAATCACCACCGCGTTTCCAAAGCCAACGCTTCTTGCTCTGCGGGCTCCAGCCCATATGCAGCTAAACTTGCACAAGATCACAGAAAAGTCTAGTATCCGTTTAGCTGAACGGACACATTTTCTGGAAACTCCCCTCAAATCTGGGCTAAAATTATTTCTTTTTGATGCTGAAATCACAGCTGTGACAAATATTCAGCCTTATCTATGATTCATGTGTTCTCTTGGAATGGGAAGTGTTAGAGTAGCACAATTTAGTAACTTTTGTTTACTTCCCCCTAGCTCAGCACTTCTAATTTAGCCTGTTTTCTCCAGGGTAGGTTATCTATCAAGCTTACCCATTATTACCTGTCTATAACTGAGGCTTTACTGTTTGTTCAACCATTCCCTGCTACCTTCCTGTTAAGATACTCACTTTCCCGCAGTGTCACCAGTTTGGGAGGAAAAATTCTGTATTAAAAGGTTCTCAGTTGCAAGATTCGTTTATAGCCTCATATGTTTTTTACATGCAGAGTATTTTCTTCCTTCCAAACACATGACAATTTACCTCTTGTTAATTCTTCCATCCTTCCAAATGTCTATCCCGTGCTCAGTGGCTCCAGAAAGCCATGCCTCCTGGCATCTGCTGCCGTTTGGTTCCTTTATACAACTTTAAAACATTTCAGCATATTGGAAACTAAAGATTGGTTTCACCCATGTGATAGTTGTGCCTTTCACAATATGCTTTTCCTAGGAGTTGGAGAAAGAAATCTGTGGTCTTTCATGCAATTAAAATCAAAGTAGCTATGGGGATCTTGACATGAAAATATATTTTCCTGGGAAGCTGTTATCCTAACCAGTTACTTCATGAATACTTGCTATTCTTTCTCTTTTGCTATAAAATAAATTTCAAAGCTGAGATTTTTCTTTTTGGTCCCCGCCAGTGGTCATAGAAAACTGTAAAAGAAACAGTTTTGTGTAGCAGCTGGTAGTCGTATTTAAAAATGTCGCAGTAAAGCCAATGAATTAATGAAGCACCACAGCTAAACTCTGTGCACCAAGAGACCGAAAAGATGATAAAACTACTCAGAAGGTCCTCGGGACCACTGAGTGCACGTGACAATATCTGCGTTTAAAGAAAATAAGAAAGCGTTTTGCTTGCACAGACTTCTCATAAGCATGGCTTGTCTTAATGACTTGCCAAGCCTAAGCTGTTAAAAGTCATATGGTAGCACTTGTAAGAGATTAAAATAAATGATGTGCATTAAAGAGATTCTCTTGAATTGGAGCTTTTTTTTTTCCTCCTGCTTCCAGCAACATCATTTCATTTAAGTGAATGCACTTCATGCTGGAGTAAAATGTAGTTCATTGTATTTAACTGTGGTATCAGCAAAAAAGAACAGCTCTGTGGCTGCCTTTATATGGACTGTAACTTTTATGAGACAAGAAGAATGGAAAATAGATGTTTTTCAAAGGGCAGGTTATAACTGCCAGTCCTTACAGCAGCGCATGGAGAGAGCCCTGCCAGCCATGAGGGACCTTCCCGTGGCAGTGGTGCCACCGGGCTGCCCTGGGAAGCTCCCTGCTGCAGCACGGAAACTGCTGCTGAGCTCCAACATCCGTCAGAAAACGTGTAATTCTTTGTCTGGCTTTCCACTGCAAACAGTATTTTCCTATGAATTTTCATGAATTTTTTAGATGAATTGAGAGCACAGATCCTGCTGTTCACATTCAAGTTGTGGCTTTTCCTTGTTAATAGAGCCTATACATATTCTAGATACTATATGAAGACTCTTCACCTCCAGGTAGTTACCATTACACTGAAGTCTACTAACAGTAACTAACTGTTCTGTCTGCAAAGAACAGATTGAATAAGCCATGTAAGTCCACAGAAATAGTGGGGACCTGCCAGCTCTTCATAACCTGCAAGCCCTGCTAGTGTCACCAAGTCGGCTCTGAAAAGTGCTGTGCTACTGATACTCCCAAAACCAACATTATAATAACCCAGGTTTCGCGGGGTTAGCTTCTCTGTCTCCATTTTCTCCTAACAGTCCAGGAAATGTATTTCATGTGTGTAAGTTTTTAATTTTGCGTTTTAAGGATAGAAGTAGTCATTAGTTCTTGCAGTGTTGCTTTGATCAGCCTTCAACGCACAGATGAACTGGATTTTCTTTCTTTCCAACTCCTGTCAGCTGCAGGGTGGGCAGGATGGAGCCTGTGCTGTGTCTGACTCCGGGCTAGCAGGCCCGATGGCCAGAGACAGGCCAGGCACGGGGGATGACTGATGGGTTCCCATTTAAGCCTTTCTACCAGGGATGGTACTAATCTGTGTATTTCTTTTCTCTTGCAGCCATCAGTTTTCATTAAACTGATAGAAACTCATATCTGTGGGATGTCTACCTGGCTTTCAAATTCGATTAAAATTGGTCCAAAGTTATTGGACACAGGAAAGATGGCCAGGGTGATCACATAACTCTTTTTCATTAGCAGCGCAAGCCAAAAATGCTGTATTATAGAACTATGGCATGCATTTGTAGGGGATGCTTATATCTCTTATAAAGCAAGTCCAGCCCGTCTCTGGCGTTTAATGGCAGCCATGCAGACCGTGCACATTACCAACAGCTCTAAGTGGTGTTTTATGTCACCCGGAAACACAGTGATGGAAAATCTCAGCAGATTATCCTGCAGGAGAGAGAGATTCGGAGAGGAATAGGAACCACGTGAAAATTGTAAGGCCGAGATGTTAGCAAGGCTGTGACATTTGAAGACAGTAGGTAGTTTTCCTACTGTTATGCACAGAGCTCCCTCGTAGTTATTTCTCATGGATCTGCAAAACACAAAAGACTTTAGGTTAAAAGAATAGTAATGAATCATTTATGAGATATTATCTACAAAGATGGATTGGTTCCATCTGTTACAGTAATAAAAATAATAATGCTTTGCAATTACATAAATGCTTTACAGGTTTTCAGTGTGCATCACAAATATTAATCTCAGATCTAGCCCATAGCACAGTTTTTAAGAGCTTGTAAAATGGCTGCAGCTTATACATACTGGTTTATTTTCTTATTTCAAACACGGAAATTTGTTGTAAAGAGCTTAGAATTGGTTTAGAAAATAGAGTTGTAGTTACTTGGACTAAGACACCATATGAAGATAGCCATAACATTTGTTTCTTTATGTTAACATACATTGCTGTAAATGTCTATGAAGAGCACGGCTCTATAGGCAGGTGTTGATGAACATATGGATGAAAAAACAAAACAAAAAAAAGCATCTTCCATGATCCAGGACACGCATTAGCTCCCTGCTGTTTGATAATTTCATTTTTTTCTGTCTTGTAAACAGCTCACTGATTGAAAGCCAATGTACTCGGAACCCTAGCATCTTCTAGGCTTCACATGCTCTACCCATGTGTTACATTTCACCATATACTCAGTCCAGGATGAAATTGTGTGTAAGAAGGAGCTGTTTCCCATGAAAGTTACTTTTAGGTACAACATAATTTACCCAATGGAAGGAGTATTGGGTTTAATTTTGCTCTATTCAGTTTTTAAATTGAATTCTTGAGAAACAAATCATAATAAACAAACAAACAAAAAAAATAGTAGCTACTGGGATTGTTTGATGTACACCAGAGCAGAAAAGATGTGCCAAAGCAGTTTATTAAGTGCTTATCCCTACAAATATTTTGAGGATACTTGTATGAATATATGTCTTATGAATATATAGATCAGTATATATTATTACACTTGGAGTGCACATTATAAATAGCTCATAAGTGTGTGTAGGTGTTGTGAAGTTGGCCTTTTTGCTTTGCAACCTGTGTCCTTAAAAGATAAGGTGCTATTTAGCTACTGTTTTGTAAATCTGTTTATGTATATACGTCATAGATTAGACATCAGCTTTACATAAGACCCGATTGAAACAAGTGACATTAATTCCATTAACTGTGGTCAAAAGTACTGTATGTGTTGACAGATCAAATGAGGTGCATTACATATCTTGAACTATCAAATGCTTCGTTTGGGAACATTTAATGTGTTATTGACTATACTAGATAATAGAAAGGCTTTTTTTACAACTAAAACACCCCTTTGCCAAAGTAAGATACAATTTCCTACAACAATATTCTGTTAATTTATATCTAATGAGATGAATTAAAACAGACAAAAAAATCAGTGTTTCCAACACAGGCAGTGATGCGTTTTGTTCAATGGTACCTGAGTGCCAATAATCATTTACCAAATAGAGCATCAGCTTCGAGTTCGTTATCCGGGCTGCCTCTGCCCTTTTAATTATCCGTGACCTGGAAAGCAGCACTCTAGGCTCATTACTCGGCCGATCTGGGTTAGTGGTACAAGGAACAACCTGCAAGCGGAGGAGGCGATTAGCAGTGCCGAGTCGCATCGAGCGTTCGCCGGTGCTGCTGGTGTCTGCCCCGAGAGCTGCTCTGGGGCAATTGGAGCCGGGAAGAGCCTCTTCCCTGGCCTGGTGGGAGTTACATCTCCCCGGCATTCCCCTAATCTGGATTTGTTACATGCAGGAGGGCACTGAGAGCAGCGCGTCCGTGTTGGCGGTGCCCAAGAGCTTCTACAAACCGGTTCCAGCAACTCTGGGTTTGAGGTTAGGTCTCGTGGTCCCATGAAATTGGGATCACGAGTCTGCCCAGTTTTACTGCCAGGACTTGCTGTTCCAGGCTGGAGCTGGTGGAGAGCGACGCGCACGTGTGTCCTCGCCGGAGCTTTGAGCCGAGCTTGGGCACCAGCAACACGGGTCTCTGGGAGCAGGATATGTCTCATGTTGGGCTTGGCGGACCCTCTTGAAGGTCTTGCACCTCCCCGAGGATTGGAATCTGGCAACAGAGATTGCCAGATTTCCCAGAAATCTTGTTTCAGGCAACCTTCATCTGCAGAATCCGTGTATAGACTAGTATGGAATTGGTTGATTTTTTTTTAACATTATTTCTTCATTCAGCTAGGAACAATTTCAGTGCTGTTAGTGCTCTTTACCTCCGTTAAAATTGGTATTTATGGTTGTCCCAAAGTTCTAAAATGTGTGGGCACATTTTTTGAGAAGAGTCCTAGGTTGCCGACCCTTACATGGAATCTCAACACATAGCAGGGGTTCAGAAAATTGTTAGAAAAGGGCTACTTAATGTTAACACTGTCCAGAATACATAATTAACTAGCTGGGTTACACAGCAGGGAGACACCTCAAGCTGAGCTGAAACACAGCACAGCACATCCATTTTTCATTACTGTCTTATAATAATGAAATAAATGTGCTAACTTCAGAAATTGCTATGTTTTTTTGTTGACAAGCTGCTTGTTTAAATATGCCTGTAATATTTCTGAAATTATTTCTTGTTTCTCCTTATTGCTGGTACAGGATTGTGTTGGAAGCTTTCCCTTTTTTCACCTTGCATATTTTACTTTAAAAAATTATTTTTGTGTGTGTGTGATTGAGTTCTGGGTTATACCTTCCTTCAGCTGAGTTGCCTTTGGCTCATGCCCCACATCTACCAGGGGAATGGAAGTCTGTTAACTGAACAAATCTTTATGGTGTTCTGCAGGCATAGGGGATATTAAGCATTTTTTCTTCTCTTTCCACTGTCTTATAAAGAGACAGTACATTTTCTTGTAAAATATGATTGTGGAAAAAAAAATGTATCAATGACTAATGAGAGATAATCTGTGATTAACACAAGCCATCCCTTTCTTTTTGCCTCTGTCATGATCAGAATGTATGATGTAATTGTCACTGAATGTTGGATTATCGAGCGCTAGTGTCTTCTTTGCAAAGAAATTTTGCTTTATCTCTCCTCATCATCTCTGCAATCACTACCAGCGAATACTACACAGGCCTATGGACTCCTCTGCTTGTAGAGAGCAGCTAAGTGGAAACCTGAGAAATGACTGTGAGAGAAAAGTGCAAGCAAGTTAGCATCTTAAAACGGTAGCGTGCCATGATAGAGTTGGATGTTGACTCCTGCAAGACGGGATGTGGCCCAAATGAGCTGTGAGCTGCAAGCTGGAAAAGCCCCCAAATCCAAGGCAGATTTGGTCAGAAATCTCTGAAGCTGATAAACAAAATACTGCTCCACTATCGAGTGCTGTTAGACACTTGTATGTGAGCGGATTAGCAGAACGGTTTGCTAATGTTCTTGTTGCTGACTAAAGCAGAGTTTCCTTTAGTGGATTTTCCTGTGTTGTTCCTGCCTATGTCCTTAGGAGATGACATATCAGGTAATCAGGTTCTAAATTATTAAGAGCCTCAAGGTAATCTCGAGGAACACCTCGCAGGCAAGCAGCGAGCCGCTGTTCTTGATTGTGTCATGAAGACAGAAGGAGATGTCTTGTAGTGTCCATGTAAAGTCCATGTGAAGCAATAGAATTACTTATCACAGAGGGACAGCTTATTTTTGTTTTTATTAGTAGGTGTCCACAGAGTGTTAGGCTGCAATTACAAGCGAGAAATTGCTTTTATCTCCTCTTGTGCTTCGCAACATTTCAGTGATGTCGTAGTTCACTTAATCTCATTGCATGCTGTGCTTATTTGGAAAGTGCAGAAAATCAGGATCACAAACAACATTGAAAGTGGGGTAGGGCTCAAAGCTTCCCAGCTTCTACTTTCTTGCTTCAGTTTACATTGCCAAGCAAAAGCACAACAGAAGTTACTATCATGACAGAAGTTTCCATTAGATTCTCTTTCAAAAATCACAATAGAGTCATCTGGAGAATAACCTTTAGAACAGGAAACATGAATGACAGCTGAGATCTGGGCAGGACAGATACACACTCTCTTTCCATAGCCTTAGCTCAGTTTATCAGGAATGTATGAAACACAGGCAACTACAAAATAACTCTCTTAAAGCTCATCAGCATTAAACTTTTAAAATGTTGGTTCCTGAATATCCTTACCATTATCAGTGATATCATTTGACCAGATTTGCAATCACATAAGGAAGACTAGTACAAACAGCTATTAGCAAATTGCTCCCTAGGGAAAAGGAGTTCTGTGGGTTGGAGTATGAGGTTGGCTGATTTTATTTTAGCCGGCTCCATTTCAGCTTGAGCCGTGCGATCTCTGCCTCTCTTTGCTGTATGACTGGTCACACAAGTCTCGTTTCTCCTCCACGGAGCAGATGGGATGATTTGAACTCTTTAAATAATGAATAAAGAGCAGGGAACACTGTGGGGTGTATGTGGGCAAGGTTAATCGGGACTGAACAATGTGGGAATTCATGTAAAGAAAAGCCAAGAGTTCTTGCTTCGGTATTTGTCCACACAAATGCATTGAATTGGAGTTTGTGCTAAGATTTTTAACCTGCTCTACCTAAATATCTAAAGATCTACCTAAATAATTGCTGCTGAATATTAACACTTCCTAAAGTCATGGCAACTTGTGAGCCTAAGAAGAGGTAGAACCCTAGTTGACAGAGTCCTATTAATGAGGGGCTTTGGCAGAATCTGTATATTAAAAGCGAAAATTGTCTTTGAAAATGTTATTGAACTATTTTATTTTTAAATATTACTTGAGCCTCCCTGGTTCTTTTTTTTTTCTGGCAAATGTATATAAAAGGTGGAGTGAGAGATGGGGCAGACTCGTTTCCAGAACATATTTATGATTTAGTAAGACTGAAAGAGAAGTGAATTTAGGTAGTGCATCATCAACAACTTTACATGCTGATAAAGATCACTGGAGACGGCGATGGACACTGAAGCCAGAAATTATCATGGTAATTTGGCTGCCTGCCATTCTTTTAGTGTCTTTTGCTAATTTATGTATGGTATTGCGTGACGACTCGGAAAATAGACGGCTTGGTGAATGGTGCCTTTTATTGCAAATGTAGCTGTCAGATTTTATTTAGTTTCATTAAATATAATGCCCACCCCTGATACTCACATGACAAACACCGTGACCTGCAGTGCATATCCGTTGGGTCAGGAAAGGCAAAAGCAGCCTTTCTTGTGTGTGTTGGGGCTTATTTGGATGTATTTTCCTTGAGGGGAAATCCCACATTTCTCCAGGTCCCAGATAAAACCTCTTCTTTCATTCCCATGAGAGAGGCAGGAAGGCAACAGTTCCTCCCTCCAGTTTCTTGCTGGATGGCAGCTGGGGCTGGTGCTCGGTGCTAACATAAATGCTCCATGGGACATTTAAGTTTGAAAACAACAAAACAGCATTAGGAGCTGCTTGAGGTTGTTGACAGCATCAAAACAACTTTATAAGAGAATCAAATGAGAGAAGCAGGAGCAAAGCATCCATGCAGGAGTGTGCGCTGGTGCAGCTGCACCAGGGACCCATGGAAAAAAGGAAAACAAGCTCAAAGGAAGATGAATGTTCCTAGGAAAATGCCTCAGTATGTTTCCCAAGAACAAAAGTCGAACCCCCTGTGGAATGTATAACAATTTATGTAACTTGTCAGTTGTTGTATAATTGGAGTTTTAGCATGACATTAACAGTGCAAAAGTTAACATTGAATAGGCTTTATCACCTGAGTGGAGCGTGTGCCTCCCCTCTGCAGAGCACTGGCTCATTTTGCTGTTACACTTTGCTAATTTCTTCATTTCTAGTGAGTTTGGTTTTTAAATATCTGCCAACTCTGTGAATTCCAACAAGCATTGGCATGAGTAATGAGTCAAGCGTTAGTACAGTATTATTCTTTGACAGTTCTAAAAGGATTATATAACTAGAATTTTAAATAATATTTTTGCAATGTGTAATTTAAAAGGTCCTCATGTTCTGTAAATGGTTTAATTTTTCATAGCATTTAATTGACATTGCAAAAGAATCATTAAGTCAATGATGATTAAACCAGCACTTTTATGGATTAAACTCTCTTTTTGAAGAATTTTAGTCATCACGAGGGATATAGACATATACTTTTGTAGAGACTACAATAAAAGCAGGGACTGGAAAGGTTTTCCACCCTAACCTAGATCTCCCTCCCGGCCAGTCCAAGACATCTCCAGAGGCAGCCCTGAGTGCTGTGGCAAACGCTGTTGCACTGTCACAACGTGACATTTATTTGAGAAGCAGCAGCTTATCTAGCTCATGGATTTCAGTCCAATTTGAATTAGATTCTAGACAAGTGAGAATGAAAATAAATTACTTTTAGTATATTCACATGTTGATATTTAGCTGCTTAAAGTTTCTATATAGTAAACTTCTGCATTCACTAAAGTATTGAAGTTTTTCTTGTTTTTGTGCTAATTGGGTTCATGTTTTCAAATTCTATGTCTATAACTAAAAGAGTAGTTGCAGACCTGTTTACTTTGTCTTACGTTGTACTATATTTCACTCTGTAATAAATAAATGGTAGATGCAGAAATAGGAAGAGAAAGGAAAAGATGTGTTTTGTGTTTCAGTATTTCCAATCCCTGTAAACGCTCTGTGTGTTAGAGCATTTACTTGTCGTGGCTCCTTCCGAGGGCTGCTGGACTGCCTTATCCCATCCCGTGTGAAAGAGGAATGGGGACATTACGGATTCAGCTAGGCTAGTCTCATCTCAATTTTTGTGGTACATTTAACTGTGGTTCTGTTTAAGTTATCTGTAGAATAGTGTGAGATGTGACCTTTATTGGTGTGAATCGAAGAATCTTAAAATTTGCATTTAATGGATAACATCCATGCAGCAAGTTCAAAATTCATAAAGAGGAGAAATAAAGGAGCTGAAAAATAAAGAAATGATGAATATAAAAAATCAAGTATTAATGGATCTGATTCGGAAACAGAGATACTCTAACAGGGCTGATGATAAGAGGGAATTGAAAGAGGGCAGAGTTACAGAATGACACCAAACAGAGTCAGGAGCTGCACAGAGAACCAAATATGACTGATCCCCCAGTGTAAAAATCCACTCCACATTAATATGTAGATTTAGTGAGCATATTTTTAATTTTATTTTATCAGTGAATATTTATTTTCCCCTTAAATTGTATCTCTGTTCAAAAGCACTTTCTTCCAAAACTTTGAAGTTCACAAAACCAAAAGTTCAAAATTTTAAAAAGGGAAAACTGTAGAATATAGAGATTTCAGAATATAAATTTGCCAACCAAATATACGCTTTTATTTAAGTTCCCAAACTTCTCAGTGAAACATTTTAGTAAAAGCTTGAAAAATATTTTTCTGAAGATCAGGGAGTTTCATTTAGACAGAACATGACTCTGGTGCTTTCCTAAAAGAAAAGAGCAGAAGCTCATCCAGCCACATCTCTCTAACTAAAGGTTTGCTACTAAGCAGTGTGGCCATTGATGATAAAGATGTTTTCCAGATCTAGCAAAGCTTTTTTAGAACTTAGTAGTTCCCATCCCACCTTTGCGCGGTCTATGCCATTAGCAGTAGTAATAAAGAGAAATTGCTGGCTCCAAACACACAGACTGTTCCCAGATACACACCCAGAAACATCTAAATCTGGACTAAATGTCAGCGCTTTCAAGGTAAAACTGCTAATTGCAGCTAAAGCAAATTAGCCCTTTCCCTAAAGATAAGGAAACCAAATCCTGTATTCTGCTCATCCACAGCCCTGTGTCCCACTTACTCGTGTTCCCAAACACACTGTACAAAACAGAGCAAAAACTGGGAAATCTCAGCAGAGAATTTCCGCAGCGGGAGAGGACTGGTGAGCAGTAGCGGAGAGCAGAGCAGCGCTTTTAGTTCCCTTTGGTTTCGGCAGCAGGAAGGAGCTGCAAGCCCTGCGCGCCCATGTTTCAGTTATGCTGATGCTGTTTGCTGCAGCGAAGTGCCCTGTCAGGTGCATTTATTTTATGGACCAGGACTTCAGCCAGTCTTAGTCAAAGCAGAGCTCTTCTCCCTTGCGCAGACACTTTGCTAGAGCAGACCCGGGAGCTGCCTGCCTGCTGATGGGCTGCTGGGGCAGTGCCAGACAGTCTGGGAGGCGTCTTCCTGCTCCGCTTGTGTACGAAGCATCCTAGCACTTAGGGGAGGCCGAATAAATTTAAACAGTGGATCAATCTATACAATCTTAATTTGCAACTTAAATTATTTCTTTGGAGGGAAAAAGATGAGGCCACCCTAAAATGACAGGAGTTTTAAGGCTCCTTTTCAGGCTGGTGGCTTCATTCTAGAAGTCCATGCAAGCTGGACTTCATTCTAGAGCAGCAGGAAACTCAGGGCATAGATGTCTTCTGGACATGACTCTTGTCTGTTCTGGTAATTGTGCTGCTCTGTCATAGTTGTCCTTGGACACAATTTTTAATGTGTTTATCTGGCAGTGTTTGTGGGCATTGTGCACCTATTGTCAATATTTTACAGAGACTGAAAGATTTTAGAGTTCTGAAGAACATTTTTAACAGCATTAGGATTCAACCACTACCTCCCAAGTCTGAAATCTCATCACGAAACCATCACTCCTCATTTCATCTTTTGGAGAAAAATGCCTTTTACGAATTCCACTGGAAAAAAACTAAAAAAGTCCTAACTTCAGAGCACTTAATAGCTCTCTGATGACTTGACTACGCGGCCCTGTATTGGTGAAGCAGAATTTTGGAAAATTTAAGCTTGACTGTTCTTATTAAAAGGAAGTTTCATGGGATTTTGTTGCCTTTTTTCCCCTTCCTATTTTAAATTTGTTCTGTATTTTGCACATACAAAGTTATAATAAATTGTTGTATTGGAAATGTTATTAAAGAGACTATTTACTTTCTTTTAGGTCCTATAATATCCAAAATATTTTCATTTACCTAAGTGTATAAGATACTAGTGAGAAATCTAACTTTCTACATTTCTACTTCTTAACTTTCTTTCTACCTTTTTTTTTCTATAGTTTTGATATTTTATTTTACAGCTCAAGCTTGCTCATCAGATCAGAAAAGTTTTATTTTAGCTCCATGGTGAAAACTAAATCTACACACTCTTCTCAGGTTTTTTTGGAAGCTCTTTCCTGGAAGAAAAATCTGGAAGATGTGCCCATATGGGCATGGATCTTATTTCAGTATTACTTAGAATCCGTACATAAGCAGATAGGGAAAGCAGGATGATAGAAATTTTGTGACCATTGACTTCCTGTCTGCCTGGTGCTGGTACATTAGCTCTTATCAGAGCTGGACGAGGAGCTACAACCCAGGCACTGTAGGCACCGGATCAATAGCTGGCACGGAGCCCGAAGGTCAGATAAAGTACTTAGGCAGGCAGTATGCCAGGCTAAAGAGATGTCAAGAAAATCAATTAGATACTAAAGAAAGAGCAGCAAGCTAACTAAAAATCCAATCTTGAAAGGCTCTTTATATTTTGAAGCCAGCTTATTAGTGTTAGCTATATCTTTATCTCTCTAATAAAATTACGTTTGTTAAGCAATTAAAACCAGACTTGGGTCATACAAGGCTAGCACAAAACTGATTGTAAACACCTGCACAAGACTAGATTAGGGAGAGCTGCAAGTGATGGAGATTAAATCCGAGTACTTTTAGGGTACAGCATTATATAACTTGTGATTAATCTGTTCGCCTTCTCCCCATATTGATTGCTTTACCTATGTGCATTTGGCATATATCTAAGATACTTTCTCCTCTGAGTGGTAATGGAAAACATAGACTTGGAGTTTGTCTACTGGTGCCAGGTAGTTTACTTAGTAAATTATAGCTGTCTGTAGTCAATAAATAGAAGAGAAATTCAGAACAGATAGGCCATGGCCCCCCATTTCTTCCTCTTCCCCTTCAAGTTGCAGCAATGAAAAAAAAGCACAAATTTTACTGGATTAACAGGTGAAAAAACAATTGCTGTGAGCAAACATGTTGCAGCAAAAACCTTTTTTGATCAAATTTTGTTGGCTCCTCACCCTGCACAAAGCTGGAGCCTTCCAAGCTCAGTAGCGGTGTGTTTTCACCCCAACATCACGGAGGTGATGCAAGGCAGAGCAGCTTCCTTGTACCTCTGTTACAGACTCATGCCCTGTCCTTGTCTTGTGGGCATTGTAACCATAAGATATTGGAGTTGAGGTTGGACATTGAAATGAAGCAAATCCCGGGAGCAGTAAAGGCTTGTTCACCTTTTGGCAAGGTCAGTAACTCTTCAAAAATGTCTGTCCTCTTGTGGTAGATCCTTCATCACTTGATGTCTCTGAGTAAAATTCTGGCCTTGCTGAAGGCACTGGCTGCATCTGCTCTTTTAGGCTAAGATTTCATCTCTACTGAGGATGATTGAAAATATTAATTGAAATTAGGTCATCTTGTTGCTTATATTGATATATTTATCCATGGACAAATGTGCTCAATGGCTGGAGCTGGTTTTATCAGTGTGCATTTGGGGTGACTGCTAAATAGCAAGCTTTTCTTGGAAAGGAATGGCACTATTTTCCCTACTCCCCAAGACTTTTGTTACACAGATGCTTTCTTTGGACTGACAGCTTTGAACTTGTGCTGGTCAGATGCTGGAAGCATCATGTGGTTTGTGTACCCATATGTGTGGGGATGC
Organism: Crypturellus tataupa; assembly: GCA_034781795.1. Classification (NCBI taxonomy): domain Eukaryota; kingdom Metazoa; phylum Chordata; class Aves; order Tinamiformes; family Tinamidae; genus Crypturellus; species Crypturellus tataupa. The sequence continues at coordinate 808,950 of JAWLRI010000978.1, forward strand.
TCATTTATGGAGAGGCACATGTTATGCCTATAAATCACTGTGCCCTAAAAATCACTGTGACAGGTTCTTGAAACCTAAATAATTTCTATTTTGATTTTACGTGAAGACACAACATTCAACAAATTAAGGAAACAAAAATGAAAAATCTGTACATAATTAATAAGGTTAATTCATTTTATTCAGAGTCTTACTGGATGACTGAGGGATCAGGGTAAGCAGACAAAATGGGCATAAATAATGACAGCAGGAGTTTGGTCTGTCACTGAAGAAAACAATATGATTTTTTGCTACATATGGTTATTTTTTGGATTAAGATCTCGAGCTCTTTCTTCATTCTGTGCTCAGTTTCCTACTCAGATATATTTGTGATAACCTCAACCCGTAGTGTCAGCACATGCACCAGCCTTTCCCTCACCTCAAACTTTTGGTTACATGTGGTCGAAATACGTAGCCTTGTATGTTGTGGCCATATTGTAGCTGTGTATTGCAGGTCTTTCAGCCTACATCTTATTCTCAAATTCTTTAGTAATGTCCAGGAGATGCTTGGTTTATCCAGGAGAAATCCATTACATCCTTGTCAATACTCTTGAATATTATTTTTTTACTCAGGTCCCTATTTCTCCGACTGGCTATAACTTAATTCAGTCTCTAGGGATGCAAAAACTTTGAGAGTTTGACATGCTTTTGAAATTACAAAAAATATATAGATATTGAGAAATTTCTATGAGAGTGTACTTTACTGGCATCAGTCAGAAATTCTAAAACTTCAAATTTTTAATTGTATTAATGTTTTTAATTTTTCCTTCCTGTTTACCTACCTCGTCTAACTATATCTAATATCTAACTAATATCTATATATTTTCTACAGAACCAGCTTTATTCAGTGATATTTGTTTGTATGTTTTAAACAAATATATACACATGTACAAAGCTGATTCCTCACCAGCCTTCTGAATATAAGACAAACTAGTTGATCCTTCATGGACTTCACTATTTTATGCTCCGTATTGGTAATGCCATCAAACTTCATTCATAATGAAGTGTGCACCATTGTTTTCTCCCTTGAGAGGAGTCAAACATTGCCCTCACTGTCACATAAAACAAATTCCCTCTGCTCTGAGGGAAACCCATTTAAAAAGCAAAAACTCCCCAAGTCAGGAGTGGCTGATGCTGTTTCATGGACTCTGTCATCAGCTTTAGTGTAGGAGCATCAGAGGGGCTCCTTGGCAGGGGCTGCTCCTTGCCTTGTCCTTGGTGGGACTCTCCCTGCAGCTGCGGCGGGTAGAGGAGCTGCACCCACAAGGCTGGACCTTTGCCGCGCAGTAACAGGGCAGCGTGCGCAGGAAATTGGGAACATTCATGTAAAATCCTCTGTGTTCTCCTGGAATTTTAGGATTATAAAAATATAACAAAGTGGGAAAATCTGTTTTGAAATGTCAGTCAAATTATGTCACCTTGAAGACAATCAGATAAGACTGAGCTATTGTATTAAAAGCAAAACAAAAAAGCCCAAAACAAAACCAAATGTAAAAATGTTCCAGCCCTAGGACTGCTAACAGGAAGTAGAACTGGAGATTGCTGCATGTATTTCTGGTTTTGCAACATCCACAGATATATTCTGCCAGCAAGTGTTTCATATATAATTTAGTTTTTACAATTCCATGAGTGATTTGGGTGTTTTGACACAAGAATTCACCAATTAAGAAACAAGCAAAAAGACTTTTAAATAAAACTTAACCACATTTGTTCCAGTCATTGAAAAGCAGGAAATTACTGTTGCTCTCCCCAAAGCAGCTGTGTGTATAGTAACTTTTTATTTAATGATTCAAATTATAGCATAAATATACATTGTATTCTTGTTATTCTCATTGGTATTACAATTCTGCCAAAGAGCCTTCAGCACGGACAAGAACCGAGGCTTTACGTATGAGCAGCAAGAAACACAAACCTTACGAGCATTAATAGATATTAACTGTGTTTTAGAATCTGATACTAAAAGAGTTCTATGCATTGGTTGTGAATCCCATCACACTACATGCTGCTCTGTCTCTTGCCGAGTGTGACTGTTGTTATTTAATGCCAGTATGAAATAATAATAATGTTTTAGAAGTCATTAAGTTAAACTTACAAGGGGAAAAAAAAATAATCATGCACAATTGATGAGGGAACTGAGGTCAATTACCAAGTAGCTGCCATGGTTCTTTAGGGATGCACCAAGGTCTTCTCCTTGTCTTCCAACCGCTGCCCAGTGACCTGGATGTGACGTCCAGGGGGATGGGACATTCTCCAGAGCCCCTGGGCTGCTGGAGAGAGAACATCCCAATGGATTTGTGCATGAAACCGCCTGCTCAAACCGCTCTGCTCCCTGCTGCTGTGGTTTCTCAAATACCTTGCTCTTGGCCATTTCAGTCTGTCAAGGTGTTGCAAACTGCAGCACTGGTGAAACTACTGCTGCAGATCCCAGAGCACCAAGCCTTGGTTCATTTAAATAGATGGACAGAAAGAACCTCAGAACTGTGCAACAGCTAATTCCCTTGGGAAAAGTGCGACTGGGCCTGTTGGATACTTTGGAAGGTCTCTGGACAGAGCAGGAAAAGATCCCAATTCAGAAGGAAAGGAATTCAAGAGGAGGCCATAGGCCTTGCACAAGCCTGGTGTGAACACCTGAATAGACTGGAAATATAAAAAATAGATGTCTGACATTATTTGAGTAATGAGTGATGAATAATGAACTAGAAACATGAACTATGACATTAAGAGCATTCTGTATTTTAATTACAGGGTGGGTACATGTAAGTTATCTAATTAAACACATTTTTCTTTTTCTTTTTCTTTTTTTTTTTTTTTCCAGAGAGAAGTGAGGCCTTCTGCGAGTGGAGGGAGCTCATCTTGGCCTCCGTTTTGGGCTGGAGTGGGAGATGGGAGCCCATGGTCCCGCATTGTCCCTGCTTGAAAGACTTCAGACGGAAACCAAAGTGCCGAGTGATCAGGTGAGGTAGCTGCAGGCCTGGTTACCTCCTGAGCTCAGTGCGGGGCGGCTGCCACACACCTGGGCTGCAGCCCCACAGGCCAGCGCTGCCAGCAAAGCCAGCCCCGAGAGTGGGATGTGGCACGGAAGAGCTTTGGGATGCAGTCCTGGGGCATCATCGCTTCCAGCAGTGCCTTCTTGAGGCCTTGGTTGCACCATGAGTTTGCAACCATTCCCCTTTTGGGTTTAGTTCTGGACTTTTCTGTTGATCTATGTACCTGGAGGGCTCCCAGCTGTGCTCTGCCCTCTGTGCTCTCCTAAGGGAGGAACCAGGCTGGCTTGGGAGCGCAGATTTAGAAAACCAGAGAAGACAGTCTGGAACATCCACTCTCTGCTCCGGTGCTGATACTCCCACAAGATAATTCACTTCTTCAAAGCTAGGCAGCAGCCCAGCTTGAAGCCATTTATATGAAAATAGGGTCTCCAGGAAGGAGAGCCTGCTGCTAGTGTGCGTTTATACCACAGCGATATTGGGGCTCTTGGAAGCGATCTCTGATGCTTGGTGCCAGCTGCTGCCTGGCTCTAAGCAAATTCAGTAAGGCAACAAAAGTCCTGCAGAAAGGAGTGAATTCATATAGAAACTATAGCTTAATTTAGCTTTGTTACAAGTTGGAGAACTTCATCCATGCTCAGTGCATTTATAATAATTGAATATTACCTAAAATGCCCTTAAAAACGGATTTTTTTTTTTTTCTGAGAGTTGCTTCTTGCATGATGAAATCTCAGGGAGCCAAAGTGCATTTGTTCCTTTTGACAAAGACAAAGTTGTTTTTATTTAATACAAGGCAATATATGGTAAAGCTATTAAATTAATTACTTTCCTGAAATTAATGTTTAGGGTGGGCACATTCTAGATGCTTTGACAGTTACCAGAGTCTCCTGATTGATTTAAATTAGATCTTTTTTAATTTATTTGTTTATTTTAAGAGGTAAGGTATTTTTTACTTTCATTCTCTAAACTTTCAATTTTTTTTTTTACCATATACTCTAAGTGCAAAGAAATTTATTGTCATTTTTTTAATCTAGAAAATTCAAATATGTGACTTGCAATTAATTTTCTAGCAAAGATAAATGCTCTCATGTGAAGGAAAATGACACCAATTTTATTCAGTCCATCAGCACTGATAATTCAGTTGTGGAGAACCGTCTGCATTGATGAGATAATATTTACATGAAACTGCATGTAAATCAAGCCATTCATTCCTGAATCCCCACCTAGGGAAACCTGCTTTTTAGGGGAATTTGGATTTTATTTGTTTGTTTGTTTTGTTCTGTTAAGAGATGTGAGATAATTACTGCTGGCAATCCTGGAAAACAAGAGCAGTGCATCTGCTTTGTTTGAAAATGCCTAGTTGGTTGGGGACTGTACATGTGAAAACAGTCTGAATTGTCGTGTTGTGGGGCTGGGCAAGCAAATGATTAAGTGCTTCTATTTATATGCAGATCAGGGCTATGTAATTAAATATGTACTGACAGATAAAAACATAAATGGAATTGCTTCCTCAGATTCAGGGAAAAATAATAGCAAAAGATATAGAATGGAATGAATAAAGAAATAAATGAGAGCCATAAATGGCCAGTCATCAAGGTGTTCTGGGATTAGAAGAGGTCAAGCTAACTCAGTCTTTTATTCTCTTTTTTTAAATTCCTCTGAGATTGCAGGTTAGACTGAAAAAGATAAATGTAATGTAAGAAACTTAAACTTCAATGAAGCATTTGACTTGAGCCTTATTTGAAAGGCTGATTAAGAAGTATAAATCTTTATCAGGCACATATTAAATAAGTTAAGAGCTGGCTAGATAATTGGCTTCCAAAGGTAGCTTTACATAGAGAATATTAGAAAAATATATGGAGATTCTCCCTGGATCACTCCTGGGATATCCAGTGCTCTTTAATTTTTCTGTCAATGATCTAGAAGAAAACATGAAATTGGCAGTGATCATGTGCTGATATATGTAGACAGACCGACATATGTATGTTAAACCGTGTATGATGGTGTCAATATGTATGATAGGAGGAATTTCCAATTCACAAGAGTGCACAAAAGCTAAGAGTATGACTAAAATATTGGCAAATACACTTCATTGAGAAAGCATATATTCTCCCTATATGGAGAATATGACATATTGGTCTTATCAAAATAAAAACCGTGGGATGACCTCATCTGTAATAAACTATGTGGTGCATAACACATTGCTTAGAAGACAAAGGTATAGTTAGATCCAGGACTCAGACTGGAACTAGGATAACCTGACTGTGATCACGGAAGGCTGCACTGTCACATTACTTTTATCTAACTTCTTTCTGCTTTTAAAGGAGCAGATCTGTTCGTATTTCCAGTCACAGGGTGGATCAGATCAGCTCTCAGATGCAGTGAAAACCCAACTCCACCAAAATAGCCCCAGCCTCAGCTGGTCCTGCTCATCCTCTTGGTGACCAGGTGGCTATATTGAATTAAATGGTATATTTTAAAATATCATTAAATGGATTTTTTTTTTCACTCCATGGCTAATGCACAAATTCTGTTCCTGAAATCCTCCTCTATTCTGGACCCGAGCCCTACAACTGCAGGAGTGTTCCTAACCATCAGCGTGAGCAAAAGGTCCCAGAATCTCCTGTCGTTTCCGATTCAGATCGTCGTCCTCTGCTAAGGCAAGTGCCTGAGAGCATCTCCCTGCTCTTCCTGCTGTTGTGATTTGCCCTCATTTTGATTCTCTTTATAACAAATATGTATGAAATGTTAATAATTTTGTAAGTAATGCAGGTGAGGAGAAAATCTTTTATCCTAGCTCACCCTCCCTCTTGAAAGTGCTGGGAAAATGGTATTTGCGATGGGTTATTAGTGGGACATCTCTCAGTGATACGAAGGGTAGATGCTTGTCTGGCTGCCTGTGCACTTGTTTGAGAACTTCTTCTGTGTGTGTTAAATTCTGCCGCTGTCATTTGGCTGCTTTTCTTCTGGATCATTTGATATATTGTATAAACTGCTTACTAAGATATCATGTAGTCCGGGGCTCGCATTGTTTCATAGGGAACACTGACAAACGCGCTGAATTTATAGCCCTGGTTTCCCAATGAATGCCAAGGCTTTGCCAGTCCAAGTGCTGCTCTCAGCCCTGTGCTTAGTGAGGAACTGTTTATGCTGTGGAATTACTTTCTGACAATGATGCATGGGCAAATTAGTCCACAAAAACTGAAAAATATGGTGCATGCTCTAAGCAACTCAATGAACTAGCCAGGATAACCCACCAGATGGGTCAGAAGAGTGGAAGCCTTCCCAAGGATCTGTGTCATGCACAGGCAATTGTGTGGTGTGCTGGAAAGATTCCTGCAGGACAGTCACACTCGGAACTCCTGCTGATTGGCCTATCATCAAGTCATCGGGATACTGCTATTTGAATAAACGCAGCTGTTGTTTTCCAAGAAATATGGCAAAGAGCAGCAAGGAAAAAGGGACAATTAGTGCTGCTAAATGCCAGGAAACTCAGGCTGGCACAGCTCCGTTGAAGAGGGTTTGGGCTTTCTGGAAAGTCCTTTTACAAGGCAGTGATATAACAGGAAAGAAAAGTAAACTGTATATTTTATATCATAGTGTCATTCAGGCTTTTACAAATCCAGTGATATGAGAATTATTTCTTTCTTGAAATATATATATGTATTTATTCTAAAATCTTACAGTTTATCACAGCTATGTGCTGTGACTGTAAGCTCATGCAGTAGTTTAGCTATATAGAACATGAAGTCTTTATTTCATGGCATAACTATGTTTTTTGTCATGTTTATTAGAATAATTTTGTCCTGCAGTGATTTGATTCCATACTCCTCCTATTTCTATTCCTGTTCTTATACATATCTTAACCAGGGAAAGCATCATTCCTTTTGGAGTACTTGCCTCTCTCCCATTACCTGCTCTCCTGGCATATTTTGTGTTGAGCTGAGACTTGGGAAAGAACTTACCGTTTGATTATGGTATTATCACTGACACACATCATACCAATCTAATCCATTTTGTCCTTAATTCCCTAGAATATAGAGGGCATGTTGGGTTTTCTGCTAGGAATAAATTAAAACATCTAGTAGCTGAGCACAAGTCCATCATACTCTGGGCAAGGAAGTATCTATCTGTGTTGCTGGGTCTGCAGAGAACCAGGTAGCTTGAAGCCACCTAGTCTGAATTCCCCATCCTCTGACCTTGTGCCAAGGCGAGTTCAGCCAGGAGCCAGAAGCAAATCTGTATATAAAATTTCTGGGGGAATCTTAAAAGTTAGGCCCGAGTCTATGTATATGATGCAAAAGAAATGCATTACCCTTTCTGTGCTTCACAGGATTTATTTTTAAAATAACTGCTGCTAACATCTTACTCTATAGCAAAAGGTAATTTGATTATTTTGGAACTTGGAAATAAAAATGCCCTGACATCCTTCTTTGTTCTTATACAAGATCCAGAGAAAAACAAAATAGAAGGAATATGATACTTCATTTTTTTTTAAAAAAGGAGATGACACTTTCATAGTGTAGTCTCCCTCAAAAAATCTGAAAACATTATAAAAACGAAGTCAAAGGCTCCTTTTTAAGTTATGATCTTTGTGTTTTTTCCCCCAGATAGGGCCACATACTATTTCTGTGCACAGACAGCAGACCAATGAGGGATTCAGATATGAACAATTTGATTTTCCTGACTTTTCTGAGGATTTCAGCCATTCTGCCGTTTCCCTTGTAAGCATGGTGCACTGATTTCCATCAATGCCTTATGCTGCCTTTAGGTCAGGGGAGTTCTTCCCTAATATCTTGCAAATGTCATGATAGGTGGTCCTGGAGTCCAGGCTCTTTTCCCTGGACCACATGTGATCTTCAGTGCGCACTGTTATTTAGAGCAGGTCCTCTGAACAGTGAGGGGAAGCTCAGTTCAGATGCTTTAATTAAGGGAGAAAGAGGTCAATTTGCAAGACAGAGAAAATAGAAGGTTTTGACCTTGTTAAAGGAAGAAAATGCAGGGAAAATGAGAAAATAATCACATAATATTCTCACAGACAATGTGGTGGTTCCTTGACAAGACGACAACATAGGCAGATAAAATACGGGAAATGAAGATTTCTTAATTCCCTCTGCATCAGTGTGAGGCATCTCATCTCATAGGTTTCACTGTTGTGAAATGTTATTTATAGCTAAATTTTGGCAGTATACATGGAGCAATTTCCTTAGTGGTCATTTTATATCCAAACTGGAAATCATCCTGATATCTCCGTTAATTGTGGGAAAGACAATGCAGAAATATATGAGACCTAGAAAAGGGACCTCAGAGGTTACTTGAGCAAGCGTTAGAACCGTCACTCACTTCTGACGTTCAAAGGACAGATGGCTTCCAAAAAGCACTTAGCAAAGGCCTAGTTTGGCTATCCAAAACCTGCTGCAAAATTATGTTATGGGTGACAGTGTCACAGCAGATGAGGGACCTTTGGAGGCTGCTGCCTGACCTATGCACAGAATTCAGGAGCTTTTAACAACATTTTCTACCTGAAGTCTGAAAACCATTGCTCATCTGTGGGCACCAGGTGGGCTCGTTGCTCATAGCTTTGCCACAGGGCAACATTCAGTGAAGTTGTCCTGTGGGGCACAGCCAGCTCCTGCCTCTGAAGGCACTGAAAAGAAGAAGAGCTCAGTTATTTTCCTTGGACATTACTCAATTCACCTTATGCTGAAAAGTTTACCTCTTCCTCCTGCTTTTAAGCTTATTAGTACAAATTTCCAACTCCTTTACTCCTGGCAATGTCAGAGAGTTCAGAATAAAAATTCATGTGTGTATTTAAGCCCAGACAGGCTGGCAAACTTTATTCGAAGTAAGACGGGGAAATCTGATAAAATGAATGATTCATGCGCTGCTGGGGTGGTTAGTAGACTCTCTGTTGTGTATTATTTTTCGCTGCTTAAGGTGCAATGTCATAGCTGCTGGCACTGGTGCTCTCTGGGGAGAAGTCCTATTTCTGAGGTTAAATGGAGAGTCCCATGAGATCTCAGATTTCTGTCACAGTAGGTTGTGGAACTACGTGTTGATATCAGCCCACACTTTGCTGTCTTAGTAATAGGAGGAACTGCAGTTTGTAAACATTGGTGCATGACTGAAAGACTGGAGAACATGGAAGTTAAGAAATTAATATATTGAAAAAAAATCAAATCTATGATGTATGAAATTTCAGATTTAATAAATATTAGCCAAGACATAGCTCTGATTTTTATGTGGAATTAACAAGTGAGGATGGCCAACAAGATCAGTGGCAAGTACATTTTTAATCTGGCAACGTAATATTCTTGCTGAAAACTACTGTGGGATGAAATATCTGAATTCAGCTGTGTATATCGTGGACTAGGAGCACACTAAGCACACATGGAGAGAATATATGGCAGAAATATATTCTTTTTGCCTCTTTGCTTTGCATGCAGTCCCATACTGTGCTATCCTGTACTGGCGCTCATGATCATATGCAGCGCATGTGTATAATGCATGCGTAGCCCGTGCATGGCTGGCATCCCTACCTGTTACATCCTCTTCTGATCATCAGGCTCTTGTAGGAATGAGGTGCACATGGTATTTGCCCCAATTTTTCATTCTCTTTACAGCTAATATCATATTACCCACAGCCTGGGGGTTCATCTGAACCCTATGGGAAGGATTTCTGCTTTATGCGTGTTAAGCACTTTGGGATGTGGATGATAAATGGAGCCTGTGAGCCCTACTACAAATAAGCAAATAAGAATAATAATGTTAAGTTAAAAGAGGTAAGAACATTTTGAAAATATTTTCGAAAATAAGGTAAATTGTGTACAGGTAGAGGGAGCCAATTTTTTGAGTCTAGGCTCCAACAGTGATGATGTGATTTAGATTAATTGCAATGTTTTATTGCTTTGAATAGAAAACAGCATTTTATAGGCTAGACAGCAGGTGCAGAATATCTCAAAAGCAAGGATCCAGTTCTCCTGAATGCTTACTAAGTAATAAAGAGGGGAAAGGAAAATAAGACATAAAATTCACAACACAAAGTGATTTTTTTTTCTAATAGAATGTCTCATCCTCCCCCTCATCTCACTTGAAGCATTCACAGGTCTCCCAGGAGCATATTTTTGACGTGATTCACTGTGCACCCTAAAACTTGAGATCCAAGTCTGATCTCTGCATCATGTGCCATTTCGAAGCATCCACGTGTGTGCCGATTTATTAGAGGCTCTAGAGTGTCTCATTGTAGAGGCGAGTGCTGAGCACCGTGATGCAGCTCGAGCACTGAGCACTTGTCCAGAGAGCCCAAATGTGCAAAGAGCCCTTTCCATCACCCATCTGTACAGCGGTATGGCCAAGGATGTTGTTCTAGCATCGAAATAACAGGGAACTTTGGGAATGAGGCGCTTAGAGGTGCCCTCCTGGAAGCACATCCCTAGCTTGTGGCATCGGTGCTTGGCTCTCTGCAGAAAGCTGCTGTTTGCTGATTCTGGGAGGGTGCAGAGATGGGAATCTGCCACCGATGCACGCTGTGCTGCTTGGCACTGAAAGTGCTTTTCTTCCTGATTTAGCCCAGAATTACTCACTCTGATATCATTAAATGTGGAGAGGTGCAAATTGTGGGATTATCCTAAGTATGTGGTGTTCTGTGGTCTGAGAGTGGGAGGACTTGGGTTTGCAAAGGCAAGGGGAACACGGGGAGCAGTCGCAGAGGCAACGGAGCCCGGTCTCCCCAGACTCACTCTTGGTTTCTGAAGCATCGGCAGATGATACCCAAAGTGACTGGCTTTCTCCCTCCCTCGAAGTTTCCTTTAATGACAATAAATAAAACAGCAAATGCTCCTTGTTAGAAGAGCATTTGCATTTGGAAATGTAAATTCATTGTTTGTAACAAAAGGAAGAAGTGTCTGGGCTCTATTTTGGCAGTAGCAGCATGAGCGAGACCTAAAGAGAGGAGAAACAAGCCTAAACATAAACAAACATTTCCTATTTTAAATAACAATATGATTCTGGCATTTTTTGAGAGTCATTTTACCACTAAGTTTCCTGTATTATCCTTACCAATATTTTCAAGGTTGCCTTTGCATATGTGAGGTGGGTAAGGAGAGCGGTAACTCATCCCGTTGGCCAGAATCGTGCTGGAAGACCACGGAGGACTGGTGAGAGTGGCTGGCTCTGCCTCGTGGCCAAGACCTCTTGGTGACTGAAGTGGCTGCCGAGCAGGTTTCTACAGCTCATGGGAACACGTAGAGGAGAAACAGTAGCTCTGCCTACCCTCTGTGCTTACATACAAATAGAAAAATGAGCATTGAAATGCCTTTTGCACCAGATAAACGATGGTCAGGTGGGTCTGGGGTCTGATCAATCTGATTCTACTGCTGCCTCTGAGGTTTCCTGCCTGGCTCCGTGCAAACCATTTTAGGTTTTTGGTGTTCTTGTGCCCAACGAAATCACCGGCTGTTCTCTGCATCTGAAAGTGCTGCTGATCAGACCATTAACTTCCCTTTGCTGCACAGGATCAGCCGCATGGCCCTGCCCTTGGGAGCTGTGTCTGTCTGCACGGACGGAGCGTGTCAGGGCAGGTCAGCTGCACGGGTGCAGGTCTGAACTCAGGGCACAGAACCCCCAATATGAGTAAGTAGGTCCCAATAACGGGGTAAAAATGTTCTCCATTCATTCTGCTTTGCTTTCAGTGGGGTTTAAGAGAAGGCATATACTCCCCAAGGAGTAATAGGAAAATTAGGCAATAATATTTTTAGCTATAAGGGAGGAAGGTACATTTGGAGTAGATGATTGCTAGAATGACTGGAAAACTAGATTTCATGTAGTTGTGACACATCCAAAATATTTGTTCTATGGATGATTGAAGTCACTGTCATACTTAGTTTCCCTCCTAACCCTGTCACATGCCAGTCCTATTTACATGCTTCATGTGCTTATTCGTGTAGCAGCGCAGCGAGAGCTGGTCTCATTCAGAGCAAGGACTTCTCTTTTTCCTTCTGCTTTCCTTTGGGATTTTCTGGAGTTTCAGATGAGACTGTAGTTCTTGGCAGTGATGCTCACAGAAGATCCATATTTTTGTTTTTTGTTTTTCAGAGAAGAGTATGTTTGGCACTTTTATTTTCTTAAAACATTCTATAATTCATTATGTCTTGCTCATTTATAATTGAAGCTAGTGTGTGATCAAAATTAGAGATCGAAACCACATGAATAGTCTGCAAAAGCTTGTAGGTGAGCAGAACTAGTGCACTATTAGAGAATGTAACATTTAGATCGAAATGGAGCAGTCAGCCTTGTTCAGGAAGATCTGCTAGAGTCCATGAATTTAAAATGCTGAGGATTTTGTACGTGATGGAGCAGACTTTCTGCTTGTGTAAATTGTCCTGTTGTTTCAACTGCACCATTTCATGCTCGCTGGCTGAAAACTGGTTGCAGTATATTGCCCTTGGTTTTGTAGCGCCGTAAATGAGTTTATACCTGAACAGAAAGGAAGATATCCCGGCTCCAAGGTTGTCTAACTTAGGCTTTTTCTATATTTTTTATTTATTTTTATATTTATGCATTTGTTATGTATTTTTAGGTTTTATGATATGTTATATGAGTTTGGTAAAAGACATTTTGAAGATCAGAGAGGAGGCAAATGGGAAAATGAAGAAAGTGCTGCAGCAGTGAGGTATCCCCCCTTCTGATTGCTCATCTACCCACGCATGAAAATATTTAATCTGAGGATAGATGACAGGACATCCCAGTCCCTCGAAAGCAGCATGTGAGGAATTATAGACAGCAGTAAGGAAAAGCAGTGGGACTGTAGTTTTGCTTCTTTATTTCTGCCCCCGTCTTCACCTTGTAAGTGAGTGTAATTTTTACAAACATACTTATGAAAGAAATCTCCCACTGGAAATATCACTGTGTGTTTTTAATGTCTTTGTAATGCTTTTCACTTCCCTGTGCTGCCTTTTCCATGGATCTGAAAGTGCTTATGAACTCATCACCACAGAGATCTGCAGGAGGCCTGGAAGAGCTGTATCTCCACTTGGCAGATGGGGAATCCAGGCAGAGATGGAGTTTCATGACTCGAGCAGGGAGGTAAAAGTCGCATATGGTGACGTTGCAGGACCTAGAACATCTCATGTCACTCACATCCTTCTCCAGCCTTGAACTGACATTGCTGTTATATGTGTTAGGGCAAAATTAAGTCAGGGAAATGATGAATTCCTTGGTGTTTTTGTGTGATTCCCAATGGTAGCTGTGAGACTGCAGCCCAGAGACATCGTGGCTGGGGGAAAGGAGCTTGCAAGAGCTCTTAGACCTTGGACAAGTTATTTATCTTTTCTGTGCTGGAATTGTGGTCCTCTTGCGGGGGAGGACTTTGAAATTTGCTTCTTTCTAACGCAGAAGAAAGGAGTCCCTGGCATCCTCGCAGGCAGTTCAAGTCCAGAAGGACAAGGTAGCTGGAAACAAAGCAGTTTTCCTCCAGAAAGTCTCCTGGGAGCTGGCCATCCTTGCCAAATTCTGAATCTTGGTTGTGAAACGTTATGTTTCATGGAACTGGCACATTTCTCAGATTTTATTTCCACATCGATTAAATGTGGAGGCCAGTGTTTTCTCAATGCTCAGGAGTACTGTGAGAATAAATACATGAAGGGTTACAAGAATCTCAGGAACAGAAGTACCAGGAGAAAGGGAGGGGGCAGCGCTTTAGGTCTTTTCAATAGCCTGGATACAGTGGCAAATGTCTAAAGGTAGATAAATCACTTCTATCTTTCCTTAGCAAACAAAATTTCCAGTAGGTATAAAGAACATTAATCAATGGGAGTAGCATTCACTGAACCAAGAAACCCAGGCATTTACCCTCATGTTTGTGATTCTTGTATTTTAATATCAGATCAGGTTTCCTGGTTGAACTTTTTACTGGTGGGACAATTAATTGGTAAATGGTTTCATGAGAGGATTCAGCACTTGAATGACTCATTCTTCAAGGAGCAGCCACTGCAGTCATCTTCATGAGTGATTCCCATCTGTCTCACTTCCTAGCAGTTTTTTTTTGTATATGTGTTCAGGAATTAAGTGATCTTTTCTTTATACATTGGGGTAGGAAAAATAGATGTATACTGAGTTGAGTAATAGCAGTTCTGTATCATTTTACAAAACAAATGTGAAGTAGTATGCTTTAGAACTAGATTTAGCATGTCAGAGTTCAGAGCTCATTTTGTATTTCAGTTTGGAGATATTATTAAACTTTGTGTTGCTGTGAATTATGTATCAGTCAGCACATTATCAAAATAGCAGCATCTTGAAATACTTACTGAAGCAACATGAAAGTCGCTTCTTAGATTACTTGTGAAGTATCTTTATCCAGCAAAGGAATACACGAGCTTTTTATTTTATAATAAAGGTCAACAGATTCAAACAGATTCAATAAATAGCTGTTTTTCAGAAACGTGATGTAATATTCTTGAATGTCATTATTCTTTGAAAAAGAAGAAAATAATCTAAAAGAACATAATGTAAAAACTCAGAACTCTTCTCCAGAAAAGTTCTCCCGAAACCTCCATCAAGACCACTTGAAGGGAAGATCATGGGCAATTCTTAATTTGTGGCAGAAGAATCTCTCGAGTCCAAGATTCACCAAGTGCTTCGGGAAATGTTCCAAGTTCATTAAGCTGCATGGTGGTTAAATGAGGAAAAGATAATTTTTATAAAACACATTTTTAATGATTTTCACTAACTTTAAGCATTTTATTAATCTTTTTTGGTATGTGCTTGCTGCCAGTCGCTCATTTGATACTCTGTGAAAATAATGGGTCTGTTTAATGCTCAAAAAATGGTAACAGCAAGAAGTCAAACCTCAGTGAGCTCTGAACTGAGCCCTAACGCTGCCATCGTTCCTTGCTGCTTATTTTATTACAATAACCTAAAAGTTGCCCAGAAGGAGATCGCTGTTTGCCGAGGACTGTGCAAACAGAGTAATAAATGTTCCCTGTCATGGAAAAATGTGTGACTTGCGTGGAGGAGACAGAAGAAAGGCAGAGTGACAAATGAGTTGGCAAGTAAGATGTTTTCTCTGTGCTTGGGAGACAAAAGGTCCTAACTTACTAATGGAGGCGCTGGTTAAGTAGAAGGAAGAGAGCAATAGGTGAAGGGCAGGTAGTAGGGAAAGGAAGGGAAAGGAAGAAGGGAAAAGATGTGGCTTGAGCTAGAGGGGAGGACCTCAATCTCCTTCTCAATGTCAGAAGGACCCTCTTGTGCTGCTGCTGCCATGGGATGCAGTGTCCATGGGGCCCTCTCTGCAGCACAGAAAGAAAGAGCCGGAACCCCTGGGTCCCATGGCACCCGTAGAAACATGTGCCAGGAACTTGCTGGGAGATCTTGATTTTGATCTCTTCAGTCTCCTTTGAAGTGATGAAATTGGTTTAATTTACTTAGGGCTGCTGTTATTAAAAGCAACATTTGATACTAATCACGACTTTCTTCCCATGAGTATAGCTTTCCTGTAGTGTTTTACACAGCTCACTGGTTGCTTGAACTATCTCCTGAAAAACGAGTGGCTGTGCTCAGGCCTCTGGATCTCCAGGTGCAAGATTTACTGCAGGTCTCCAAGTCTACTCCCCAGACGGGTGGGCTGCAAGACTGCAGTGCCACCACCCTCACGAGCATCCTTGCAGCAAGCTCAGGTAGCAGCGTTAGCCCTGCTGCCCTGAATGCAGTTTCAAGCTATGTGTAATCTGTAAAAATCTTTTGGCATCCCTGAGTTTCCTGGCAGCGCTCCGGATCCCATCCAAAGGCGGGTGGCTTTGTCATTGTCATTATATCAAAGCTTTGCCTACGCGAAACAACGTAATGTCAGGACCAGTCAGTCATGCTTTTCCAGTAAAAGTAAATACAAGAGACTTCTCCTCGTGCATCTATACGTGGTGGCATCCACATGTAAAAGTCCTGCCTCCGCGGTGATTTTTACGGCTGCTTGTTTTAAGCAGCACTGCAGAGTGCACCTGCTTGCAGTGTCACTCACACCCATGAAATGTGCAGTAACTCTGCTCTGGAGAGGTCAACAGACTCGCTTGGTTGCTAAAATCACTGTGAAACACTGGCGACCCAATTACAGTTGTATAATCTCACTTTTTCTCACCTCCTCTTTTATATCATGTCCCTCATTCTGTTCTTGTAGGAAGCAGTGCTAACAGCAATTTTGGTAAGCAGGACAACAAAAGTGTAAAACTTGTTTCAGCTAATTGCTGACCTATGCCTTTCCCAGGATAAGTAGCCTTACAGGCACTAAACTAAGTGGAGACAAAGCCATGCTGTCATTTGGTGTAAACTGATCCGACAGTGCTAAAGCATTCAGAGCTGAGCTGATTTATTCTAGCAGCTGAGGATCTGGAAATCATAATTCTCAATGGTTTTAACCATTTGTAAAGTTATTTAGACTGACAGGAGCAAACTAATATATGCAAGTTTTGTAGAAAGATGCTTTCATCTCCCAGAAAGCGTATGTGTGACTCCTGCAAGGTGAGGATCCCGGCACCCGTGTGGTCGAAGCAGTCAGACAGAGCACGGTGGTCGCAAATCACACGCTCATTAAGCTCATTTAGCGGCAAAACACTGCACTAAATATGTTTCAATACATATTTAAAAAAATAAAATCATTCAATTTGCATGACAACTTTGGATCCTCTTGGGTTAGCCGTGGCTTGCTCATCTCCGCCGCTATTTTGCCTCCATAAGAGGCACAAATGTTCCATCCGCTGCATTTGAAAGTGGCTGATACATCCATTGACTTTGATCCAAAAGCATTTGCAAACACTCATTTCATGGCAGTCATCATCGCTGCTACTCCTCAGCACTGCACCCTTACCTACTCTAAAGCCTGGTTATCTAAAGCAGCCTTTAGAATCCCATTTAAATGAGAGTAATCAATGGTATTTATGGACCAGTTGGTACTAGTAAGCCATCCGAGCAATTTTTGAACATATTGCAGAATGAACAGGCTGCATTTTAAACCTTAAACTGTTACACTTTACATCCAAACACTTATTTCTCCCCTTGCAAGAATGACAGAAGTGCAGGACAAGGTTCAAACAAACCAGAAATTCAGAATGATTTTTTTTTGTAGCCTGATAGGAATATTATCATGCTTATCAGTCTTTTATTGTTTGTGAAATATCTTGACCTTAATAATGTTACTAATTAGTAATTTGTAATTTCCTTGTTAATATGACCAGCGTTAACAGTGAATTATTGCTAAGTAAAGAATATTGGTTGGAGTCTCCTCCATGGGCCAGTAACATTAAATGTCTTTGCTATTGTGTGGTTCACATTCGATTCCATTTTACTTGCGATCAACACAATTACCTTGTCTAAAATGTTGCTCAATTTTGCAGGGAAATGGTGAATGTGGGGACCTCAGTCCATAGTCTGAAATAGTTAGGCTTTCAAAACATTAAGAAAATCGTTGCATACTCTATCTGTCAACTTTTTGACTGCTTTTGCAAAGCAGGTGAGATGCAGTTTGCCTGCTGAAGTTCTCTCATTTAAGAATATTAAAAAAATACATTTATAAGAATAATGAGTCCCAATGCAAGTTAAGGCTGTTGATTCCTAGATCAACTTTCAGGGAAACTAAGAAGTGCAACCACCACTTGCCATTTCATGGAAGTGATATTCTTTTCCGGGTCCCAACTGTTCCCTGAAGCAATAGAAGTGGGGGAAAGGATCCTGAGGCTTCTTGACATTTGTAAATTCACTCTTATTCATCTTTGTATCTAAGATTTCTCAGCTGGATGACAAATGTGTGTCATCCGTAGAGTTATGTTTTTTAGATGTCTCCCTTTATTGGATGCTCCAGGGTGTTTGGATTCAATTGGAACTTACAGCTTGTCTATGTTTTATTTGCATAATAAGGTTATGAATGACAGAGCAGTTCCAGCCAGACGTGTTGGCTCCAAAGA
This sequence comes from Crypturellus tataupa, assembly GCA_034781795.1. Lineage (NCBI taxonomy): Eukaryota > Metazoa > Chordata > Aves > Tinamiformes > Tinamidae > Crypturellus > Crypturellus tataupa. Next base: position 826,915 of record JAWLRI010000978.1, read on the forward strand.
CTGCAACTTAAGCAGGGAGTATTTTGCAAGAGTGAAAAAAGAATGAGAGAGAGAGAGAAGGAGAGAGAGGAAGGGAGGCAGCCAGGGAGGGTGTGTGTGCCGAGGAGCTACAGGAGCGAAACCATTCCATGAAACTTGTAGTTGTCTGACCAGCATTTTCTGGGCTGATGTGGTTGTAAACAGCCTGAATGCAGGTCGCTTGCACTGCAGTGCTCTCCTGGCATACTCTGGGAGCAGGTAAGGAAGCGCAGAGCAATGAAGAGCACTGCAGATGTGAGCAGACTTGGAAGGACGGCAGTGGGTTCTGTAGTACTAGATACGGCTACTGGACATTGCTGCTGTGGGATCTGCCCTTATAAACCTGCTAGCTTGAATAGACCTGACTCTTACCTGTAGAGACCAGAAACAGAAGCAGATAGAAAATAAAATAAAAACATAGCCCACAGCTTCCCACCGAAGCCCCAGTGTAAGTTCTCATGGTCCCCTAGGCCATTCCCAACCCAGCTCCAATCTCGTTGCTGCAGGAGCAGCAAACACGGCCTTGCCCCCGCGCCCCTCCGCACTCACATGTGCCCAGCGTGTGCAGCAGGGGCTCTGCTGGGGAGACACTGGCTGCTGATGCCGGCCTGGTGCGCGGCCTGCGCTGCCGCTGTGCTCGACATGCAGATTTAGACAGTAGATTTCTGTATTTTCCAAAATGTATCCTTTTCCCCCCCCCGCCCATAAATCACAGTCTGTGACATTTCAATTACAAACCTGAGGAATTCTGGACATTTGCACATAATGTCCCCAAGAACCTTTATTAAGGGTTCATTAAAGGTGTCTTGCTGTATGGAATGTCCTTCAGAAATATCAATTTCAGAGACTGTCCACTTGAGAAACACCTTCCTTTTATGAGCTGAATTATGGAGACAGAAGAATGTGCTCAGGCTTCAGCATTAGTCCTTGGCTGGAACCATCCCCTGTCCTCGCAGGCTGTGCCGCCTGCTGGTACCATCTCTAAGAGTGCATTAACTGCCTCAAAAAGAGCATGGCTTTTGCAGTGCTGAAATGTGGTGTTGTTTTTAAATATCTATGGATTTGTATATATAAATATAAATAGTAAAATCAGGTAACATATACATACATGTAGGCTACTGACGTGGGAGCTAGTTCTTATGTACTCCAAGAGTTAATTCTCATGCAGAAAGCCAATCCGAGCTTCCCTGTGAGGCTGTAGGGATTTATTGAGCCATGAACTTTTATTTCTAAAATGAGTACTTTTCATCTACGTCAGGTAAGCTCTGCAGCTATGCCATTCTGGTAATGGACATCTTTAACAAGACATCAATAGAATAAAAGATTTTTCTTAATATTCTCTGATCATAGAGGCTATTGATTATACACGATGGTCACGTCAGGCAGTGCATTTTTAGATGATTACTTCATGCCTCAGGTGATGCTGTGTAACATAAAGATGATGGATGGTGCTTTGCACTTCTGGTACTTTCCAAGTGTGGCTTAAATAATGCCTGTGATTTTCTTCCTTACTTTCTCCTTGGGCAACAGCAATGCCGAAATGGTTGGTCTTCTTCTGAAGCAACAGCTATTGGACAGGAGATCTCAGCTGCTGAGTTAAGTGCTGTCTCGTGTGAATCCTTTTCCTAATAACTGCATTTATTTTCTATTGATTAGCTTGTTTCTTGTGCAGCTTGTTCAGTCAGAGCAGTATGCTAGCAGACATTATGAAGTTAGTAAACACTATAAAGTGTGAAAGCATTTGCTGCAGGAACTGTAGTCTAAACATTACAGGAGAAAGCAGGATTCCAGCTCTACTCTTGGCTCTGTCGCTGAATATGATTGTAACCCTGGGCAAAGCATTTAAATTTGCCTTTCCTTAGTTGACTTAATCAGTGTAGCAGGATAAGGAGACTTACTTGGCCTCCTGATCCCCCTTTTTTCCCTAGGGAGTTGGTGGAGAAAGGGTGAGGGAGCTGGTGTGGCAGTCCTGGCGCTGCGAGGATGGTGGGCAAAGGCAGTGAGCCCAGTTGACTGTGAGACTGGTCTGCTGCCTCTCTTGCTCACTTTCACCATGATGCTATTCCCTTTGGGATGGGAGATTCACAACTGTAAGAAATTAAAGGCTTATTTCATTTTCCAATCCATCTTTTGGCAAAAGCTTTAGTGCTCCCTGTTCTGTATGTGCTAGGGGCTCTTGCCCAGTCATGTTTTAAAGAGCTGGGGATTAACTGCTTACCTGGGAGACTGTTTGAAGCTGAAATATTTTGCTGTCAGGAAGTTGCTCTTCAGATTCTACCTGAATTATCTTTCTTAATTTAATCACATCACTCCTAGCTATGCCCAGTGAGTTGCACTAAATCTTTCGTCTCCATTCTTTGTGTTTACATCCTTTGTATGTGTGTTGACAGAAATATTGCCCATGGGTACTGTTTGGCTTGACTATATGCATTTAATTGAAATACTTTTAATTATTCCTCCTATATCCACCCTTACAGTCCCTGCTCTTTTTCTTTGCCTTTCTTGTGCCCAGCTTGTCAGCATTTGCTGGTGAGAGAGATTTCCAAAGTGTGTTTGGTGTCCAAGATCTGGGTAAACCAGAGCAAAGGAAGAGGCCTCTCTTGTGCCTGACATGAACTCATTGCAATTTCCTAAATCCTTGCAGAGCTTTTGCACAAGGCAACAGCTTCTGCATCTGTCCTTTGCCTTGCTTCCCTCATCCGAAGGAAAATAGTGCCCTGAGAGCAACGCTGGCCCTCCTCGCTGTCCTGACCTTTGGCATCTGCTTGGGATTTGTGAATATTAGAGGTCTGTTTTGTAAACACCATAAAATCCTAATTCTGAGGCTTTCATGCAGTGAGTTTGTACGTACAGTGCTGGTGCAAGAAACCCATATGATGCGTTTGTATGTAGAGTGCTGGTACAGAAAACCCCAGGTGGTGGGAAATCTGGCTTGAAATCTGCCCGGTACCTGTTCTGTGTACATCCCAAACCATTCTCCTAGCTTCTGATTTTGACTTGATCTTCTGACTTGTCTCACTTTGCTATTTGGCTAATACTGAAAGATTAGTAAAGTGGCTTTCACTGAAAGATTTCCAAGTGGCTTGAAATCTCTAAGTTAATACAGGCTGAATCACTGCCATCGTACAGCATTAGCCGCAGCATCAGCTCCTGCAGGTTGAACTAATTTTTGATCTAATAGTTCCCCTTTCCCCTTTGCCTCAAGAGGACTCTAGAAAAGTTACCCTCCTCCCAGCTAAAGCCAAAAGTAGAAAACACTATTCTTTCCCTGCCACTGTACACTGTACTCCTTAACTTTGGTTGTTTTTACCAACCCCAGGCTGGGCAGTCAGGATTGCACATTGTAGGGCAGTTCTGCATCTACAGTCCTGGAGGACCTGTCAGCCCATACACCAGGAATAAATAAATGCTATGGATGTTATGAAAAGGTTTTACCAATACTGACTGAGAAATAGTGTTTCTCAGCAGAGCTGAATGCTCTGCAGGGTAATTTAGCTTATATTATGCTTTTATATCTGTTCACAGGTGTCTATGAAAATTTAAAAATGCAGCTCGGGCCAGCAAAATGCGTGCTAACTTCCTATTGCACCTAAAAATACTTCTGACATTCAAAGATGGCAAAACTCTTCAAGAGCTTTAAACCCATAGCCTGTTACCTCTGGTTATTCTGTGTGACTTGGCCAGAGTCACAAAAACACATCCATCCCCTGCAATTCCACTTGTCTCCCTGGTTTTCCGGAATCACTTGTGCAGCAGGTGCGTAGAACAAAATGAGGGAAGATGCCAGCTTGGGCTGGGTAAAGACCTACATGTAGAAAACTGTTTCCCTTCCCTGCATCATACTCCTAACATCAGAGAGCAGCAACTGTAGTTCAGTTTCACCTAATAATGAGACAAAATTTACCATACTATGTACAGAAGCTACCCACAGCAAACCAGGTCTGAAAGCTCGTCTCTGCACTACTATTGAGTGGTGTTAACAAGCTGTAATTGATCATTTTATTGTGGACTCAGCATGCCAATAAATACTGAATGCTTTCAGTTCATTTCATACCATCATACGATTCCCTTTGCATTGCTCCAAAGTGAATCCTTGACAAAACGATTTACCGACAGTGCCAGTCACTGTCTCACTGTGGGACTGCTTGGACATCCTCTTCTTCAAAGTGACTGATACCCTGCAGCGTCTACAACAAAACAAACAACTTTGCCAGACAATGCAAAAATATCTTGACAAGTTCAACTGTTTTACTTTAACCCCTTGAGTACTTGCGTGCCCCGTATTTTGCATCTGTGGGCTTCACTGCAGTGCAATAGGGTAAAGATAGCAGAACTTGGTGAGCCTCTGTAGGTGCAAGTTTTTAAACATATGCTCTGTAACTTCTCAAGTTGTGAAATTGGTTCAGTATAGCAAAATCACACTACTTTTCTACTCTTTGACTTTTAAGTTGTCAGGAAAGCAAAGTGTGGTAGGCTACTGACAGATAGTTCAACTTTGCTTGAGGCTTTTAATGTTTTTAAACTGAAATTATACACAAACCTGGAGATTTGAATTTAATGCATTACATTATGCAACAGCAAATAGTTTTTCCAGTGAAATTACTATTTCTATCAATAATGATTTGTTCTGTATAAAACGTGCGGAAATTAATTTTGATTAAAGTTTTGCTGGAGTAAGTGCTGAAAGAGCAGGTGCGAATTCCACATCCAAAGACATTGCAGCAAATCTTTAACGGGTCTGAGATGCTTCTCCTGTAATCCAAGGCTCAGCACTTCAATACTACTCAAGTAAGGCCATTAAAAAGCATGAGCATATATGTTAGTGCTTGACCTCCAGGTGCCAAAAAGGTTTCAAATGATAGGTCCAAAGTCTAAAATTTAGAGATCAGTGCATTCAGAAATGCAGAGTTTTTCAGCAACTCAACATATTTAAAACCCCAAATTCCATCATTACCTTGCAGATAAGGAACCTGCACGCCATTAGGTAGACCCTAATCTAAATACCAGACTGGATTTGGTAAGGGGGAAAGAGGAAAGAGATGTTAAGTGATAGATTTGGGGAGAGCCTTAGGTCACCCCTATTTCCATCATGGTTGAAACTGAGCCCGAGACTCCTCTCTACTTTAAGAGCATCTTTAAAAGTCGTCATCCTTTCTGATACCTCCTAGCTCATGAGTTCTAATTAAAAACAAAAAAAAAAAGAAAAAAGTAAATAGCAGAAAAATCCCAAGCCCTAGAACAAACTGGCAAGAAACCTTTAGGGGGAGGCTGGCAGAGATCTCTGCCAGTGGGGGAAGCTGCAGAAGCTCCCCAGGACGCCTGGAGAAACCTCATTTGTTTTTCCTGGACTTCTCCTGACCCAAACTATACTCCAGCCCCACTTTCCTTCTCCTTCAGCTCTTTCTCTTGCCCTCAGGCTTGTTCCTCGCCTCTGCTGCTCTCCTGGGCCTTTCCTGCCATCGCTTTGCAGAAGCGCAGCAGGACCTTCAGGTCCCAAAGTGGGCGCTGGTGCCCCCTTACGTGCTCAGGAGAGCCCAGCCTGAGGCAGGGAGGATCCCAAGGCATGTTCCTCTCTGGGTGCCTACTATAAATCACTTGTCTATGTATTTAGAAAACCCTCCATGCTTAATCTCACCTCTTTACTGGTGACTGTTTGTTTATTTACCCTCAGGCTCTCTACTTCTTTTCCCCGCTGTCAAGTAATATGCAAATGGGGGTTGCTTTTCCTTTCAAATGAATTCGTTAGTATTTTCATTTTATTTTTCCTGCATAGAAGCAAGGGATTCCCATCCTTGGCTACGGAACCCTCCGGGCGGCGAGGCTGGTTTTGTGGGGAAGCTGCTGAGGGCCCGCGGTGGCGGCGCCGCCGATCTGCCCGCAGCGCCCGCTCGCCGGGGCCGCCTTCACACACACGTGAGCTGCTCCTGCCCGAAGCGGCAGCCGTGGTGTCCGGGCAGGCACCGGGCCTGCGTGTGCCCTCGCGTCCAACGCGGCCTGCAGGGGCAGGAGGCAACGGGAGCTCGTCAGGATGCAGGAAACTGGCTGGCTTTGATGATGTGTGTGTGTGGGGAGCAAAGCGCCCCGAGAAGATCCTCCCTCCTGGCAGAAAGGTTCCCTTGGGAGCAGAAAAGGCCTTTTGCTGTGTGGTGCTTATCCAAAGCAGTCCTGGGCACAGCTGGTGCCTCGCATGAGTGTTAGGTAGCGGAGTTACTTTTGCCTGGTAGTCACCTAATTGCTCTATTGCAGTGGTCCTGTCCTAAAACGGGCAGCTCCCCCACCTTTAGGTGCTCCTGTGGAAGCCTGATGAGGGAATGGAAGCTGCAAACCTGCAAGGAAGCTGTTAGGATGAAGCCAAATGCAAAGTTTTGCCTGACATCTATGATACCTTCTGCTGGGGCCACAGTTCTGCCTCCCTGCCCCAAACCATCTGTCCTGGAGATCCCTTCTGCTTCCCCAGCAACTGCCTAAAAACCAACAGAGGCTCCACATAAGCAATCCAAAACCAAGATTCAGTCACCTCATTAGCTGATTTTTGTATGTGTTGATAAAGTCTTGGACAATACGTAGAGGTCCATGTGTGCTGAAATAATGTCAGCCTCAAACTTTCATCTGACAGGTCTACCCCAAATTATAAAATTTCCATCATTCTTTCATTTGTTGTCCTTTTCTAGCACTTCTGATGATTATTTCCTTCCTTTTATCTGCCAGCTTCAATAAAAACAAAAGCTGAGATTCACACGTCCTGACACGAATCTCGACGCTGGGGATTAGTCCTGCCTCTGCAGGGCTGTTCGGCGAGGTAATTGCATCTGAACAGCGTGACAGGCTGTGGATCTTGAAACCTTGGTCCTCAATGGGGAGAAAGGGCAAAGATTTCAGAAATGCAGATTGACAAGTGCCTTGGCTGGTACGTTCCCAAGGATATTCGCATGGCTGAAGTTTTCTGCCTTTCCTGTGCTCTTTGGTCTCTGATATTTCTATAGCTCTAGCAAAGTGATTTGCAATTGCCTGAACTATCTATGGATGCAGGGTAAAAATTTAGGTCCCATTTTGTGTAATGGATGAAGGGATTGCAAGACAATTTCTTCACTATTTTTTGGTGAAATTTTTTGCAGCACTGAATATGCACAAACACAGTATCCATGCTGATGGGAAGATTTTTGGCTTTGGGAGATGTAAAGGCTCAAAATGTTTTTAGAAGTTCACATAAACCAACACAATGAACACTCAGAAAAGTCTCAAAGGCAAAGAACTGGATTGGTTAACCAAAGACCTACAGTAATATAAACTTTCATAGAAACTAGCAAACATTTGCAAAGCTAAGCTGTTCCTGGAGAAAGCACCTCCAAACCCACCCCAGTCTGAGCCACCAACACCGAGTCACTCAAGTTGCACGGATATTTGGGCTTTAACATGGAGCCTCAGCCAGGTTTCCAGCCCAAGGGGCCTCGCTGTCAAGGCAGGGACAGCAGCAGTGATGGGGTGTCCGAGTGCTGATCCAGTGACCAAACACACTGACTTTTCCAAAGCACCTCAGGTGCCTCCTGGGGTCCTGCCGAGCACTGTCTTTTGAGCACCAGCAGTGGGAGATGCTGCTGTCTCTGCTGCAGCTAAGTTTGCTCACAGATTTACAGAATCATCATTTACGAAGTTCAGAGGCACATTGATAAATCCCTTTGCTGCTGTAGAAGTGCTTCAATCAATCATCAAACCAACAGCATCAACATTTTTCCTGGGCTATTATCATCACTTCAATTGCTGCAGCAATACTTTCTGCACCGATAAATCAAGGGTGATCATTTCAGACAGGCAGAAACATAAGCAACATTAAAAAAAGTACATTTAGCAATCTCCTTTCAGCTTTCCGTTGGTTATTTTTATGATACAGAGCTAGGTTTATTTTCTGTGTTTGTGCTAGTTTCCCTATTTATACAAAAGGCAATCTGATAATTTGCAATTTTTTTTTTACTACCCAGTTGTCAAGCACCTTGCACACTCATTTTTCATTTTCCACCTTCTTTCTCATTTTCACTGCACGTTACACGTTACACTGTGGAATGTCTTTGCATTAAGAAACGGGTTGGATTACCTCAGGCAACAGGTGCTTATCTTTTCTGTTACAACCTATAACTGCCAAAGCAGCTCACATATCTAACAGCTATCGTATGAAAATCTCCACCCTCCCTCCCCCTCGGTGAGCAGCTTGCTTTCTTTAAGGCAAGCTGCAGCTGCAACACCTGAATTATTGTATGACAAGGCTTTCTGTGGGCTATATTACATTTGCCTCTTATCAAGGCAAGAAATATATTCTTTCTTTACATCATTTGCACATACAAGTTTTCATAAGGTTTTCAATACATATGCCTAGTCCAAGAGAATTTCTTAATTTCTGTGTTAGCTTTTCCTCAGGGATTGCGTGTTATGTTTTTGCTACCTTCCCGTATACAAACACGCCTGCTGCCTGAAAATAGTAAAACTAGTCTTTGCTGAGAGTTGGCAGCTCAGGTGATGACTACTGGCTCGCTCTCCGTGCTACCCAGCTGTAGCATGTGTTGACTTTCGTGCCAGATGGCACGCTGTGCACATACGATAAGATTGCATTTTATGCTTCTGGATGAGTAATAGCCCACTTGATTCTAGTATTTGCTGCTTCATCCAAAAAGATCCAATGTCTTTTGCAGAGCAAGCCTTCAGTTTTGGTTTTGTACCTAGCCAAAGTCGTCTAAGTTTCCACCTAACACAATTTTATCAGATTGCAAAGGCGTTTTGTCATGCAGTGCAAGGCAGAAGGGTGAGATAAGGGTGGTTTGCAGAGGACTTTCTGTATTTGTCTGAGAACTGAGACTGTTTTATTGTGGCCACTAAAGCTGTTTTTCAAAATAAAACAAGTTGGTAATTGGAGTTATCTGCCTGAAGAGCAACATCCCTATTTCATGCATAGTGGATTTTCTTTGCTATATTTTTTACTATATGTACTATATCTTTACTATATATTCTATATCATATATATATATTTACTGTTTTCTTTACTAAGCTGTATCTTTTTATTTCCCTTCCGACTGAAATAGTTTTAATGAGTTGTTTACATTCAGGCCTTCCTTACTTACACTGACCTCTTGGCTCGCCATGGCGTAGCTGAGAGGAGATGTCTCTTGCAATGACAAGAGTCACATACGGGCCTGAACTTGCATGGTCAAAGTGAATGGGAACTGGATAGGGGTCTGGCATTCCCAGGTACCGGTGTAACCTTGGGAATTGCCAGCGGAAAAGCAAACCATGTGCTCCATGAGCTGCTCTTGTCCATTGGGAAGTCCAACTAAGAAGTAGGAAAATGCATGTTGAGAGGAGGAGCTCTCAAGAGTAAAATTTTGTAGAATTTGACTAAAGGAAAGCCAGACCAAACACCAGGCACTTACCATACTAAGGGGTTAGACATCAGCTTGCAGTGGGACTGTCTTCATTCCCAGTGTTGTCAATGCAAAAAAAGGACTTTCTTTTGCGCCGTTAAAATTATGATTTGGATTGCAGAAACAAATGAGGATTTAAGGAGAAAACAATGTGTATTAAGGGGTAAAAGCCTCGTTAGAATAATAGTTTAATGTGAAGACAAAAATGAAAAAATGCAATCTTTAGTTTTGAGCTCACAGAATTTAGAAAATAGCTTTGTTTAAAAACTATCAACATCAAAAATATAGAGAAACTGCAGGCAGTTTATTAATATTCAGGTAACTTAATATTCAGCTTGTAATTATTAAAGCTAAGAAAGTTGTATCCACCTCCTTTGGGAGTTTTTACCTCCACAAAAAGTTGCTTCTGAATGCTGTGCTAATCTGTGCTGTTCTTTGCTCTTGAATCCAGATGGTAACGTTCAGAACAAGCAGCAAGCCAAACGTTTTCTTTACCTTTCCTATTGCCTGAATTGTGACTTTGAAAACAACTAGTTTTCTAATCAGCTGGTATTTTGCATTCAAACTTCTGATCCATATTCAAATTAGATGTTTGGAATTGAAAAAAAAAAATCAGCATTTTTGTCAGTCTCCTGAGTCAGCCAGTTTGGCAGCTACATAAAATGATTTAGGTCCTTTATAGTTCCAAATACAGCAGAATTAGCAGTTTGTCCTCTTGTATCAGTATTTCTACATTAATTATTTTCAGTCCTCTTTAATTAAACAATAAACTTGCTTTTTCAATTCAATGAAATGACATGTTCTTAAATCATGTAAATATTATTTAGACTAGGTGATACCTACACAGTCTTGCCAAAATATCCTCATTTATTTTTTAACTTATTTAGCATACTCTGTCATCCAAGGAGCTAGACAATGCATGATTTATAAAGAGCATTTAATGAATTTCATCCATTTCCCATCAGAATTTAAATGTCTCTGAGCCATGGACACAATTAGAAAGATCAACCACAAAAATCCCAAGGAAGTTACCGTCCTGAATTCTGGTTCTAGCAGTGGGTAAAAAGGCTGAGCTGCTGCTTTGCTGTCAAAACCTCTCAGCACCTTGTGGCTGGAGGGAGGGAGGTTTCCTAAATTAAGACGAGCCTGACAGTTTCAAAGCCATCGTGGTGTCGCTGCTGATGCAGTCTTAGTGTTTTCTACAAAGGATTTTCGTCCTTGAACTGGCACCCAGGCCTCCCACGTCAGGTATAGGCTTGCTTGCTTCAGCAGGCAGAAAGGTTGACAACGAATTCCCCTGTGCAGTTCTAGGTTTATTTTATGCAACCTGTGCGTGGTTCTCATGCCAAATGCCGCCTGTCCCTGTTGCAGCCAGCAGCAGGATTATATATGACTTCTATTGAGAAGGTAAAGGTCTACCCTGGTACAATCTGTATGGTACAATCTGCACACAACGAATAATGCAGTAATATTTTCTCCTCAACTCAGAGGAATCGTGTGACCACACGGGCTGTGTAGATGTTAGAACCAGGGAGGTGTACAAGACAAAATAAATATGGATCACAGTATTTATTTACAGTAATAACCTTCTTATGGTGCATTTAATGTTTATTTAATGTTTATTTAATGTTTCCTGTATTTGGAATTTGAGGCGCAGGTGGTTCAAATGAAATCCTGCCATTTCAACAGTTGTCTGTTATCTGTTAATTACTGATGTCAGCCGGAGCATTGCTTCCCTGCCACGGTGCCTGTTCAGTTGTCAGCTACGAGGCAGCAGTTGCTCCCTTCGGCATTGCCCTTAGTCTCACATCATTATGGGGTTCTGTTCCTTGTGCTCTTCGGTCTCCTAGCTGGATTGAGGAATCTATATGTAAATGAAAATGCAACTTATTAAAATAAGAGCTAATCTGCAAAGCACCAGCAAGCAGTGCTGGGCACTCAGCTGTGTGAAGGGGGCATGGCGGGACACTGCTGATGACTTTTCAATAACTGAAGATACTGATGTGTATATGTTTCACTTAAAAAATACGTATTTATATACTGCTAAATTGCCCATTTGAGGGAAAAATTTGACCTTTGGCTTGAAAGAAATATTTTAAATTTTTGCATTTCTTACGGAGACACAGCAGTATGTGCCATTATACAACACCAAACAAAGCATAAATAATCGGTGGACACAGTTTTGTTCAGAAATGTTGTGAGTTTTCTTGTAAACCATATAAGAAGCAGCACAGAATACCTAAGTCTTGTTAGGGACTTTTTTGATGTCTTGATGTCCCTTTTGAAGCACTTAAGTCTTCGCAAGGAGATGACAAGGCTCAGTACTTCATGGTAACTCCTGTCTTAGCAGACATGTAGTAAGGCAAGACATTGCTTGTTAAAAAATAAGTCTGCTTAGGGAGATCCTTAGTTTGTGCTGTAATGTACACCTTGAATGAAACCAGAAGCTTTAAGACTGAATTCGAAGGTCATTCCACTCAGGTTTGCGTATTTTTGCTGTTTAAAACCAGATAATCATGTATTAAGCAAATGCAAGGATGGGAGGTTATTATACTTCAGGGTTTTTATTTAATGGCTTGTCCTGGAAATGATTTTAGCTGGTCTAAGACGTTTTATTCAAATAAATGTCAAAGCAGAGATCTAAAAAAATCAATACAAATATAATTCCAACTTTATTTGCCTTCCTCTTCTTCCACAAAAGCAATAGGAAAGTGAATGGTGCGTAAGTCTAAAGACAACATATGCTGGACACCCACATGTCATATTTAAATTAGATGTTGCTCCAGACTAGCACTGTTTGCATTTATTCGTTATTTTCCATTCAAAGCAAAAAAAAAAAAAAAAAAAAAAAGTGTCTGAACACGGTTGTCTTACCCTTGTACTGACTATGAGAATTTTAGAGCAGTTTATATTTGAAGTAATTCAGGAGGGCAATTATATGTACTGTTTGACAAGTGCATGGTTGCCATTCAGAGCACCTTGCACCTGTACTCCTGCCACATAACTGCTCTAGCACATGGACCTCTTGCAATCTGATTCACTGCGTCATTGGAGCCTTTTGGAAATCCTTTTCTTCTCAGGAGGCTTGTAATGGAATCAGAAGGTGAATTCCCAGAATTCAACCTCCCAGTTGAGAAAAGTAAGAAAGCAAATAAGATACTGAAACCAGAGAGCAAATAAGATCCTGAAACCATCCTCCCCTTCTTATCTCACTTTTCAATCATACACCTTTGAAGAAAACAAAAGTTTCTCAAGCATGGAGCAATTAGTAGAGAATTTTGCTCTTAGTCAGTCACAGGTGGAAAAACTCAAAAAGAACCAAAGATTTGTCTCCAAAATATATATATATATTTTAATATGGAAATACCGTCCCTGTGACAAACCGTGGCGCTCTGTGGGACGTGTGCCTGCCGTGTACCTCGGAGCTCTTCCTGCTCCTCTGCCCTTTATCTTGCTCTCCCAACCACTTACTTTCTAAAGATACTAATTTAAAAAAATTAACCCACTACAGAAATCCATTAGAGGTTTTTTTTTTTCCTCCTTCACCTACACAAATTGCCACTGCCTGCAGCCAAAGAGAAGCAAAAACCCTGGATGACTGACAAACATCCTGGCTGTTACAGTCTCGTATCCTGCAGCCCTGCAGCGACAGAGGAAAGGGGCCAGCTCAGTCCCAGCCACCTCTGCAGCTTCTGAAGGAGCCGAGCTGCTTGGTGTGGTGTTTTGGGAAGAATGATTGAGAACTCTTTTGTATGCAAAATGTTTGCGCTTTTCTTATTCTCCTCAAAGTCTTGGGTAATTGAAATCACGGTTATCGGAGGTGCTGCGTTTAATTTTTTTTAAAAAGTCCCTTGAAATAATTCTTGAAAGGATACAGTGGTAAATGGAGAGACCATGTAGCAATACATTGTTTTCTTATAAAAGGATTTATCTTCACTCTGAAATGTAATTATTTTGATTTACTTACTTCAGAGATGGGGAGCCAGCTGAAACGTGAAGAATATTGTTGAATCCCCATCTTTCCATCTCCTCCTGAAATAGCTTCAATAAGCTGGTGGGTGGGGATATAGCAGTTTTGTTTAAGCCAGTTTCTAATATTAAACTTATGTTGGAAGAGAATGGAATTATGTGGCAGGTGTTTTGGTGAAAAGCAGATAACTGGGATTGGCAATAGTAATTTTTCTTCTCTTTTGAGAGAGGAGAAAATGGCAGGGAAGACTTGGGCCGCGACACTGAGAGAACAGAGACTAATGCTCCAATTAATTATAGCATGTGAAAGGCAAATGACACTTACTGCAACTAGTTTTTATCAAGAACAAGACTATTTACATGATTAGGGCTTCTTAGATAACCAGGCGTTTTTTCATACTTCATATACTCTAACTCTTTGACTTCTGAAAAAGCACGCGCATCCTACACAGCGCAGATGGGAATCGAAAAACTGATTTATCCTTTCTCTCCGAGGCGCAACTTCCAAATGTTTCATTTGCTTAAAGCGCTGGGGACTCTGACTTGTGCTATTGAATGTGCTTGATCGTCTTTGGATAACTCCAGTTTTAATAAGTAGAGTGTTATCTCATCTGTGTGTGTACAACAGCATATTTCAGAACATAGGTATGGAAGAAATAAGCTGGATTGGCAACAGATAAAAGTGAGATGAGATGCTTCAAAGGCCAGGCAGGCAGAAGGCAGGGTTGGAAAACATGCTCGAGAAAAAGGTCTGTTAGCTATTGGGATGAGAAGCTTTTGAAATATAGATAACCTACAGCAGAGAGATGAGCTCTGTTCTCCTGGCACTAATAATTAGAAAGATAAGAGGGTAAAGTGAAAGGAAGCCAGGAGATATGGACAAAGTTCAGTGTAGCTTATCCTTGAAAGATGAAGCCATGGAAATTTTATTCAGGAAAAAGTAATTAAGTCAAGCTCTGGTAGGAAATCACAAAGAACAAAGTATATAAAAAAAGAAAAGATATGAGTATTTTTGACGTATTTGTAGCAAACTTTGGATGTAGACAATGTAAACCAGCTATGCCAGTGCTACTCTTAGAAGCAATAGAAGTCTAAAAACTCAGGGAATATTGCAACAGAAGGACTGTTATCATCGTAACACGAGGATATAATTCCAGGAGAAGCAGAGTAGCAGTATTGGTGGCAAGTATGTCACACTGAGAGAGTGGGGTTGTCCCATTGGTGCTGTCAGCGTCTTTTTGCTAGAAGATGCTGAACCAGAGGAGAAATTCCTGTGTTCCTTCTTAGCACCGCACTTCCAGAGCTCCTTAATTTTGTGCCTATTAATAAAACAACACTGAAATAGCTATAAATTATTGTAGGAGAACCAAAATGTCAATATACCTATGGAAGGACTGCCTAAAAATGAGGAAGTTAATTAAAAGGAAATTAAAGGAACAGCTCAAAGGGGAATATATCTGTAGGTGGCTTGGATGCCTTAAAGACAACCACGTACTCTACTACTCAACACAAATATGCATGACACAAATTTTAAAGAAGATCCTACAAAAATAAAATAAATATATATAAAGGAGCTATTAGATTAGAAGTAGCAGTAATAATAAGGAAAAAGAGAATGCCCTCAGTTTAAATGTAAGAGGCAAGCCAAACAGATCTTGAATGTGGAAAAGGTAGTAATAATACAAACTTTTTCAAGCACATCACAGACAGGGAGCTTGCCAAAGGAGCAGTCAGACTGATAGATGATCACGGCATAAGAGGAGCATTAAAGGCAGATAAGACCATAGCAGGGAAGCTGAATGGATCCGCGCTGCTCTTTGCTGCAGCGGAGGTTGAGGTTGGCTGAGGGACAAGTCCGAGGCTCCTGATTTGCCCAAATTTGCCTTCTTCTTGCATGGAATTATATCAAGAGCTGAGCGGTGCCACTCCCAGATGCATACATGGCTCTGCAGAAGTCAACTAAACTTTAGAAATCGGCTAAATCCCAATTCCGGATGATTTCAGTGGAGTAAGCTTAGGAGACAATTGCTATAATTATGCAAATTTAAACAAGTGAAAAGCCTGAACACATAATGTGCACAAAATAATGGTTTAAAGGAATTAGGTTTGGGAATTAGCAGAAATCTATCTAATGATAGGACTGGGAGCTAATGGTGCAGGGGAACTCGTTGTGCCAGTAGATATTGCTTAGATATATTTTGTTCCGTAACTTCACACTTGTGTTTGTTTTGGATTGCAGCCTGTGTCTGTGTTACTGTGCTGAAATTCCAGTCACTCGCCAGTTCTTAATTAGACAATATACCTGCTATCATAATTATGGCATGAATTGATTGTTTATTAACAAAGATTCCTGTGATAATTAATAACAGAGGGTGGTAACATAAATGTTCCCAAATGGGCATTATTACACACTAATTGTGACCTAGTGGATTAATTGTTAATATGTGTTTAAAATCCCTGCTATCCAGTTCAGTGTTTGAAATCCTTAGAAGTAGTTGCCAAAAAAAGACAATTTCTTTGTTGCTGTGGCATTTTTCCAGACTGCAAAATTTTCAATTTATCTGCCAGAACAGCCTGGCTTTGTTAGCCCGATAGCGGAGTGGAGATATCTGTGCTCTTTAGGCTCTGTTTCTGCCTCATTTCTACTGCTGAAATCAGGAACAGCATCAACAAAATCCCATAGGTATATCTGTGCTTGATAAATGCTTAGCTATTGTAGTGCATATATATATGTATGTGTGTGTTCTAGCATGTTGTATATATATCTGTCTATTCAAGTATATTCACTTGCATTGATTGTAAAAGAAATATCCCAGGAATCTTTTACTGGTAACTTTTGCAATGGTTCTGTCCTAATAATGAGGACAAATCTCCTTCTGCTGATAGAATCAGCAACTGATAAAATACCCGAGAATACTGGTGCCCTGGGCCCTGCTGCATTCTGAGCCCCTGTCCTGGAGAACTGAAGACCCAGATCTCCTATGAGGAGGGCAAGCAGCTTTGTAGAGAAGCAGATCTACTTTCCTAGGCCCCGGCTGAAGTTTCAGCTGTGTTAAAGCATGGTATTTCTTTCTTTCTTCCTTTTTTTTTTTTTTTCATAACATGTTTGCTTTTCTAGTTCTGAGACAACCTCTCCATTTAAAATGCCCTTTGCATTCTGCCGTCAAGCAGAACAAGGGATGTTTCAACTCCTCCAAAGTCAAAGGAGGGCTCTCTCCATCACAGGGATGATGAAAGTGGGGAGTTTATTTTGTTCTGAACTAAATCATATTTCAAAATGTCAGACTCCTCCTGGAAATGCAGCATCCGTCCTTCCTGCAGCTCGAGTTGAAACCAGCCATTATCTGGAAAAAATACCCAATGGGTCAGATTTTGGGGGAGAAGGCAGATTTGCATCTCTTTTTCCCTTTACCCTGCTGAGTTCCTGCTAGCTGCAAGTGTTTTCCTTTCTCCAAAGGGTAAGCCCTTTGTGGGGTACGCAGGCTGGACACACTGTTATCCTCTGCAGCATCACCCAGGAGAAAACCTGGTACCTCCTGCTTCACTCCAGCAATGAACACTGAAAATGATTTCTAATTATTATGGCTTTATTTTAATGAACAATTTCTCATTATAACCTTAAAAAACTATTCTACTCATCTGTATAAATAGCAATAAAGCAAATGCATTTTAATGACTTTTCCCAAGTGTTTATAGGGTATTTCATTAAACTGTCAACTTTTTCTTCCATATACTTTCTGATTCTTTTTCTTCCTTCTGCCCAACCGTGTTGTTGCCAGCATCACTATGACACGGATTGCTGCCAAGACTAGTTAAAATGAGAAATAAAAAATGAATTTCTACCCCCTCTTTAGGTCAAACTCCTCCAGCGCTGGAGGCTGAGAAAGCTGGAATATCTGGAGCACCGTGGATGAACCCAAGCAGGACCACGCAAACGGGAAGCGGGACCAGGCTGTCAGTGTGGAGCAGGAGGTGAGCTGTAACCAACCGCAGTGTTTGCTGACCCATTCGCCACGCAGAGGCTTCGCCCGGCGCCCGCGGACGTTTCTGCGGGGACGAGGTGAGGCAGGCCCGCACGCGAGAGCCCTTCGGGGCCGACGGGGGCAAGTCGGCGCCGGTTGTGCAGGAAAGTGCACGTTTCCCCGCGCCGGCCCTGCAGGATCCTGCGGCCCCCGGGGCTCTGCCTTTTAAACACAGTCACTGCTGCCACTCCAAAGGTCACAAAACGCACTTCCAGGCAGGTGTGAAGCCTGGTGTCTCAGGGGTAAGAGGAAGGGAGCCATTTTACCTGATTTTGCCTCGTCAGGCTGGAGGGGGCACTGATGCAAACCCCCCTTGGCGAGCGGCAGAGGCAGGTGCCTGCGCTGGCTGCGCGGGCGCTTTCACACCTTGCTAATTAAAATGGGCCTGCCCGGGCTTCCCTGCAAAGACCCTCATTTTCAGCCCTTCAGCAGCAGAGATCCTCATGGAATTTCAGGATTATTTTTGCTGTCACGTTTTTACTTCTTGAGGGAGCTGCTGTGTGGCGCCTTGGCAGTTAAGTCAGTGTCAGGATGGGGGCCCCAAGGCTCCATCTAGATTGCGCCTTTGCAAATCCTGATTTCTACAGCCGTCCCATGCGAGCGGAGAGATGTGGTGGAGGGTCCTTGCTGGCGGGATGGCAGCCCTGGATATTCAGAGCACCAAATTATGGTTTAAAAGGGCCTTACAAACTCAGTGTGCCCCGTGATGTGGGCACGAGGAGCACAAGAGGCCGGCCCCCCCCCGGTTACCCTGCCCCGTGGCTTTGGGAACTCTGCCCTGTGCGTGATGCTGAAGAGTTTCGAGTTTGCTCTTATTTTTAAACAGCCTAAATCCGCTGCCATGTTTTTTGCTCTGCTTTGCCCTCATCTCCGAGAGATTCTGATTTAAAGGGGTGTAATTTCCCCTCCTGTCTTATGGGCCACGGCCCCATTTTGCTTGCACGCTCCTGGCTCTCCCAGCAATTTCCAGGGAGAGCCAAGAGCTGCTGAATGCTGCTGTTTTGTTTACATTATGCAAAACTGGGACCCTGCCATAAGAGCAATCCCACGCAGCCCATGCACAGCAGGGCGTGCGTGCATCAGATAAAGCAGGTGGGGATTCTCAGCCAAGGCCTCTGACTTGCCCAGGCGAGTTCCTTCCACAGGCCACGTCCCACTTTCCCAATGCAGAAGCATTTGCAATTAAGAAAAAGAAAAAAATTAGCGTGTAATTTAGAGCTGGCCTTGGGCTGTTCCATGCTGTGCCTGGTCCTGGGGCCCGGTCACTGCCTCCCGCGGCGGCTGATGCAAGCAGGATGCAGGAGAGCAACCCGGCAATTTGCTTACACCTACTGCTCTCCTTCAGCCTCTCATCTTATGTAAATAATACTGGCAAGCCTTACCAGTGCTTTACGGAAATGCAGCTGATTGAGAAATATTATACATGGGATAGATTTCGAGTCTTTTGAGTAATAAAGAGAACATTAATTTTCTGGTGCTGCCTTATGCAATGTATTGCAACTGTGCGCTGCATAATGCATGTAAAAATCCATATGCCTATACATTTATTTTTAGCACTGACAGGCTCCATGTAGACTCTTTTCTGTGTCATATGCAGCTGGAGTCAATGGTTCTCCTGTGTCTCTGAGACCATCGGCTCTCCCCAGTGGCATATTGATTTCTGGGAAATAATCTTCATGTGGCCATCCTTGCTTAAATATAGCATAAAGATATACTCTTATTCAGAAATGATCACATGCCTGCCATTTTCTGCTAGAAATTGAATTCATTGCTCAGTTTAGCAAAGCATCTACATAGTAAAGTGGAAAATTACAAATGTCTCTATGTTATATATGTTTTACATACATATATATATCTACATTTTTCTTAACATACCAGCTACCACACAGGGCTGTAAATTTAATGATTTTCAAGTCACCAAGACTATGAAATAGAGCACAAAAGAAGAGGGCTGGCATCTGGCTTGATGAGCTGTGAAGAAAGGATATTTTTGAGATATCCTTTGCACTTGGCCAATAGACCCTAGGGCATGCACCTTCCCGAAACGGCAATACTTTAGACCCCTAATATGTCAAGGCATATTTTAAAACATCAAACATTGAATGTTATCTAATTATATAAAAGTAATATATAAGGGGTCAAGGCTAACCCTTGGCTGAATAGTTGGCTGAACCCTATTAAAAGAAGGTATGGTTTTCCAAATTTAATTTGATTTTTCATAACGCAAGAGTGTTACAAGTTCAAACAGGTTCAATTTAACCTGTATGGTTTAAAATCTATCCTGCTGCTTTGAGGTGTTGAGATTATTATTTGTTAAATGCAATTTAAAAAAGAGGTAAGGAAAATATTTACTTCCTAATTGTTAGTAGTGTAATTCAGGCTAATGGAGGTGTTGCAGAATTGCCCTTTTGCAAATGCCTGCACCCTTGTGAAACCCTGCTGTGCTGCTCTCCGTCCTACTTGTATATTCAGGAACACCCTGAAAAAGCAGTCTTCATTTTCAATTTCAACCATACAAATATCATAAATCAGGTGCAGCTGAAAACCCCAAAGAATTAAATTAATAATTTAATTTCACTTCCTTCTCATGGCCTTCAAATAGCTGAGGTTCATGATGAGACACTCACAAATGACACTGGAGCAACATAAAGTGCTGTATTTTTATTTGCTTTTTTGGTATATAGCAGAAGTTCTTCAGTGGGAAAGGCTGGACACCAGCCCCGTGCCGGGAAGGTGGAAGGGGATGTGATTCCTGCACCTGCCAGTGCCACTAGCCTCATCCTAATGTCCGTGACCCAAGAGGCTTGGGGCTTGTGTGAAATGGCGTCGTGGGCTGTTTGGGTGAAAATTCCTGCTTTTACCTGCAGAGCTCCTGCTCGTTCCCAGCCCCATGAGCCGTCCTTGGTTGTGCCAGAAGGATTCATTCCGTGCCGGCTCCACGCTGCCACCTGCTCTGCTTCTCCCGGCCTCTGGAACGGCAGAACGGGAGGAATCCACGTGACGGAAAATCCGCCGGGGAACAGGTAAGGTGATTCATTCCCTGGCAGAACAGCAGCAGAGCTTGGATCCAGGCCTCGTTTTGAGCAGACTGATTAAAGTGGGAGCTGCACCTCCGGGTGCACCGTCGGCATTAAATTATCCGTGTCCGGCATGTCCCCGGCCGCTGCAGAGTGGCAGAGGTGACACATCCCATGTCCGTGTCAACACAATCCATCTTCGGGATCGGAGGGAAAAAGGAAAATCACTTTCACACTATGATACTGCTTGCCCATGAAAAATAATTTTCAAAATTGCTTTCTTAATCTGAAAGTCTAATTAAGAAAAGATCACGGCGCCAATGGGATTAACCCTTTTTTCCCCCCCCTCTCAAGTGAAGAACTTTTATGGACCAGTGCAGCTGCTGCAGCAGCCACCCATAAAATTATCTAGTGCTCAGAGAAATGCCAAACTAAATGACATATTTTTGGATTGCTAAGTGTCACTTCAGTGAAATGTATTCATGTTTGAATAGCTCCAGTTTATTTTCTAGGCATGGTTAAAAATGAGGAAATTGTGTCAATTTTTTGAATATTTTCAATTGCTTTTCCTTCTGTTGTTTTGCTGAATGGGGAGAATGAATTTATTTTTGAATATTTTAAGGGGAAGCATATTCAAAATGTTCCTTTTTGCCACTACTTTTAATCACTTCACCTCTTTTTCTCCTTCCCCCATTTTCCACTGAAAAGAAGAGAAAGTTCAGAAATGGGGAAGTGGCAGAAGGAGGGCAACCTGCCCCCCCGCTCCTTCCCAGCAGGTTCAGCTTGGAAATGTCGTAAAGATGAGAGAGAGAAAGATTCACAATTTGGGTGTTTATGTGTGGCTTCGGTGGGGTGAGCAGGAGAAAGAACAAAAATGCCTAAATAATGAATGAATTCCCCAGATATGTCTTTGAAAATACCAACGGCAAAACTCACTAAGAGTGAAAGCCCTGCCTGCTCTTAGGCGTTATTTCAAAAGAGTGTTTGACACCCTGTGACACAACAGATTGATTTGTCTTTTTTTTTTTTTTTTTTTTAATATAAAAAGTAGATTAGGAGAAAAGATATTGAAATGTATTATAAA
>JAWLRI010000978.1:848441-912614 GCA_034781795.1 Crypturellus tataupa
GGCTTTTTTCAAAAGTGTTTTTTACACCCTGTTACAAAACATATTTTTTTGTTTTTTTTTTTTTTTTTTTTTTTTTAAGATAAAAAGTAGCTTAGGAGAAAAGCTATTGAAATGGATTATAAACTGGCTTATGGAGATGAAACCGAGGGTGTCGGTAAAAGAGAACGATTCAGCGGTGTGGTGGGAAATGAGCAGGGTCAGGGCCCTAGGATGTTTTCCTGATTAATCTTGAGTGTGGCTGCCCTTGGTGAAGGTGATATTTCGAAATAGGTTTGCACAGTGCTAATCACACAGGGCTGGAGCAGCCCGCACTGCCGAGCAGACAGACGAGTCAAGAGAGCTCAAGTTAAGAATAAACACGAATAAGTGATTCATGTAGGTTAGCATATGCAGTATAGTGCGGCAATGTACTTTTAAACTACTGAAATGGGAACTTAATTTAGGGTGGAACAGGGATTTCACGGCATCAGTTTGAAAGGAAACTATACTTGGGTGGATTGAATTAGTCTATGGACTATAGTCATGCTATATAGCATCTCATCTCATAAAAAATAGTTAAAAAACAAATTTTAAAAGTATTTTGCTGGAAATGGTGGAAATCATGTTCTCCTGAGGCTCCGTGTCCCCTGCAATGTGTCTCTGTAGTCAGGAGAGTCTGATGGGTCTCCTTAGCATGAGCCACGTTATCACCTGGGCTCCTGGCAGGGCCATGGGCAGCTGTGAATATTTTCAATGAGTCTAAGTTCAGAGCAGTCAGGGCATTAGAAAGCTGACAGGTCTGCAGATGGGCTGTTGTGATGTGCTGTCCTCAGCAGCAGATTTCTGAGCAAAACTAAGCTTTGAAGAGCTTTATCAAGATATACCAGGGGGTAAATTGAAGCAAGGAGGGACAAGAATTTGTCATTCCTTTTCAGGGCTTGAACAGATCCCTCTGAATCTTTGGCAGCTGGAAAACAGCAGGTGCTTCGTCATCACTAAGACGATGCTCTTTTTGGAGGGATATTTTGTGTGATCATGTAGATGTGCTTCATCCAACAGATCATTCCTGCTCAGTTCTGTGAGGTGGAGAAGAGTCCAAGGGTTTGGGTGCCTGTTCAAAGTCTCTGAACTTCTCAGAGCAACCGCAGCACAATATGTGTTTTCCCATGATATTTGTTTGCTTCAGGACCCAAATTCTCCCTGAAGGGAGAAAACTGTGGCTTATTGCTCCTTCTGTGGCTCCCTTGTTTCCTCTTGCTTCTGGCCACTGTGCTGAGGGCTGCCACCCTTTCACAGGCCTTGTCTGTTCTGGGTTAGTACCTGGAACCAGAGGCAAGAAATGTGCGAGGTAAAAATTAACTGATTTTTTTTTTCAGTCCTTAAATTTGTTTTAGCTTTGGCACATTCTGTCCAAACCAATTTGTCCATCTCTAATACAGTGTAAATAGCATAAAGCAGCTGCTTTGTGAAATATGTGACGTTGGTAGAAAAGTATATATCGCCTGGCCTCCAAAATCAATACAGTCAGCTCTTGGTATTGCATACCGAAGTTCAGTCCTGTTTTGACACATCTCCAAAGTGAGGTAGAGAGTCCACTTCTTCATACACTTTGTAAATGTAAATGCAGCAATTTATGTATTGTATTGATGAAAATATATAATCATCATCTTTATGAATGGTTTATGGAATCCATTTATCTGAAGTCTGTGGTTCTATTTTGCATGCATTTTTCCTGTTTGTTTGAGTTAACAAGGAGTCTGTAGGTTTTCATGGTCTCTGGACAAGGTGAACTGCTAAATGAACTTCTTGCTAAGATTCTTTCTCAGTAGCAAGTGACCAAGACTGCACAGGTCACTTGTACATCTGTCTTGCGATTCCTAGAGAAATTACCTTTTGATTTTTATAAAGATTTTTGTTGAGTAATATTATTGAGGAGGCCATGGCATACAAAACTGTCCTCTGATCTCTGCTCTCATGCCTGTTGGCAAGTGTGACAATGCAAGGCCTGGTGCCGCCTCAGGGGCTGCTGTGCAGCTAGAGTGACCCTATCGCCATCCCTGTCCTTATCTCGATCCCCATCTCCATTCCCATTCCCATCCCCACCTCCAACCCCGTCATGATCCCCATCTCCTTCATCCTCATCCCTTTCCCCCATCTCCATCTCCATCCCCATCTCCATCCCCATCTCCATGCATGATACAGGTGCTCCAGCACCCTTGTACCTAGGACAAAAAGATTATTTGCCTCCGAGAGGCAAAGAAAGTCTGAGCTCCAAGGCTCCAAGCTCCAAGGGTACCTGAGGATGCAAATCTAATTTAAGCTTTTTATCAGCAGTTTTTAAACTTTTTTAACAGTTCTCCGAGACATGGGAGAGAGAAAATAGACATTACATCTCAACCCGCTATACAAAATGAAATGTTACCTGAATGTGTCCATTGCAATGGCTTAAAGAGTTGTCTACAACTAATTTTACCACATTTCCAAAATACTTGAAATCGTCTTTTCAAGCAGTGAGGTTTTGAATTTATTTTTTTACATATATTTTTGCTTTAGCCCAATAAAACAGAATCACTTTGGTGTCCGTCTTCAACGGCTGGCTGGCATTTGCACAGGAGGGCTGGAGCCCAGTGCTGTATTTTGGGAGCCCAAGGGTGGCTGCTGTGGTAAATAATTGGAAGCAAAACTGTGATTTCGCCATTGTTATACGCTCAGCAAAACACGGTCCTCGGGGCTGCTGGTCTAAGCAGCCCTCTGAAGGGCTTTCCCTGGGTGCTGGCGCTCCTCAGGCTCTGCTGTCTCCCTTCCTTCACTTACTGCAGACAATAAGGACTGAATTAATGAAAAAAACCAAACTGTCGTTCCTGCGTGCTGCAGCGGCGTGTGGGAGGAGAGCTGGGGCCAGCTGAGAGCAGCACATGTTGTTTTTGTAATTTTTATCCCAGATGTGCAACTGTGTGACTCTGTGTAAGCTTTAGCAAATAACTAAGTTTCCTGAGCTCGTGTGGATGTAAATGCTGAAAGAAAACTTGGTTAAACCGTGGAAGGTCTTTTGGGGCTGTGAGCCGGTGTTTGTGCGTGATGCGGAGTTGGTCTGCACCTCTTCGGGGCTCTTTGCAAAAGTTTGCCATGGGGGCTGTGGGTAAATCCTGTAACTTCATCGCTTCATTACTTTCCCCGTCACTAAGGGATCTGTTTGGAAGGTAATATCTGCAAAGTGTTTTGAATCTTCCAGTGAATGGATCTACAGAAAAGTTCCCTTCACTTCAGGCTGCAGATACAGGCCACCTTTTGTTCGTGTGCTGGGCAGGCTCACCGCTCAGCCACTGTGTGACTTATGTACCTTAAAACAAGCAAACAAGCAAACATAAAAACTCTAATTTCTAAAATTTCTAACAAATTTCCAGATATTGATGTTTGGACAAACTCTTTTTTTGTGGAGGCAGCACTGTGCAAATGTGTCCACCAAGGTTGTATTTACCTGTGGTCCCATGGGCAGTCGGGATGCAGGGAGAAGCCCTCGGGGTGCTCATGGCCAGGATGGCTCCGTTACTCCATGCAAATCCTCTGGGTCAGAATGACACGTCCTGGACGCTGCTGAGCCCATGCGCTGGGGCCTTGCAGGTCCTTGTGTCTCAGCAGACACCTCCCTCAGCTGGAGGTATTGGGAGAACTGAGACTGCTCTGCACTTTTCTACGTGCTCAGGGTGGTTCAGAGTTATTCCAGGCTGAGCACCCGGCATGTGCCATTTGGAGACAGTGTCCACTTCAGATCCTGTCGTCTTTGGATGGAAAATCAGCTACGGCAGTTCAGCCTTAAATCCTGGAACTGTTCTAAATAAACTGCTTCTCTTCCTGTAACACCGGCAAGCGGTGGCCAAGAAATGGAGTTTAGGACACGCAGTATTTTCTACAAACCAAATTTCTGTTGTTCTTTTTTTTTTTATTACTAGGTACTGCAAATACAGTGACTGTTCCAATCAGGATCAACATTAATTTCTTCCTACCTTTCAAATGCTATAACTGCGCTTCTCTCGACATGTTGGCATCTGTGCTGGCATTTATAAGTTTGTGCATGCTTTAACTGCCATGCAGACTGTTCCAGCAAGTATCCTCTGAGGAAGTGAAGCAGGGGAGAACTCTGTGGTTGCAATAACCTCGTCTCTTAAAAGATTATTTTGCAATTACAATCTTGAAGCTTTTATAAAATAGATGCCCAGAGATAACTTGTTGGCATCAGTAACGGAGAAAGGAGGGTTTGCACGTCCAAATGGAGGAGCAGTTTTATTGCACTGGACTTGCAGGTGTAGCACCAGTTATTTTTTTGCTGTTTCATTCATTTTCCTGCAGAAAGGGCACAAGCAGGTGGCATCGAAGGGCCCCCCGTGGTGTCACAGGGCTGGCAGCGTGCGGCTCCTGCGTCCCTCGATGGCCCCCGCGCTGCCCTGTCGCCCTCGGGAAGTGCCCGGGAGCTGGGGGACATTCCAGGGCGCTGAGCTGGAGCCGTATTTAAACCCACGCGCTCAAGAGGGAAACTCGATCTATTTATTTTGCTTCCTAACATGTGCCTTACCAAAGAGATGGAGAGTGGCGGGAGGAGGACTTCCCTGTTGGAAAGGGAAGCCGGGGAAGAGGGCAAGCTCTGCCTTTGCCAAGGTAAGCCGAAAAGCTGAATAATGTCGAAAGCAGCAAAACGCACCCTGGTCCTCCCGTCTCATGCAGGCGGGAAGCCCGTTCTCCCCACCGCAGAGCTCTGCACCTCTCCTTCCCTTTGTCAGAAATAAATTTGCCCTAACAAAATTAGGTCTGTCCCTGCAGGTTATTAGTGAGCTGAATATGCAGCGCAGCCTCTGAGCTCACCTCCTAAAATCACTCTGTCCCCACTGAAATCCCTGGGAATTTTGCCGCTGCTTTCAGGGGAATCAGGGTTTATTTGCAGGTTCCTAGGAGGCTCTGAAGTTGCTCCTCCAAAAAGGAGAGCTGTGCTGTTGAGTGTCTGTAGCTCGGATATTTATATTGCTGTACCAGCACGTTGCTGCGAGCTGTGAACATTTACAAGTAACATCGATGCTCAGAGGGGTCAGCCTGTTCCGCTGATTAAAGTTTAAACTAAGCTTAGGCTAAGGAAGATACATCAGTGCGTGGAAAGTTAAATGTTTAAACCTGAATACGTGAACTGAATACAGAAAAAAAAAAAAAAGTGAGATGATAAAGACACATCTCAGGACACCATTTGTCACTGATCCATTTGTCACATCCTAAGTTATGAAGTGCCAACAAACTGGTTATCCTTCACTGTGAGTTTCTCCTTCCACTGAACACTTTGTCCTGTGCCCCGTTTTCTGGGAAAGGTTGGGAATACTCAGTTTAGGGTTGAACAGGGGAAGTTTATCCGGACTGTAAAGTTCCTTTCTGCTCGGAGTTACCAAGTCGCATACATGATAAATGTAACCCAGTTGTGCCTGTGTTTCTGTCACCACTCCTCTCAGATTGCAGCCTCATATGATCTTAAAATAGCATTGAAAAGACATTAGTGCATACATATACCTCTATACCATATGCTAGGGATAAAGGAATCTAATTGGCTTTTCTTTTTTTTTGCATGTTTTATAGTTTTAATCTGAAAGTATATTTAACTTTAGTTATGCAAACAGTCATTCTTGCCCTACTCTTTACTTTGTTAAGGCCTTAAAGAAAAACTTGCAGTAATGTAACATGAATCTTAAGCTGGTTTATCCTTGAGTATACCCACAGAATCAACCTTTTGGGGATTGGTCCCTCATCTGTTGAAACCAGCTCTCTCCTAGTGTTTCCACAGTATGATTTGCTCGAATGCACCTCAAAAACCTTCAGGCAACATGTGTGTGATCCGTGGTACTTGCATGGTGTAATTGTGGGCAATTGGGCGCTCACTGTTTGCCACTTTCTGCATCCACTGATGCTTTCCAATTGCACAGACAGAAGTGTTCATGGAAAAAATGTGTGTTGGGTATACGGCACCGAGAAAGCATGTGCTGAGGCGTGATGCAGCCATGCCGCCGGCCGGAGAGATGCAGTTTCCCTGTGTCCCTCTCTGCACACAAATGTGTTGGATTCCCATGTGGTCCTGCCCGCTCAGCAGCGTTTGCTCGCTCAGCCTGGCAGGAAATGAAAGCTCTTACATGCAAGTTGTGTGTCAAATCCCTCCTAGATAGCACAACTTGAATATCAGATTATACTTTTCAGTTAACCCAGAACGTGAAAACCTTTTGCAGAATGTTTTCTCGGTTCTTTTCTTGGTTATAAATGTTATTTGAAGAAATGATCAAATATGAACAGTAAAATCAAGAGCAGCATCTGCTTAGAAAATAAGCAGGAACTGTCTCTAGCTCAATATAATAAAGTGGCTCTGCACATGGTCGACCTTGGTCATTACTGTGTTAAACATGATTAAAATAGTGAAGAAAAATGCTTGTATGACATGAAGAACATAGGAAATTGTATTTGCTTTCCTTGCTTTTATATATGATATATATGAGCTACTCATGTGAGATTTTATGTGTGTTTTGCTTAAAGCAGGAATCTGTGGTTAAGAAAAATTAGTTCCTTAAAAATGAGAAAAATGTTCATAAGACTTCTAATCATTTTGCAGTATTAGAAAAACATAGTCAGAGCGCCTTTTTTAGGCCGCTATCTCTTCGTATATTTAGAACACTTTATTTTTCACCCTGTCTCTAAGAATTTGTTGTTGTCCCATTTTACGAAAATATTTATAACATTTCCTTTGGTCTGCAAATAACACGCTCAGCTGGAGAAAATGGTAAGTTGGACTCAGCGGTCTTAAATAGCAGCTGGTTTTGCTGGTAAAAATTCACATCCATGTTGTACCGTGGCCTCAATGCGCTTACGTTCCCAGCCTGAGGTCTCAGCACCAAGAGGGTTCATGGGTTTATCTCTGTCTGGGGACCAACTACAGGGTATTTGTGACAGTCCCTTTGCAGTTGAGGGTTACGTGCCCAGCTGGCGCTTTGGTCCGTTGGCACCGGTACATCTTTTGTGCCATATTTTAAGTATGAGCCAGTGGCACAGGCAGAAGTTCCTTTGCATCCTGAGTTTTAAGCCTTTCTCAAAAGTGAAGTTATTGATCAGGCAGCCCGGGGAGCAGTTGTTGAGGCTGAAGTACAGCATCTTCTGGAGGAAAATTAGCATTATTAGCACCTCTGGGGAAGTCTCTCCTTATGTGCTGTGATTTTGGAAGCCTCCTTAAAACCCATCTGTTTCAGGCTCGCTGACAAATAAAAAAAACAAGCATCTGCATGCCACTTGTTTGTGTGCACATCAAAGTACTAGAATGGTCAGTGTGCTCTCTGGCGGACCCAGATTTATTATTTTGTTCTGCTTTTTGCATCCCAATAATTTTCAAGGCCAGTCTCTTTACGGAAGGAGCAGGTCCAAAATATAATTGGGAACATTTTACGTATTTTTGGACCATATGACGCACCCATCACCCGTCAGGACGTTTTGGAGTGCTGGAGCTTTTCTTGTCCCCTTTGACGCTCAAAGCCACCCTTCTTTGACATAATGTTTTGCAAAACGCTGCAAAACTGGAGTGAGGGTGACGGGAAGAGGATCAGCAGCTGTGGGCCAGCGAGGTGACGGTGACATGAGCCCCGGCACCGCTCGCTTGGTGCTTGCAGCGATGCTGCTTCCCATCTCTTTCACACTCAAATCCTCGAAGAATTTAAATGTCTGCAAAATGTTTTGAGACTCTCCATTTGTAGATGTAATTAACATTTTTACATTTAGGCGTAAAAATACACTTAACTAATGGCATGAAAGATCCCTATGTTTTTACTGCAATTTTATATTGTGTATAAAGCTGTAATCAGTCTAATACAGCTCAGCGAACCTAAACAGGGAGTAGACTGTTAATAGCTCAGGAAATGGTAAGGGATTTTTTTTTATTATTTTTCCCTTTTATTGCCCTCATGTATCTGTTAACACGGATCCGACCCCAACCTCGAAGCCTTTAATGCAATTACGCTGGACAATACTTAAAACCGGGAACAGATGCAGCCCCCTTGACTCTTGGGCACGTTTCTCCATGCACATGATCCCCCCGGCCGCCTTTTGAAGTCCTCCCCGTCCGGGAGGTGGAATTTGCTTGGTATGGGCTTGGAAATGGAAATAGCTCAGCAAGGCTGGCGACAGATGGCCAAATCCCGGCTGGAACGTGCAGGCTGCTCTGCGTGCGGCCCAGCTGCCCCGGGCGCCGGCGAGGCGCTACCTGCCCCGTCCCTGTGCCTTGGCCCCAAAAACTCCTGGTGATTTTCCCGGAATAGGGAAAAAAAGCCAGGGAAGTTGAAAATGAGCAATAGTGTCAATAATATTTATGCTGTCGGTTGAGCAGAGTCTACTGCCTCGGCTTGCTTGGACACAAAGCACAAGGTGAGCGTCACCAGTGATGATGTTGGCTTCCTAGTGCCATGGGGACCCTCAAATGCCCAGTGAGACACAAACCACAGGGAAGTGGCCTTTGCGTTTTAAAAACACTTTTAATAAAATGCCTTGAAAAATGGTGTGTTCCCACATGAGTCCAAGTTGGGAAGATCTGCCTTTAAAGACCCTTACGTCTTTTTCTTTTCCCTCCTTTGTTTTTTGTTCACTTTCATATACTCAAAATAAGCAGTCTGCTCACGTCCTGATTCCTTTAAATCGGACGGTGAATTTTCTTGGAAAACAGTGTGAAGTTGAAGCCCCGAGCTGCCGTGTCCAGTGTTACCCTGCGTTCCTCAGCATCTCCTCGCTTTGCCGGCTCCCCCGTGCCCTGCTCCATTCCTGGCACCTTTGCTTGGCTCTCGGCATCTCCCGCCGTCTCTGGACC
Organism: Crypturellus tataupa; assembly: GCA_034781795.1. Classification (NCBI taxonomy): domain Eukaryota; kingdom Metazoa; phylum Chordata; class Aves; order Tinamiformes; family Tinamidae; genus Crypturellus; species Crypturellus tataupa. The sequence goes on from JAWLRI010000978.1 coordinate 857,281, forward strand.
CGTGGCATGAGGAACAGTGCCCTGCAGTTGAGTGCCGTGACTAAAGTCCCAAACGTGCCGTTTCATTTAAGTAACATAAAAAGACTGGTGGCTGATTTAAGGAAAGTTTTCTTTAAAAAAGAAAAAAAAAAAAAGAAAGAAAGAAGTCAAAAAGGAAAGAAAGAAAAACCCTGCAGACTTCCATTCAATTCAAAACTAAATTCCTTGGGGGGGACACTAAATGGGGATCTATAAAGGTACTGTTTTAGAAGGAATGTGGCCTGGCTACAAAACTTGTTAGCACTCGCATGTGAGTCTGAACTAAGTTGTATGTGAGGATGCCTGTGTATGTAGGAAGGTGGATAGACCGACAGGTGTGTGTATTGGAATCTACTTAATCTTCAGTTTCTTAACTTTTAATAACAAGGGTCTTGGTCTGTCTCCCAATGCAGAAAAAACTAGTTCATAAATATTAACTCACAGCTTGTATATTCAGATTTCTAAACATAATTAATCGCAAAATACAATGTAGATGCTTTTTTATCTGCTGATATATAGTGGGGAAAAAAACAAATTATATGGGAATTCTGAGCAAAAAAAGTGGAACTGAGCTATTAAAGTATATAGGATTAGGAGAAATTATTTCATATTTATAGCAAGATTCTGAATAGGGAGGAGTAAAACTAAATTCATGGGAAATTATTAAACAGTACAGGACTATGTTCATTTTAACCAGGCTGTGGTTTACAGTCTGTTGTTCTCAAAGATACAAAAAGCAGTGTTAGCTCAAGCCTTTCTGCTTTTGGATAAGTAGCACCATTACTTCTTTTTCTGTGACTTTTGGTACTTCAGTTGCATTGTTATGAGTTGGTTTTGTATTTGGAAAGCATTTTTTAAATGTTAAAAGAATAGCGTTGGAAGACTGTTCTTAAAAAAAAAAAAAACACAAAACCAATCCAACAAAAAAACAGTCATGCTCTTGAAACCCTTATTCTGGTAACTGTCTCACTGTGTAATTTCTCTAGTAGAAATGGCCAGGTCAGATCTGATGGTGGGAAAGAGTCCTTCTTTACAAAGGATGTTCTCTTTTCATGCATCCGAGAATGGAGCGATGGTCTTTTCAGAGAGGGCATTGAACGAGCAGCAACTATTCAGCTTTGTATCCACAGTATCTGCCAGGCTGTTCCCAGAGTCCCAGTTTCCAAGGAATCCCCCATCCTATAAATAGGGGCTATGCTCTTTGTTCCTAGAAGGACACCCAAAATTCCCTTGTGCTGAGATGAATGTTGTTTGCTTATGCCAAGGAGCTCCCTGGAGGCTGTATCAATGACCTACTTGTTCATTTAATATGTTAGGGACATTAAACTAACCAATTATTAATGAACCTGTTGGTAAGTTTATGTTCACTGAACTTTTCATCGTGTCCTTCAGGGAACGTGCTGCAGAACAGAGGAAGTTTGCTGTCCCTCCTGGTGAGAACAGGCTGCAGGAAGGGCTTTCTGGGAGCAGAGCAGTCCCATTCTTTGCTTAGGGCAGAAACTCATAGAAATAACCTTTATTTCTCATATACCACTCCTTAGGCATGTTTACAAAGCAATGTGGGCATCATTACTTCTGTGGTTACAGATGCAGAAAATGAGGAAGAGGGAGATGAACAAAGGGTCTTTTTTTACAGATGTGGAGATGAAGCCACAAAGCCCCATTAGGAGCAGATGTACTGCATGTTTTATAAGCCTTGAAGGACTTTTTCAGTTGTGCCTGATGGACTCACATCTGCACCTGCACCTGTGCCTAGTGATTTCTGCAGAAGTGTCACTGATTTCCAACAGCCTCTTTGGGGGCCCATCTTGCCTGTGAATATTGCTGGGAAGACACCTGCACCCCCTGCAAAAGAGTAACTGCGACATGTGAGCATGTAGTTGGGCTGGCCTAAATTTAGCTTTCCCAGAGCCATTGGAAGCAGATAAAATGCTATTATTTTGTGCAACAAAAGGTAACATCAAAGAAATCATTGCAGCAAGCCCCAAGCAGTTTGGTTGTTTGAAACAAAGAGGTAAAAAACCCTAAATCCACAAACCTTAAGCATGTGATGGGAAGACGGGCAAGATCTGGTAGTGAGGCTAGGAGCTGGGGAGGGAGAAATGCCAAGTAACTCCTGTCTTTCCCCAAATCCTCAATATTGCCAGAATCTGCCATCATTGCCATCTTTACCATGCGTGGTGAAGAAGAGACCTGCCGGTACAGTCATTTCAACTGGTGAATGGGCTGCCATGAACACTTAGTTGCTTCCCCAAGCCAAAGTGTTCTAGATAAATAGTTGCAATTATTTCCTTCTCATACTGTGTCCAACCACCTGCTTTTTTGTGTTGCTGTAGGAACTTGTAAAATACACCGCAGTTCACAGGGTTTTTTGAACTGGAGCCCATAAGCATGGCAGGACAAATTTGGAGCTAATTTTGCAGTGGCACAGGTTGCCAGAAAGGATCATTAATTAAAGCCAGCTTTACTCTTGTCATCTACAGCAGTACTATTAAAGGTTTTCCCTTCAAGATCTTTCAGATATCTACTGCGCATGAACTTGCAGGATCAAGAGCAGAGCTCAAGACAAGACTTGAGGATTTTTAGGAGGAGAGAGGCCTATGTTTTTTACCTTTTTGAAAATGCTTGGAGCTAAGAACAAGATGTAAACTTGGCATAGGTAGGGACCTCATTAGTGAAGCAGAGGCCACACCAGTGCACGTATTGATAGTCATTCCGGAGAGTATTTGGGATGCTTTTTTGGGATGGTTTTTTTTTCTTCTTGGCTGTATAAGTCTGTAAGTAATACGGCAAACACATAAATTTATCTCACTAATATTAAGGCTTTTTTTCTCTAATTTAGGTACTGGAAAGCTTCTTTCCTTAAACCTGACCAATGTAATTTTCAGTGAGGAACCGATCCTGTGGTTCCAAACCAGCACCGAGCATCAGCATGAATTCAGGATCATGTAAGGAGGAGCAATAAATCTTGGCAAACCAGAACTGAAATATTTGCTTTACAACTCCAAACAGACCTGTAACCAGAACCTATGGTTTGTAGATGGCTCTTTTCATTTCCCAAGGCAGAAGGCAGGTCTCCCTCACTGCTTGGCTGTGGGGCTCTGGAATGAGCCTTTGCTGAGCAATGTGGAGCTTCCTTCTTCTCAGTGCCCTTTCTTTTTATTTATTCCCATTGAAAAGGATTTCCTGGAAGTCTGCAGAGAGTCAAATATACATTAGCAGTAGGAGCTATGAAGAGGTCCTTGAGACACGGTCCTCCCTTGGAAGGCTGCTGCGGCATCAAGGGCCTTCCTTGTACAGAGGCAGAAAGTCAGTGCAAAGCCTGACCTGAGGGAACACAAGATGTAACCCCAGCCAAACCAGAAAAAAAACAGCAGAAAACTACTGCTGAAAAATAAAAAAACACGGAGTTAGGAAAGGGAATTTTGGTAGGGGTTGCGGGGTTTAGCAGGATCAGGTAGTTCTAGCAGTATAAAACATCCTTTGAATGGAGGTTAATAGAAATGGGTTAAAATTTCATATGTATCATGCTTTCATTTTTTCTTATTCTATTTCTAAATAGAGTTTTTAATGAAATTAGTATTACCAGACAGTCTGCTCATCTCACTTACAATATCTCAAATGGCATTTTTCCATTTCTTTAAAATCCTTTGGGCTGCCTTCTATTTAGAGGAATGAGAAAATTTAAATATAAACATGAGATAAGAGATATCCAAAGATGTGGATATATATTTATTTTAAGAAATTGAGAATTTAGGACAGGACAGGCACTTTTTTTTTTCTTAGGAGATCGAAATCCTTATTCTCTGCTTTCTTCCAGTAAAATGCAAAGATTTTTTTTTGGTTGTAATAGGTAAGCTTTTGGTACATACATGGTAGCAAAGAACAATGAAGTTTAAATACCTAACACCATTTAATATTGAAAAATGATTTTTAAATGAGATAAGAGGGGAGAAAGGGTATGTGTGCCCATGTGTTTCATAGATGCTAGGCAATGGGGGAGATATTGCCTCTTGGAGCCTGCATCTCATATGGCTCCTATACTCACTGGAACGGATGGCATCACATTTGTTGAATTGAATTGATGCAGAATGCTAAAAATACTCTCCTTTATGTTGAACTCAACGATTATGTTCCCTAGCTGGCATCTCCACCAGACCTAGTCCATGCATTTAGATCAGTAACAAGGGCAGCGAAGCTCTACTTTATATTTATAGTTTGTTATATTTAATTTGTTGGTGTGAGGATCTCAGGTCGCCGCTGAAGTGACTGGGGATCATTTTTTCGCAGAATTGTCCATCACTGTCTCACCCTTCCTGCCCTGACGTTTTCTTTCCGTCTCCAGCTGCATCACCGAGAGGTCCCTTCCTGGCTCTCTTGCCCTGTGCAGCACGGCAGAGCGTGCAGTGACGGTGCCCGCGGCAAGGCTGCCTGGGCTTAGCCGGAGCCCGGGCAAGGCAGCCAGCCCTGCTTGGGGCGGGACAACTTCCCATGCCCCGGGGATATAAGCAGAGTTGTGGTAGGGGCCGCACGCAGACTCCATTGGGAGCGTGCGCCGGGATGCCCGGGCAGCTGCCCCGCTCCGCACGACGCTTCTCGCTTGTGCAAAGTTCAGCCCAACTCCTCCTCATCTTCTGACAGCTCTTGTGCTTCCAAATCGAATCACTTTTTTGTCTCCTTCCGCTCGTCTGATCCGACTTCCCTGCCTCTCCCAGCGCGCCCGTGTTGGCACAGCGGCGCACTCTGCCGCTGCCATCTGTGCTCCCCGCTTGTGCACCGCCGCGTCCCTCCGTGCTTCTCGCTCCTCGCAGAACCTTTATTTATTTATTTTTTAAAGTATATATATATCATATATTTTATATTATATGCTATATAATAGATTATAAATTATAAAATATATGCTGAGCATATTACATTTAATTGTCATGCTATGTTTGGGGGAAAATCTATGACGGATTTTCGGTAATCAAATATCATTTAAATTCACCAAAAGAGCATTCTGCCTGGCATTCTAAAACAAGAAATAATTCCTGCAGAGTAGCAGTCACAAACCGATGCTCTCTCCAGCTGTGGCTCCACAAGGTAGAAAAGTCTTTATCTGCAGTGATTAAATGTAACTTAATGTTACTTAATGAAAGTAGCTTAAGTTATGCAATAAACTGGTAGGTAATTAGAATTTTTTTTAAAAAATATATTAATCGATAGGATGGTGCTAATTTTTATGTCTCTTAGATCATTGATGGCCGTGGGATAGTCTGACAATAAGTATCTACCACTGTATTGCTTTTAGAGGTTTGGTTTTAGTCCGAATTTTTCTTACACTTAAATGAACACTGAAACAAAAGAAGCATTGAATTCTACAATGTGATGAGCAGCAAAATATAAATACAGCAGAAATGCCCACATTATATAGAATTTACTGGCCTTTTACATAGAATTTGCTAAAGTCTTTTGAGAGAGAACTACAGGTCTCTCAGACAGGACGTCTGTAAGCACACAGCTTATAAAATACCTTATTCTGTTAGTCTATGTCTTGCTAATACACTTCTAGAATTTCCTACGAAAGAGCTTGTCACGACAATTTTTTTGTAAACTTGCATTTTACAACCAAAAGTACAGTTAGATATCACACTGAAAACAAATCTAGAGCTTCAGTTTGTGCCCTGGACTGCTGGTTGTTATTTCTGCCCTATAGGGCCGTGCAGCTCCACTGTCCTACAACAGTGGAGACATTAAAGGAAAAAGCTGATGACTATCCTATATCTATCTGCATGAAATTACAAGATTCTGAGTGTGAATGAAGAAAGGAAATATTCGAGCCAAATTTTCCTTGTGTTCCAAGTCTTGAAGATAAAACAAATGCTGCTGAACATAAGGTTTTAAGGCCAAACCCAAAAAAAGGATTTAGCGGTGAGGCAGACTTTAGTGTCGAAATCCAAAATTGCACTACCAAAATATCCTCAGCGCAGATCTGGAAGTAATGAAAATGTCCTGGCCGTCTCTCCTTTGCTCAGAAAGTCTCTCTCTCAGCTCCCCTGTGTGCCCAGCTGCCTCCCTTTGGCTGCTACATGTCTGGAAGCGGGAAGGAACCGACCAGCACGTAGCTCGTCGGAGCACGTCCTCCCACATGCTGGCAGGGCTGTGTCCCTGCTGAGTTCGATTGCAGTAACTCTCTTTTCTTAAAAGGATGCTGATGGAAGAGCAGGTTGTGCTGTTACCTTCTGTATAACCCAGAGCCAGCCTGTTAGAGACATTTGGCCAGAAAGCAGCCGCGTTCGCATCTCCACGGAGGTCAGCACCGCGTTGCCCATCTCCGTGACGAGGGGCCACAGCAGTAGGCTGTGGAGCAGAGAGGATAATTCTTCAAGCTGGCTTCACTCACCCTGCAGATGATTCAGTATCACACGAACTTCTTTCGTTCCTAACAGGAAAGTCCTACGCATTAGACTTCTAACTTCTCTAAATCCAAGAACGATTTACATACATCATGTCTTAGGCAGCAAGGTCAGAGTTGAAGACTTGCTGTTGAAGACGTGATGATAGAGAGTCACTCTTCTTTGCAACCTTTGTCCTTTTGGTCCCAGGGATCCAGTGTTCCTAGTTGCTTTTTCTTGGCAGCACAATCTGGTGAAGGAAAGTGGAGCTTTGGACTGTGTTGCCCGGTGGGAAGTCCAGCACACGCAGGGAAGCAAAGTTCATCCTCATAAATGCTCCATGTCCCTATCACCTTATGTGAGGGGATGAAATGTAGAATTAAATAGCAACGAGGTTCCTCATGTCGGGCAACAACTTGAATTTATTTTGACTATCCAGAGTGACTATCAGAGGGTATTCCCTCGGATTTTAAGGACTAACCGTTGCAAGGCTGTACTTTGTAAAGACTTGAGGCTAGGGGGTTTGGCCCTTTGGTATTCTCATTAGTTTCTGAGAGAACCCAATTGGGATTTTCTTTCAAATGCTGTTGCAGTGGCAGTGATTGATTTCCTGTCAAATTTATGTATTGTGCCGTGGCAGCATGAAGAGATTTCTCCCCAAGGATGGCATTTGTTATTGGAAACTCAGAATTTGCTGGATTCCTGTTTAAAGAAGGAAGAGAAATCGGAATAAGTGCTGAGTACCTTCCAAGGGGCCATGTGCTGACCTCCCAACTGCTGCGGGCTGCACCTCTCCTACCCGAGCACCAGATTATACTCTATTACTCACAGGGCAGTAGTTCTTCATTCCGACTTGCAAGATAAGGTAGGATTAAATATAAGTAAGGTTGTCAGAGTTTGGAACGTACTTATTTTTAGTAGCTCTGTGTCACATACCCCGAGTAATATAAATATTTGTCCCTTCTGCATTTGCAAAGGCTGCTATTCTTCCCTTGCATTTCAAGAACAGCCTCCCTAATGCATAGCTCGTGTATTTTGTGCTCTAGAAGAGCATCTTCATATTTTTCATATTGTTATCTTCCATGAGCAATATGCCCTTGAAGCAAGGTGCTGTACTGGAAGATTTGGCTCCCTGAACTTGTCTGTTGCTTTATAGCAAAAATTATTTGAACAACACAATCTCAATTTTATAAATTCTGCTTCTTAATTATTAGGAGGCAACATGCCAAGTTTGAATGAATTTGTACTAATTAGACATTTTAGTCACAAATATTCTTTTAAAAAATTGTGGGTTTACATTGCTTGAGAGAAGCTTTAGTGGGCTCAGACTAGTTTCAGGAGAGTAACGGTCCAAGATCAGGCCTGGTTGTCCTAACTTTTAAGATGGTTCTTTCAAGTACAACCAGTCAGAAGATTTGCAACAAGTGATTTGCATGTTGTCAGGGACTCTGGTCAGACCTTTTGGTGAGCTGGGATGTTTCTGCTCACAAGGGACTGTTTTATAGTCACAGGGCTGGGTTCCTTCAAGGTTTTGGGATGGGGTGTTGGAGTCAACTTCCACTCACTGCAACTGGAACAGGATCAAGCCCTTTAAAACATGCAGTGAAATGGCTTTGTAAAGCCTCTGAACTTAGCCCAGTATTTATCAAGCCTGTGTCATATTATATGTTGAAATCAGGCAGCAACTGAATTTTCACATGGCTTTGGCAAGAAATCAGGAGAGACTTGGGGACTTCAGCCGACTTTTTCATGGAGTGAAACTGGAAGAAATATTTTTACAACACCGCCTAGAGCAAAACCTGGTAGTTTGCTACCCTGTTGTCTTCCTGCAAGTTCGGAAGCAACAGGGTTCTTTGCCATGATGCTGGGCTGCACAGAGACTCTGCTCTCTGTTTATCTGTACTTTGTATTTTAACTAGTATTTATGGGCGGAAGGACCCGTCAGCTCTTCAGCAGCAGGATTATAATAAATCTGGCTGAGCCACTGCTTCTTTCTCAGTGAACTAGCCCAGTGCATCCATTTTTATTGCTGGAAGCACGGGGCAGCTTTCTGAGCACCAGGGAAATCACTTGTAAAGTCTCCTTCAACATAAACTTTTGAAAATATAAGACACTGGTTAAATGCCTTATCACTGGTTAAGCACATTAAACTTAGGCTGGAGAACAAAAATCTTAACAAAAAAGGGATGAGTAAACAGTTATTTCCCAATGTTTGCTTGATGGTGTGTTTAAAATGGTGAGATTTAAAAGGCGAACTGTAATCATATATGATCCATCCCTGCAGGATAATCTGTGTACTCACTTGATTATAATGTTCACATGCAAGCCTATACACTGGGATCCCTGCAATCAAGCTAATGTAAGTATTTCTTTTCATTTGAAAATGTGCCTCTTGGCTTTGCCTCCATTGCTTCAGCCAACCAGTGAGACATTTCCCTAACATCTGGAGGCTCATACCTTCTGATAGGGCTTATCTGCTCCATTACCATTATCATTAAACCTGCTTCTTGTTTGTTTGGATGTTATCTTCTGCATGATTGATAAAACATTTTAAATCTTTGCAGAATATATATTAAAATAACAGGCATTTTACTCTGTCAGCAGTAAACTCTGGCCTCTGTGGAGATATTTGCAAGTTTTGTAAACTTGGAGGTGTCATCTGTGCAGATCTGGAGAGAGGGCAGAGCTTTTGGGGCAAACTGGGGCCGTCCTGCAGCTTTTAAAACCAGCATAGTTTTGTGTCCATGCCCCTTGGAGTTTTACAAGAGCAGAGCATGGGCGGCAGAAGAGAAGGTGTGGGAACATGAGCAGCAATGCTGCTGTCTAAATACTTTCAAAATGCCCGTGGGCAAATTCTATTAATTAAAAGAAATAGGAAACTCTGTGGGTCTCTATGTCCATGGGAGTTTCTGTGCGGTGTGCGTATGCTGTGCTGCTCGAAGGACTGTTTTTTTTTCTGCTTTGAGGTTGGCCGTAGGCCCAGAGCTCCCCTGATTTCCCCATTTTGGGGAAATGCATCAGTGCCGGGATTGCAGCTCTGGGCTGAATCTGCCCGCCCAGGCGCCTGTGTGGGTTTGATACCGTGCACCGTTCGTACCCTGCTTTCTGCGGGTGCCGAACACTGCAAGGATCACTGCATCCTCCTGAAGTAGCCTGCCCTCTGAGGTGGAGATTTTCAGCCTTGATGTGCTTCAGCGGATGCACTGTGAGGTCAGGGAGTCGCTTCATGGCTGCCAGGAATACACGACTCCTTTCTCCTCTCTCCTAGGATCTTCCCGGAGCTCCATGGCCTAATTGGGTTGTGCTGGGCTGACACCGCTCTGCCCTCTCCGCTCCCCTCCCGCAGCTCCTCCCAGCACCAGAAGCTCCAAGAAGGTATTTTTATAGACCACATTGTCAACGTACTCCTAAAATTTGGCTATCCCTTTGCTGCCATATGTCCCTGGCAAATTCGTTCAGCTGAAGCAACCCGCTCCGAGGCAGCGCGGAAGCTCAGAGCCTGCTGTCAACTGCGTCCACATCCATCCCCTTCCTTGCAGGCCCGAGGCCACCTGCTCATGGGGACGACTTCTTCCCCACATCCCTTTGGTCTGACTCAAAGTTGTCCCCCATCAAAAACTGCTATTTCTACCAACCACTGTTGTCTTTCCATGTTGCCCTCTTCCCTCTCTGATCTTCAGCTAAAATGAAAACAGGATAGAGGTGCCAGCTCTGCATGATAGTGGTTGGCATAAGGGAGCACGTCCCAGGTAACAGGGAGTCCTTATTGCTCCAATTCCTACTGACGTGACTTGTGTCTTGCCTTGTGTCTTTGCTTGGCCCTGAAGTCACAGCTCATATTTGAAATTAGCTTTTCAGTTTTGTGGTAGATCCCACCCTTTTGTGAATACCCGTAATTAGCACAGAGATCTTGCTGTTCTTCATAGTCTTCGAGAAGCAATATAAAGAAATGTAAAACTTTGCAAGTAAAAAGACCATTGAAGGAAAATGTTACTACAAGTTGTTATTATTACTACAGATGTCTTATTTAATGCTAAATTTACTGTATGTATTTGGCTTGCCATTATTTTGGTGCCTGAGCCGTTGCTTTCACTGAAATCAAAGAACAAGTGTCACTGAATCTCTGAAAAGAAAACCCGTTAGTTTTAGGGATGGTTTCAATATGAAATTTCACTTGATTGACAATCCAGTGACTCTACTTTTCTTTTGCGTTTCTTTTCCTTAAAGTAAACAGCAGTCAACCCTTCATTGCACATTCAATGTGTTACTTTAAGACTCCTTTAATCAGGCTGCTTAATGGATGGATGGAATAAGGTGCAAGTAGAGCAGATGTCTAACTTCTCAGATTTGGATGTCTAACTGCTGTCGGCCAGATTTATATTTGGAGCCTGAAATTGGCAGTTAATTAAAATACCAGCCTCGCGACCCAGCGCGTGCCAGAGCGGCAAGGGGGACGGTGGGAGCGACAAGGAGCTGCCCGGCGTTCCCGGCACGCACAGGAGCTCTGTCAAAAAATGCCTTGACAAACCTGCTCAGCTCGTTGGCCAGAAGTGGCAGAACACGGGTGCTCTCTCTGTGCCAGTTTCCTGACAGTTTAGTGAACTGAGCTGCTCCGTGGAGAGGCTGGATAAATGTCCAAGCTGCTGGAGAGAAGCAGTTGGGACACTCCTGGAGGGCAGACCTGTCCCTTTCTGGCGGGCCTGCTCTTAGATCAGCTGAGACTGCTAGTAAACCTCCATTTAATCAAGAAAATGGCCTTTTAGATAGTTCATAGATCGAGATCTCACTTAATCTTATAAAAGTCCTTAAACATTGTTTTTTTTTCATATTCATAAGTGCACTCTATAATTATAATTCTAATTATCTCAATAACAGGATTTGGATTACAAGCATTGCATAGGAAAAGTACGGAGTTATTCACTCTGCAATCTATAAAGCAGCCCATGGGAAAAGCACAGCATCCGTGCAAATCTCAGGAATACTCAAAATATCTTTACTGAGTTTTCTTTATTCTCCAGTAGTCAGTTTTTAATAAATCAGTAAATTTGCCTTTTCTGCTTATCAATATTAGTTGTCTTTATATTGATTATATTAATTTGCCTTTTGCAAATGTTGTTAAGAGATGATCTTGTGGTTTCTTCTCCAGGCATTGGGTTCTTGCTGCAGCTGTGGTCTTTTCTTTGTTTTCTTTTCTTGTGGTTCACATAAATCTTTCTGGAAAAAAAATGCATTTTTTGGTGAGAATATTTCAACTTGCTCTTTGGGGAAAATTATTTTGACTTACCGTTCAAAGGAAAAAAAAAATATCTTACATACTTTTGGAAGTGATTAAATCTTTAGTTTATAAATACGATTGTTTAAAAATGTTTTTCTGACAGATGAAAATGGAAAACAAACAAACAAACAAATTAACTCCAAATCAAAACACTAGAATCAAGTACAGTACAGCTGAGTGCAGATTTTGTACCTTTTTGAGGAACATTAATTTGATTAATCTTGAAAACAAAAAAAAGAGAAGCGTAAATTGATTAGTTAGATTTAAGTAGGAAAAAAAATCAGAAGACACTAAGAGATACAGCTGGAATTAATGAACATGAGCATTAATAGTTACTTAGAAAAAAAGGATCGTCTTCTTCCCAATATTTCATCATTTTAATCTAAAATAAGAAAGATTTGCTAGCACATTTTGTGCAAGTTTTTAAAGTTCTACTCATTTCCACATAAAGTAAATCAAGATGCTGAGAATGACGTACCGTGACCAAATATTTTAATAGTATAAAGCAGCATACAAACTAAACTATTTTCCATCATATTATTTTAATAATAGATATTTTATAATGCTGTAAGCTGCTAGACCTCATGAATCCTCCAAAGGGCTGCTGTTTTCTTCAGCTGAATCCCTGTGAGCAGGCTCTGACTCCAGCCCTCGGTCTGTTTTCCCTGGCATTTCAGTTTTCCATGTGATGCGGTGCCGTGGATCTGACATGGGCGTGGGGACCGCGTGGCCCTGTGCCCTGCAGCGCAGGCACGAGAGGATCCCAAATGATGCCGCGTTATCTCCCTAGCCCCCGGCTAGGTTCCTTGCAGCGGCTTTGGGGAAGGCCCAGAGTCGTGCTGGGGCTCGGCAGGACAAGGCACGACTCGTCACGGCCCCTGTCCGCGCTCGGGGCTGTTCCTTTGGGCAGAGGCAGCCCCGTGTGACTTACGGTGCAGAATTAAAGCATTTCTCACAGCAGCGCAATGCGACGCTGTGTGCCCCGAGTGTAAAAACGGCCTTTTCGTAACTCACTCCGTTATTCGCACGTAGTGCAATGTCCCACCCAAGTTAGTGCTTTGTCATCTGATTCACTAGGACCACCGATTTCTCTAATGTCTTTGCTTGTTTTTATCCTTAATGACCTACTTTTCACACTGTGGGCTGAGTGCGCATCAAGGAGAACAGAGTTAGAGTTCTGTTCTGACTCAGGCAGCCAGGAAAGAAAAAAATTAGCTGTAAAATCTGGCTGCCAAATCTCTGTTGTTTAGCAATGCGTGACTTGGAAAGGATCCAAGGAGTCAGTTTGTACGGCTGATATTTGAAAAAAAACACCTCCCTCTCCCAAATAACCCCCAAACAAAAAACCCTTCTGCTTCGTTACTTCTAGAGTAATTTGATTTCATCTGGGAATTACCAAGATGCCATAACACGAGAACCCCCCAACACCAACTTTTCAGAGGCGCTTTTCAAAGGAGAGCAGCTCTTAAGGGAAACTTGATATTGCAGCAGTAGAAACCGGTTTAGATTTATATTTAGTGACTTGCATACTTGCTCAGTGATTAGACTGTTTTCCATTTTCTGGTATGGCTGAAATGGTATGTTAAGACAGGATATAATCCTTTCACACTCTGTAGGCAATGTCACAGTATGATGTTGGCACCGCGTTAGGCTTCCTTAACCCTAGAACATGTTGCATATTCACTCTTGGCAGCCTTGGAGAGGCTACAGGCAGTAACCCAGAAGTAATCTTATTACCTACAACTAACTATATCAGCATGGAACGGGGGGCTGACTACCGGGGGAGACAGTCACAGGCACTGTGACAGGTAAAAACTGTTGCTTTACTCATTTTCTTGAGACTGAAGGAGATTTCTTCAACCTCCTTCTGCAACTGATGGTTTCATTGAGAATTTTCTCAAAATAATGAACATTATAAAGTGTGCTTTCAATACGCTCACTTGCCTTTTAAATGAATGTTGCAACAAGCTCATCTAAACAAATGTGAGTGGTAGTAGTACCCACATAGTCTCTGCTCTTTGGAATTATTAACATTCACAACTTGGTCAAAACACTTTTCATTGTGGATTAGTGTACCTGCTTGCACAAGAACTTCTTTGCCATGCAATATTTCTGCAAATTTGCCTCCTTTCTGTCTTGCAGTGCATGACTCCTCGAGGACCACCTTATTCACGTGCACTAATAACTTGGAGATGGTGACAGGAATCAAACATTGTCTCCGTGTCATAGGCTTTTGTTGCTTAAAAAACAAACAAAAGGAATAACCCAAAGTATGTTATCACTAACAGCCACTGTGAATCTCTGTACAAAAGAGGCTGGGTTTACTATATTGCCCATTCAAATATTCTCTGCTTATAGAAAAATGATTTGGAAGGCACTTTAGAAGGGACCCTGGAAGATATTGTGGCAGGGAGGCACTGATTCTATTGAATAACTTTGTTCAGGCACCCTGCAAGGCTCACTGTGAGAGCCCAGCTGGGTCTGAATACCGCGTTTAGGAACTTTAGGAGCCTAGATAAGTGTGGCGGGATGCAGGTGGATGTGTAAGATGAAGTGCACGTTCAACTGCAGATCCAAAGCAGAGCTCTCGCTCCCCCAGCGCGAAGATGTTCACCACAACCAGGCTGTGACGTTCACAGGCTCCCTCTTCCTGTGTGACGTTCACAGGAGTTTAATGCCTGTTTTTAACGTGGAATTAATCACGAGGTGATGTGGAAGAGAAAAAAAAACTAAGGGAATTTTGCTGTGACCTTTGTGAACGAGGGAGGCCTATAGCTCTGCACCAGTCCTAGGCAGACTATGAAACAGGCGCTAAATTAATCTTGTGGAGACTTCATTAGAAATGCTAAAAATATTGCAGTCATTGTGGAGGGAAAAAATGTAACTTCTTTCCTCCTCTTACATGCACCATAGTAAAACAGAGTGCAAATAGGCTTTGCCTTTGTGCTGCCTAAATGCCAGGACACGCATTTAATGCCCCTCTTGGTCCCCGATGCTCTAGGTACAGGAGCTACCGAACTGCTGAACACCAAAGACCTGCTTGTTAGCAGGGAAAGGAATGACAGAGAGGCCTCCCCTTCCTTGACACTGCTGATTAGGTGTTTATCATAAATCTCCTCTGGCAATCGCTCCGTGTACATCTGGCTGCTATGCATTCTGTAGAAAGTTCCGTGGGAGGCAATGTCAAATATCTTATCATTAGTATTTCAGAGTACTTAGGTGCAGTCATCACTTCTAATAACTTAATCAACCTCATATTTAAGCTGTTTTTTCTGCCCCAAACTATTCATTTTCAACCTTTACTGTTACTTTTAATGAATCAGTAAGTGAAGGGAGCTGGTCAAACTTTGCGTTCATTATTAGTCATCGAGATTTTTAGGTATTTTCCAGCATATTTTGCAAGATTTCTATTGTTCTAACTAACCACAGCTGCAGCTTTAAATTCAGAAAAGTAAAGTATAACTACTTGAGCCATGGAAAAATCTCAGTGACATATCTATTAAGGAATGGCAGAAAAAGAGACAAAAGACTTCTCTAGACTTTTGGCTTGTCTTGGGATTTCCTTTTGATGTTAATGCCAGCAGAGAAAACTGAATTGTTCCAGTTTTTGCATGACCCTTAGCCACATCCATGAGCCTATCAGTCTGTTCATGTCAATGAATTACTATAGTTCAGATGCATTAAAATGGATAATTTGGTTCAAAATTGATTTGTTTATGAAATAATTCATTCTTTTGCATGCTTGTGATGGAAACTTGATGCTTCCTTCGTGAGATGCTGGTAGTTATTATATTCTCTGGACATGGATATGACATGTAATCTGCCATATAAGTGAATAACTGGAAGTGAGGTCCATCTTGTTTGCATTATATTTGTTGATTTTAATTATTACCATCACAGGGGCATTTGTGTTACATTTGGAGGATCAGGCCCTGAAACTGCTTAAATGTGACACATATGTATGGTCAAATACAGGTTTAAAAAGTAGCAGCACAGAAACTGGAAAGATGAAATGGTCAAGTTGTTTGCCCAACAACATTTCTTTTAGCATCTTTCTTATAAATAACATCCTGTTCTTCCACAAAAGTCCACAAAAATCCATTCCTTTCAGGAGCCTGGCACAAAGGTATCAATTATTTCTGCAAACAGATCTTTTTATAGACTTTATAGCTGTGGGCCCAAATAAACTGCTATTTAAAGCGTGCGGATATTTTTATTGTCAGTAAGATGGCAGATCACAAGTGTAGTAACCCCAAATTATAATGTTTAGGGATTGAATTTCTTGAGCTTAGTGCCCAGAGTGATGAAAGATTAATTGAAGGGTTTGGGAAGAAGCGCAATCTCTGTTATACGAGTCCGTCAGTTCACTTCAATATTCATCCACTCGCTTCTACCTTCTTTTCTCAGCATACCATTTTTTGGGGGCCAAATATACTGGAGAGAGCTAGATGTGCAAATACTTTAAGGTCTAGGTAGAAACTGCCAATGGGATAAACACAAAGTCAGTATATAGAATAATTCACTTCTTCAAAAATATTTTCCCTTTTCACTTTCTAGTTTACTTTGGTGGAAATTTGCTGTTTGGGATGTACTAAATTCTGGGCAAGGTGAGTTTGCAGGGTTATGGCAGGCCCTCGCTGGACATTTTAGCTCCTTTAGGCTTATTTGGGAAAGCCTGCAAGGGAGAGTAAGAGCTCGAAACAAGACTGGAAGACTCAGGCATGTTTGAGAACGTATTTCCTCCCTTCGGAGGATTTGGTTTCCAGCAAAGTGCTCCCCGGGCCCTCACTCTTGCTCGCCAGGTGCGGCTTGCCAGCCCTGCCGAGCGCTAATTGGGTCCCACCTGGTGCGGTTTATGGCTTTGCCCATTTCTGTAGCAAAACAATTCTGGCTGGAAAGGTGTCCCTGGAGAGGGGACAGCAGGCCGGGGGGTGCCCTGGGGACGTGGCGGGAGGGGTGGTGGCTTTAAAAGCACCGCGCGCGACTCCCTGCGCAGTGCCCATCGTAAACACCCTGCCCCAGCGGCTGCACGTGTCCCCCGGCTCAAAAGGGCCCTTTAACTACTGCAGCCGTCATTAATGTAAAGCTGCTATGGGGACACGGGTTATTGCCCATGCACGGGTGCTGGGGCATACTTAGCAGCTTGGAAGAACTCTCTGCTCCTACGCACGTAGCTCCGGGCCACCTTTTCCAACAGACTAACTAAGCAGGAGGCTCTGCGCACTCTCTGCAATAAGTTATAGAGCCTTTTGTCACTGGGAGAGCCTCCAGTCCCTGGCGATGTAATGATCTATCACTGAAAACCTTCTTTTTTTTTTTAATCAAGAGAAATACCATCACAAAGACAGCCTGAAAATTCACATGGCCGGGTCTGTGTGGTGTCTGGCCTTCTCTGTTGCAGAGAAAACTGGAGAGCTTGATGTACTTTTCTATTTAAGGAGAAAAAAAAAAGAAAAGAAGAGAAATGCCTGAAACATGAATTTATGTTGAGTGGCTAAGAATTGTGCACATTTATTTTTTAGATCAGAAGAGAAAAGGATTTCTCAATGTTATTAGTTACGTGGGACTGTTTGGGCTTGGAATTACTCGCACAGCCCGCAGGTCGGTTGAGCAGACAGTTAAATGCCCGAACTCCCTGAGTGTCCTAAATCTAGGATAGTGTTGGAAAGAGAGTAACAAAGTTAGCAGAGAAATAAAGATGGTAATTTGTTTGATAAGGGAAAAACTGGCCTTTGAAAACCTCAGTTGTATTTTCTGATTCAAGGAAAAGCCCATTCCTCTCTTTAGTGCTGTCACCTGGCCCCACAGAGAAATGTTTTAATGCATTTTTAGAAGGGGAAAGCAAAGCACGCGCTGCCGTGCTCTGCGCTGCATTATTAAAGTGGCAATGTCGGAGCGTTGTGGTGCGGCACAGCACCTGGACCTTTGCACTTTGTTTAAACACACGTGTCTTGGAGAGCAGATTACAGCAGGATAAAGTACAATATTGCTTCGACTTAGGCGAGCTCATGTTGAAAACAGAATGAAAAAAAAAACTAGAACTAAAAATGCCACTGATTATGCTTGCTAAATTTAACTAATGTTAATGTTTGGTTTGTTAGCTTAACCTTTGCTAGACTAAGGGCCGGGTGTCTCCTGCTAAGCAAACGCGGTGGCAAAGGGAAAAGCTTCGGGATGCCCGGGCCGAGCTCCAGAGCTGGGAAGCGGGTGGGGATGGACAGGGGCTCCGGCACCAGCTCCAGCTGCTGCCCGTGCTCCATCCCGCGCTCCCCGACAGCGAGGTGCCGGCCCCAGCTGCCGCCGCACTCATCGAGCAGAAATGCAGAATATCCCCCAAAAGCACGGGCCGGACGGCAGAAAATAGCATCGTCCCTGCCCCGCGGCGCTGCGAGGCTTGTTCCGCCGGCAGTCGCAATCGCAGCTCAGGGCTGAGAGGCTCCCGGTGAAGGTGCAATGATGCTTGCTCGGCCAGATGGATTAAAAAGTCCCCTGGTAGTGGCAGACAGACTGTCCTGCAGGACAGACACCTCGTGCACGAGCAGGTAGTTCAGCTGCAGTGCTGCGGTTTTTATTTTCCCTTCAAGTCTTTTGGGAAGGTGGGTTCAGCAGCTCAAGAAAGGAGATGCCATCGCTTCTGACAAGTTAATTAAGCTTTCACTTCTGAGTATTATATGTGTAGTGAAGGAAAGAAACTTAATTGTCTTTGCAGTGCCTGACAAAAACCCAAGGAAAAATGCCTGCATATTTTCGCAGTTTTGTCTCTATTTTTGATACTTATTCAGTGTGAGCATTATACTTTCATGGCTTTAATTAAAAGCAAAGTTTTGGAAGCTTCTCAAGTGTTGGTTTTGGTACATAGAAACATGCATTTAAAGCAATATTTATGTGAAATTGAAGGCCTACAAGGAACGAAAAGGGCTTTGGGCTGGATTAGCAGTGCCTCTTTGGCCTGTCTAGGTGCCTCACACCTCCTGCATGCAAGAAAATCTGCTTGCCATGAGCCTGTTAAAACAGAATTGCTGTAAAAGCCAGGATGGCACAAGGAACATGCCCGACCTCTTGGTAATAGGGCAGAGCAAGAGTGGTGAGTATGAGGTAACAGATTATAAAGAAGTAAAGGGAGTCCTTGTGTCCCGAGAGTGCAATTAAGTGATGCAACTCGAGGCTGTGCGTCCTGCAGCAAAAGCCTTGTTAGACCCCAGCTGAATTCGGGGTCCTGCCCCAAAATATTCACCAGTTAGAGCCCAGAGTCCGCTGTGTTCCCAGGGGGTTGGTGGGAGGGAAGCAGGATTGCGGATCGGGAGAGTGAGGCCGAGCGGATGGGGACGTGCTACCGTAAGTGGGATGCAAGGATTTAATGACCTATTCTTAGCAGGACTCCCAGGGAGGCTTCCATGAACGCAGCGTGCAATGGAAGCCGCAAAACCAGATAAATATGTCTAGAGAGAGTGTTTGAAGAATAGGGAATGTCTGCGGGGAGGTGTTTGCTGCTGAAGGACAAGCTGTTGCTTTTCTGTGTCCTAGCAGGACTTCTGAATTGCCTGTGAGATGCTCTGTGTGTAAAAAGCACTCATGCTGCTCTGTGCTTGGACAGTTTTTCCTGGAAACCCCTGTTGGAGCTCGTGCATTAAAGCCTATTCCAATCTGTGACGCAAAACTTACTGGAAATGCAGTTATGGAGCTGGGAGAAAGATAGGGATCTGGGGCAGGCCATGGCAGCGCGAGGAGCGGTGCCGAGCGCCGCGCGTGTCGGCGGAGACGCTGGAGGCAGGCGGAAAAGCTGACGACTTATTTATTTATTTCTATTGTCACTCCGCCAAGGCCTCGAAATCAGCTAGATTTCCAAGTTCAATCTCAGAAGCAGCTTTTTCCCTTGTCCTTTTTAATTGATGGAATAATTTTTTCTTTACTCTGAGCGATTCCAGACGCAGCGGACTTGATGGGCGCAAGATTTTGGTTTGTTTTTTTCTGCTTTTCTGTCTCGTAATCTCCTGTTTCAAGCTCCACCTAACGGCTCCGCTGCGGATCGCAGCGGGCGCAGCCGCCCCGGCCCCGCTTGCTGCCGTTGGCTCCTGCCCGTGCGGAGCTGCAGACCTCGACAGATCAAATACCAGGCCAAAAATGCCATCGCTGGAGGGAGTTGGCCTCCGTTTTTATAGTAAAACACAGCCCCCAGTGCCCAGGATATTATGATTTCACCGTGTAAACGTATTATACTACAAAGTGGCCATTCATCGCAGCAGACAGTGCTTGGCTCGAGTGCTTTGCTGAGCAGAAAGGGTGAAGCTGTAGCTGCTTAAGAGGCCTGCAAAGTGATGCACTTATTTCTCATCTCATTTTAGACTCCTTTAACAGTTTTGGTGGGAGGGAGCCTAGAGCAGAGCATTATCCTGCTTGGCTTCATCGCTACTCGAATGAGATTTTTGCATCATTAAAGCATATCAGATGTGCTACTCCCATGCTACAGGCACAGCTACAGATAATTTGATAAGGCAAACATGCATAACATAAACTTGTATCAATAATTAATTTTTTTTTTTAATGCTGAGCATCGGGGGGAGCCTGGGAACCTTGCTTTCTCAGGAGCCCATCTGAAAAGCTGTCCAGGAGCCAAGGATTCAAGTAAAACAAGTAGGCAAACGACTCGACAAGAAGCAAGGCCTGATATCAGATTGATATGTTCCTCCAAATCATTTTGATTTCGAAACATCAGCATTTTTTCAACAAGAGAATATTTCATCAGAAACTCCAGGAACAGCTTTAGTTCTGACCTCAGTAATAATTCTTCACGGGTGAAAAACAACATTTCTTTCCTCTGTCACTTTTCCTGCCTTTGTTCTTTCCCTCCGTTGCCTTTTTTTCTGGTTCAGCTGGATTTAGAGCATGATCTCACTTCTGCCAGATCTCATAATTTGGTTGGGAGCATTCTCATATATGGGCTGCTCCTCCGAGCCGCCGTCACGTGGAGGCTGCTGGCTCGCAACCTGGGCTCCGGCGAGGACGGCCGCTCCGCTCCTCGCGGGTCCTGTGGACCAAGTGCAGATTTAGAAACTAGCAGTTAAAAAGTCGAATTTCAAAAATGCTGTATAATTTTGGAGTTAGAGCAAGAGCTCTCTGCGGTTTTTAAAAGGCTGGGGCTGGCTCTGAGCCCTGTGTCTCAGTGTTTGGTTTTTCTGCTCTTGCCTAAAAACTCCACTGTTTTAACTGAGGATGATGAAGCTGTCGTCAAGTTGTTATGTGACAGATAAGAATTAGCGTGGCCTGTGCCAAGAGAGCCCCGAAGGAGAAGCAGGTAGAGAGTGACTGTGTTTCACTTTCTCCCTGTGTGTCCTCTTAACACACGTCCAAACACATCTAATTTCCCTGCCCTGTGTCTCTTCAGGAGTTAAGGAGCGATGGTGCAGGTGTCCAAGACGTCGGCATACGCTTCCAGGCAGGGATCGTTGGGAGGGGTGGTTAGCCTCACATTAACCTTTGTCCCACGCAGCTCTGCTCTTGTGCAATTGTGCAACCTTTAGGACTATGAATCAGAAATGCTGGACCAGGAACCTGAAGTTATGTGTATTAAAAAAAAAAGAAGCTAAGTAATTAATTCCACATGACAGCTGAGTTTCCTGAGGAGGCAGCTGCTTGTTTGTCCCCTACTTTTTCATACCTATTTTGATATAGGTTTTAGGCCAAGAACACAGGATTTACTGTTGTCCATTTTTTTTAATTTAGTGGCCCACTAGTATTAAGTGCACAGACCAAAGGGGCTAGAACTCGCATAGGTGGCCCTCATACAGGACGTCCAGAGCAGAGGGAGCAAACAGGAGCTACCTTAGGTAGCTCCCTGCTGGGTTCCCCATCTTTGTCCAGAGCATTCCAAGCAGGATCCACCTGCAGCAGCCTGGAACATGCTCAGAAGCAGGGCCCGGAGGATGGTGTCTAGGAAGACTCTCCCAGCAGAAGAGGCTGTTCTGGATCATATTTATGATTTAGCTGCTGATCATGTACCCAAGTTGTGATCAGGTGCCTAAACCCCTCTGTGGGGTGCAGCACAAGCAAACCTGGAGAACTGCCAGCTTAGGTTTAGATGTTACTTGCTTTTTATAAAGTAACATTTTACTTTAAGAGGTTCATACACTATTTTTTTGAAATGGCACCTAGAAAATGCATATGCAGGAAACAGAAGAGTTTTCAATCTATCATTTTCCCAATGTATTTATAAAAAGTAGAAACTGGTGAGTACTAACTTTTAATTACAAGTGAGTTATTAAATAAATCAATGGAAACTATTTATTGCAGTGCAGTTGAAAATGGTAGAATTAACCCTAAAATTGCCGTGTTCCCAGAGGACAGAGCAGGGACATTCAGATTTGTGGGTTTCTCAGAGACTAATGCTCTGCCTTTAGTCTCTCTGGCAGTAACCTAGTTTTAGGAGGTTAAGTACTCATTAAGATAAGATGGAGCAAAAGATTGAACACATTGTAGAGGAACATTATCCATAAACTCATTTAGTGCTCAGTCACGTGAAAGCCCAGCCTAGCTATGCTCACACAGCACACCGTAATGACACGTTTCAGGGTTGCAGCTGAGAACATATTTGACAGATTTGTTCATTGTGCAATCACGTTTGCTAATGCTCAGTTTAAAACAGTAAAAAAAATCAAGGCCTGTTGGAAATATTTTCTTTGTAAGGTTTGTAATGGGTCTTAATATTACCTGGTAGGAAAGATGGGCACCAGTCAGTAAGAGAATGGCATTGTGAGCCTTGCAAAAGCATCACTGCTGAGGGTCTGCTTTGCTTCTTGCCCTTTCTAAACTCTGCTCTCCCTTGATCTACAAGGGTTCAGCTCTGGCTTGCCTACTCATCCATCTCTAGGGAGAGGCTGCTGAGTTATTGGGCTTTAGGTGTGACGTGGTCATAGCTGGGAGAGCCACATGTCCCTGTGCCTGCCTGGATCCCGCTCGCTTTTGCGTCCTGCCCGGCCAAACATCCCCTTCCCAGGCTTCCCTGTTTCGCAATGAGTTCCCTCCGAGTTGGAGCTGGATTATTTCTTGATACATTGCAAGGCATCTGTTTCAGGGCATTTTTGGAGAGGATTGTGAGATCCCTTCCCATAGCAAGAAAGAAATTTCCATAGGTGTTTCCTGGCCGAGTCCCTGCTGGAACGATCATTTTGGTGCTTCTGGGATTTCATTATATTGAATAATTAGTGAAGGTGTCAGGAGAATTTGAGCTCGGGAGAAGCATGTTCTTAGCATTTCAAATCCTTATAAATAAATACCCTGCGATCTAAGTTGTGCGAGTGATTTAGGCATCTGGGTCTCAGTCCTAGACGTCACCAGCAGCAGCCGCTTCATGGCAGCTGCCCTTGGAGAGGCTCTTCCTTTGGGGCAAAGGCCAAATAATTCAAAGGAGAGAGCTCAGCTATCTCACAGCACTTCATAATTGTTCCTAAATCTTTATAACTTATTCAAGAGTTTTCTAAACTTTCAGAATATCTATAGGTAAATCACAGATAGGATGGTGGTGAGATTCATCCAAACTCATGCACTGACGTCCTCCTCCTGCAGCCTCGGTGAGTCCTGGCATTGTTATTGCAATGAAGTTTTGAAAACATAATTTCTTTCCTATTTAAAATAGAGGTAACACCAACATTTTCACCTTATTCTTGTTTGCTTCCAGTGTTTCCATTTTCTTTTATGCACGTGAATTAATTTTGCCAGGTGGATACAGCAGTTCCTCTGCAAGGCCAAGCAGAGGGGAATACTGCAGCACCTTTTAACCCGCAAAACAGTAATTTCTTAAAAAACAGTCTCCTAGTTTCAGAAATACTGACAGTTTAGCACTAAATTAGCCTTCTGCAACATACCTCAGCAGTGACAAATGGTAAAAGCAGGTGGAAACAAATCTATCCAGCTGTTGCAGCCGGGGGGGGGTTGGAAGTCGTCTGAATTCAGCAGGTTTCTACACGTTACATGAAAAGCGGTTGCCTGTTCAGAATGCTGTGTTGAAAAGCCTGCACTTTCTTAATGCTTTTTTAATGAAAAATCAGCTCCAGCAGAACTTTCTCATTCCTCCCATTCTTCCAAATAGTTGTTAGTTATCTGAGAGGTCACTGTAATGCTGGGCAACTCAGAAATAGACGGAGCCCACTTGGAAAATCTGTTTGAGAAGGGTAAAGGCTTTTGTTTGGGAGTGAATGGCTTCTGCAAAGGGAGCTCATTCTTTACATTCTGTTCTTTGTTGTGGTGCTGCCAAGTTATGGGTAAACAAACCACTTAATGCGCTTTTCTGTGTCTCAGTTATGAGGATGACTTCCGAGGCTCCAAGGGGAAATTAAACCTTTTCTGGCGTGTGGAGGGACAGCCCTCAACGTGGCGAATGCTTCTTGCTGAAATCCTGCAAATATTGGGCAACGCTCTCGAGCTGCGTGCGGAGGGAGGGGGATAAGCAGCACTGCCAGGCGCTACTGCCTTGAGGAACAGGGCAGGGATGACGCGGTCTCTGCTTGGCCGCATGGACACTGGATAAGTAAATGCCTCCTGGGCGCACTTTCAAGGAAAAATCCTCCATCCTGGGCAAAATGGAAACCTCCAGCAGAAGGACAAAGAAGGGAATTGCTCCCATCCAGGCCTTAGGGATGCAGCTTCTCCAGCGCGGCGGGCTGGGGGCACCCGAGGAGCTCTGTCCCCTGCAGCCTCTGCAGCAACGTGTTCCCTGCCCGGAGAGGCTGCGACTCCGAGGGCAACTCTTATTCCTGGAGCCCAGACAATTTCTCCTTTCATCCTTCTGCGTTTTTCACTGTCAACAATAACCGGAAAGTTTCCCAAGTAAATATTTTGTGGATGAGTCCAGCTATTGCAGATACTTTAGATGCTTCCAGGTTTTGAACATTCTTTTTCTAAAGGGCTTGTGTTTATTTTTTTCAAAAAGTGAATAATATTTTGTTCTTTGTATAAGGAGTTTGATTTTTTTTTTCCAAGGGAAAATTGCACATTTTTATTCCTAAGCAGAGCCGTGGAGGTTGCTGAACGCTTTGAGAAGTGCGGCTCTGAGGTCTGCTAGTTAAACAGAGCTTTAAAAGTATTAGATGTGTCTCACATTAAAAATCCCTATGGAGAGACTGGTTAATATCACATATAACATTTGCTAAAATGTCAATATTGCAATATATTTTTCCAGCATAATAAATACATAATATTTATTCTTCACTACAGGCATATGCCTTGGTACAGACTGGAGTTTTTTGCACAGTAATTCTTGAGCAATGATATTTAAAGTGGAAATATATAGATGCAGAATTACGTGGGGAAAGAGTGATAGATCCAAAGGCTCCTGCAGTTTTACAAGGTGCAGAGGTGAGTAGCATAGGCGCAGCCTGGGGAAACTGCCGTTGGAGCTGGCCTGGGTGAAGAGTGTGCCTTGGCTCACGTATTTTTGGGTTCAGGTTCTCTGAAGGTGCAAATGTTTGGCTGCCCCCAAAACCTGCAGTGCAGAGGCTTGTCTGAAGTCTCCGACACCTGGAGAAGCATCAGAAAAGCCACGAGGAGAAATAAAGCAACTGGTAGCAAATGGAGTGAATCTGGTTGCATGGAGATTACCCACTTATGTGTTTGTTTTGGTTTGTTTTTCTAGTTCCTGTACTTCACCTTGAAGTAAGTGCACCAGGTTTACCAAAAGAGGGGCCTGTGGAGGGCACAACTGCAGAGTCGTGGACCCACGTATATTGAACCATGCTAAAATGTTTAAATTGGGGGGTTTAAAACAGGTCTAGTCAGATTTGTACTTTGCCATCACTGAAGGGGCTGAGGAACATCTAGAAAGTTCTTACACTCGCAGAGATCTCTGCTGGTGGCACGAGGCAAGGAGCAAGCAAAGCAAGCCTCCAAGAAGGAAGATCTGAGCTGCATTAGAAGTTCCCTGGCAAGGCAGTAGTTAATCATCATGTCACCTTACTGGCTCTTGGGGACTTTTCTCATTACCTTGCTTTCTAGGTGTGTTGACCCATGATTTGAAGGCACAAATACATAGTTAATTTTAGGGGAGCTGTGAATTCTGAGCTCCCAGTTCATGTCCACGCTACTCCAAGCAGAAGAAAGAAAACGGGGGCCTTTCTAAGGAACGATGCGCTTTGTGCATCCGACACGCATCAGGGAAAGGCGAGCTTCTTCCTGTGCTGAGGACTACAGCGCTTTGCGGGATCAGAGAGATAAATAGGGACTCTAAGGAGAAGAGCCTCTGGGAACACAGGGCGAGATCGAGGGAACACAAAAAGCAAGAGGAGAGTTCAGCGTCAAACTGGCATACTCGCCAGCGTCGTCTGTAAAATGATATCATCTGCCAGCGAGGCTGCTGCCAATTCCTACATTTTTCTGCATTCACAAGTTACAAGTGTGCAGCTGTGAGGCTATTGAATTTCATGACTGTACATTTGCAGCTTGTGAATTTGTCAGTAGGCATTTCCATCTTGGTAATATTTGCTGAGAGCTGTGCAGCTTGTATTGCTTTTGTATTAGATATGCTTAGTACAGTCTGCAAATGCTAATCGGAGGATCTCTGCTGGACCATAAGAGAAAGATCTGAGGCCCCCTGTTTTCTTACCCGCTTTGCATTTATATTTTTTGATTTTCCTGATCTTTTAGTCATGGCTGGAACATCATTGCGCTAAGCACTTAAATACAATTTCAATTTAGAAATACGTATACTCAAGTGGGAGGATGTCATCTAACTCACAGTGTCTTTATTTTCTTTGCTGTGTTTGTGTTTAGCTCTAAGGAAACCTCATCCTATAGCATTCAGTACCAGAATTTCCTATTGCCATTACACAAACGACTTTATTTAACACAGAAGTTTTATAGACGTTAATTTGTTTGCATTTATAGAACTGTGAAAATTAGGAAGAAAGCCTTATACACTTTTCTTTTCCCCCTGCAAATGAAGGAGGCAGAAATCCCTGTGTAAAATACTTTGCTAAGGACTTTACGGAAAATCTAATTTTTAGGAATGTTATAAATGCATCTCTTTTAAACAGACTATTCTGATAATTTTGGGCAAAATTGTGCTTACAAGGCACAGTTCTGAAGTAATGGGATATCTGTGTGGAAAGAAGAAGAGCCCTAAGAAGAAACCCTCTTTTTTTTTGTTTAGTGGAATTCACTTGTAATAGCTGGGCAGCTCACTTTGCCGTGGGAACTCTGCCAACAGCCTAGTTTTGTAGTAAATAAACATTGCAGGGAAAGCTGGCTGAAGAGAGCTGGCCAGCCAAGTAGGCTCTTCAGCACGTTTTTATTTATTTCTTATTTTATCTGCTGTAATTCCCCCCTAGTTGTCTACAGCACTTCTACCTGCAAATGAGAGTTCATCCCACTACAGCTACAACCACCAGCTCTTCCAGCTCTCAAATCTGAATTCTGACCATTTCACCAAGTCAAATGGTAACATGCAGAGAGGCAATTTTGGAAGGTGACTTTTTAGGTCATCCTGAGCACCACTAGTGCAGTTTGCATTAGGCCCAGCTGGACAGACTGTGTATTAGGGTAATAAATCCCACCTGCTAAAGCCTGCTTGCAACCACCTTTGCAGCTTGGTTTTCCGCAGAAGATCTCCTTCATTGTGGAGGTAAATCTTATTTCGCATTTCTTATCAGTTTTGGGTTTAATAATGCTAAATGTCTCTTGCTGGCCGCAGAGAAATAACAAGCTCTCAAGTTCAAGTGTGTGTGGTTGTTCCTTGGTGAGTGGTGTAAGCACATGTAGGCGTCTTGTTACTACTTCTGGGCTTCTCCAAAACCTTGCTGATTGATTGATAATGCTGTGTAGTAATATTAACACACGCCTGCTCAGAAATGTGCTGCATACTTTTGGGTCTTTGAGCTCAGTTCCTCTGAAGTGCTTTTTCTTCGGCTGCCTGAAAAGATTTTTTGGCTGCGCTTCAGCCTGGTAAGAAGGCAGCTGCTCAACTTCTGACACAAACGAAGGAAATTGATGGTATGCCATCTTCCAAATTCCCTCTTCCTGGCAGGCAGGGCTAGATTGAATGCTAGGAGCCATTTTGAGTCTTTTATTTTTCTTTTTTTCTTTCTTTTAAATGTTAATTGGGCCAGGATTGGGAGTGGGGGCAGAATCATTATGTTTGGAAGAGACCTTCATCGAGTCCAACCATAAAGCCATCAGCCTGCTAAACCCTAAGAGCCTCTTCTGCACATTTCTTGAGTACTGCCACAGATTGTGACTCCACCAGTTTCCTGGGCACCCTATTCCAGTGCTTCACCCCTCTTTCCGTGGAGAGATTTTTCCTAATATCTAACCTGTGTGTGCTCAGAGGAAAGCAAAAATAGCATGGTGCTCACATCCGTGCAAACAAGTAAACAAAGCCTTCCTCTCTAAATCACAGTATTCTATTAGATTTACTTCTTAATAAGGTAAATGGAACTCAGTAAGGTCAACAAAAAGTTGAACTGAAGATTGGTTAAAATAAATCAGAAAAAACAAATCTCTCTTCAAGAATCAAATACTTGTTGGTTTAGGAGAATATGGGAATCTGCTTTTCGTTGGGCTGAGCTTTCCTAGTGCGGACCTTCCTTTGCATCCCCTGCAAGGGGGACTTGCCTTGTTAGCCCGGTGGAGCTGCCCTCTCAGAAAGTGCTGCTCGTTCCTGGAGTTTCTCAGGCAACTGCTAGAATATCGCCATCAAAAATAAACCTGCAAACGAGGACTGAAAGCTAGAACTGAAATGAAATATATTGCTTTAAATAGCCTTGAAAAGTTGTTGCCTTGCTCTGTAGTTTTTCAAAGCCTGTAATGATGTGCTCTGATTCCTCACTGTAAATCTGGACTTGGATAAATTCAGGAATTTCATCTGTATAGATCTGCAAATTGCTGAGGTATTAATACCTGTGCATTTTTTGGCCCACTCTTAAGTCAACAGGCAAAAGGTTTCTGAATAAAAGCCCTAAAACTACCTTATGAATTATTAACTATTCCCTATGTTACCTTTGAATTATAAATGCATTGAGGAATGAAAAGGACCATTGAAAAACACCAGTCTCGGGTTCTTTAAAAATGTAATCCAAATCATTGGAGCAGTGTACAAATCTTTTACTAAAGATAAAGATGAAGCCCTACTTTTGTATTAACTTGAAGATAAGTTCAATCCACATGATTAAAAATCTCATTACTAACTGAAGTCAGGAAAGTGATTTTTTACTGAAGCAAAATAGAAGGTATTCTGCTGCCCATAGCTGTATTTGTTGAGAAGTTTTGGATTTACTTTTGTGTATTAAGTATTTCTAAGATTGCATTAGATTTTTCTGAGAATTACAGGGTTTTACTGTGGTCTGCAACTGAGCTGTTGCTTTAGAAAAACGTGCTTGAACCAAGTGTATAGATAACAAGAGATGAATTTTTGCATTAGTAAATTAAGGTGAAAATTACTTTATCTGATTAGAAAATGTGCAAAAAACCCAGGATTTTATATAAAAGAACAAAAATTAAGCCCATGCTTTTTTGATAAACAGAGATACTAAAAATGGTAATATTGTAAACTGAATTTCTAACTGTAGATATTTTTAGGGATTCTTCATGTATCAGTTAGACTGACATTTATTTTCTTGATCAATAAATAACAGTCTCAGTTTGCAGTGATGAAAGATGATCAGCTCAATGACTTTATTTCCACAAACACTGTCTGACGTAGGAAGATAAATTTAGAAAACATATATATCATTTCTATCCTTACCATACCTAAGCATATCAGTTATTTTGTGTAAGTGGTAGGCGGCCACAGGGGTATCTTGCATGTGAGTAAATGTCTTAAATTATTGAATTATGCCCAACATAAGTTCCAATACTATTTATGTTACGTGCTGCAATGTAGCTGGTAGATAATACTGCATTTACGTATGTCATAGCAGCTGTGGAAAAACTGGGTTATACACACGTGCACATAGAGACGAGACATTAAATGATGCCATCAATTCCTGCAAGCCAGCAGAAATAGCTTTTCTCTTCCTAATAGCCATGCCTGGATGGCTCCCAAGGCTGAGTGCTGGTTTTGCGCATCCCACAGGAAGTTTGGATTCTCTCCTGCACCGGGGGTGGAAAGTGCCTGGTATTATCATGACAGGTGCATTAAGTATTGAAACGTAAACCTTTCCCTGAGCTGGGGTAGCATATGGCCTGCCCTGGGCTGTGCTCCAGAGGCGTGTTTGGGGAAAAATTGTCTATCTTGAGGTAAAGAAACCTTTCTGGGAATAGGCTTCTTCCAAAATTTGGCAGCTCATCAGATGTTCAAAATGTTAAAAGTAGTCAAGAGAGACATGGAATAGTGGATAGAGGCAAGGAAAGTAATCAAAGGGGCATCATGTGCTGTAAAGGTATAGGAGAAATGTGTTGTGCAGCATCATGGGCATTTAAGGAGGGATTCATGTGACCATTTCCAAATGGGTGTGATAAATAATTTTGTTCAGCATTTTTATCCATTTTATTTATTCTCAATTCACTGTTCTATTTCCACCTAGATCAAGTCAGTAGTGCTTACTGAACTGAGCAACTTCAGATTCCACTCAGTAATTTTAAAATTTCAGGTATTCAAACTATAATCAAAGAGAATATTTCCGTCTTTGCCACTTAAGGATCTATATTGTCAAAGAGTCAATGAAAAATATTGTGTATGTGCAGTGCAGAGGTGCTAACCAACCTCAGTGTGCCTTTTCCAGGGGCTTAGATGGAGAAAGCTACTCCTAGTGAAAGAGGAAAATTTCCAGGTTCCCAATGACCTAGCAGTTACTTCAGCAGGTGTGGAGCTGTCAGGATGCCCCTTGGATATGGGTAGAAGCAACATCTGCCCTAAATGTGATAAGTAGATGTGTGCTCAACTTCAGAGGTGTCTTAGCATACCAGAGATTATAGGAAATATTGGTGGGATTCATCGTTCTGTTTGTGCTTGGCCTATGCTAATCAAGCTAAATGATTTTTGAAGAAATAGCAGAAATAGCAGAATGAGAAAAATGTCACCAAATCATCCTTTAAAAAGCTCACTTTTAAATATATATTCAAGTTTTTTTTTTTTTTTTTTTTTTTTATTGTCATAGTTTTGGCAGTTGAGGGAGGATTATAAAGAGAACAAAAACTTATTTTCTTCAGAAAATCTGCTTTTCTTCTTTTTTTTTTTTCCCTCTCATAAGTGTTGTTGTGTTTTCATTTCTATCTGAAAGGTACAGACCTCCTCTGAAATCTTTATGTTGTAGCTTTATGAAACAACACCGAAGCTGGTGATAATGAGCACGTTAAATGTTCCATACTAATCATCATAGATGTTTAAGATCTTACTTTATCACTTGGGTGGGGACACTTGAGTTTCCTTATGTAAATCCAGCACACACCAAGGTCTGCTTAGTCTGAATGCTTCCTTATTTCTCCTGTTTTCAAAGGATGAGTTTACACTGGGATTGGGGTGGATTGTCCACATTCATGTGCTTTGCTCTGCCGCAGTAGAAACCCCTCTGAAATGGGGGCAGAGGGCAAGTCAAGTCCTTGGCACCCATTTTTCTCCTCTGAAATGCTCTTCTTGGCCACTGGTTTTTGCTAATGTAGAGAGAGCTTAAGTTGTTCCTCGTGTCACATATTGTGAATGACAAAGCATGAATGAGCCAAGATGATTTTCAAGTAGATCAGCGTACACGCTAAATGGCATAACTGCTCACTTCTGAGCTTCTGTGCTTTTTATTTTTCAAGTGTTGACACTCAGTACTATGGCTGGTGTCTAATTAAAATTTGCTCAAAATATTGCATTCTGGATTTCATCTGCTAGAGTCTGATTTTTCTCTTCAGAAATCTTTGAGTTTATATTCATGATTTTGCTTGAGTTTCTCTCTTAATTTATTTTATTGGAACTGAATTGTAATTTATTTTAAATATTATTGAAAAATCTATTTGATTTTGAAATCTGTGAAAAAATCAGCTGCTTCAAAAGGAATAGAAAAAAAAAATGCAGTGCTAAATCTGAACCCAAATAGCATGTGTGACTTACTGCTATCAAACTGATAAGTTTGATATCTAGTTTATGGCTTATATACATTATTAGATCTCCGTGTCTCTCCTACCATGGAATACCAAGAATACTTCAATGATTTGACATTTCTTTCAAAAAGTACAATTATAATATATTCCATAGAAGAGTTATGTATCACACTAGTCCTTTGTTATAGATGGTGATAAATTTGACACAGCTTGGTTCAGAGATGCATATTTGACTATGACTTTTTTTTTTTTCCAGAATCTTGTCTGATAAGGCTTGTAAGACTTCTAACATATTAAAGAGCCTCAACTCTCATAACAGTGCTATGGTTGCACTTATTTATGTAGCCTTGCATTTATTTATGTTGATGTGAAGGCACATATACACAAACACATATTTTATATGCAGAGGTATGTAAGTATAAAAAGTTTTCAGGACGAGGTCATAAGTATTAGTGAGAATGCTGGGGTAGCTGCGGGCCCGGAGAGGTGTAACTGAGGTATGTGTATGATAATCCCAGAAATATCGGGGATCATAAAGAGAGAGCTATGACAAAGAGCTTGACACTGAGAGACAATTAAAATATGTATTTTTTTTCAGTCAAGTTAATGCTGTGCTTTGGCAGAGCACTCAAGACAAGGGCTGGCCCTTCTGGGGTTTCATGTTGTGAGAAGGCCTCTTCTTCAGGCTGGACTTCTAGGCCTTCAGCTGAGTCCTGAGGCTGCGAATGGTTCTTTTTCTGACTTGATCCCACACCAGTGCGATGCTCCTCTGAAACCAGGTTAGAGAAACTGAAGAATGAACAGTTAAAAATATCGATGGATAATGTGTGTAATGTCCTGTGTGGCATTGTGGCCTTCTCTCAGGTTCTTCACGCGTAACTTGTACAAACTCTTGCATACGCTTAGACACTGTTGTATAAAGCAAGCCAGTGTCAACAACGGAGTGCAAATCTGGACGGAAAAAACCCTCTGTGTTCAAAAGCATTTAAACATGTTTTGAGATGAGGACTCCTATGGAGAGTCTAACCAGATTAAGTAATTAAATCCTGTTGATTTCTTTTGGGAAAGCGAGCTTTACATCTAATATTACTTATCTGCGTTAGTTGGAGGCTGGGGACTGTTCAAATCTATCACTGTTTAATGTATTTGAAATACTAATGCTTTCTGCTTGCAAATATTCTCAGATAGCTTTTGAATATAAGAATTTGTATAGTTGTCCAAATTCTCTTGATCAATACTTTTTTTCCTCTCTAGTTTAATGCTTGGGCTAGGAAAAGCATGAGAGAGAGATTTGTGTTTCTCTCCATTGGTGTTTAAATAAGAGGAAGGAGAGAAAAATTAGTGGTGTAATAGTCAGGTTGTTTTTCCTGGATGGCTGGAGGGGGCTCAGGACTCACCTAATGTAAAAGGGGAAAAAAAAGAACTCATAAAAATAGGACCGTTCCTAAAACAGAGCTTTTTTTTTTTTTTTTTTTTTTTTTTTTTTTTAAGATAAAACTGTTTTATCTATGTTGCAAACCATGTTGCTGCCTGGGACTGGACCTCTGCTGTTGGGGGTGAACTAACACTTAGGAATCTCTCAATCTTCCAGGCAGAGAGCGTTTTAGGAGTTTCCCGCTAGTTCTAGAGTTTCCACGCTTGAAGGTTGCTACCTTCAACATGGCATCATGTTTTGGCTCTTTGAGTCACCTCACATCTGAGACAATTTAAGAATGTATTTGCTTAGAAATACTTTTTTTTTTTGAATAAAACAAACAAAACAAAATAAAAATAATATTATTTCTAGTAATAAACTCTGCTTTTGTATGCAGGCCAGTTTGCTCTGCTCTCTGAGCAGCCCAAGAGTCTTCTGCTGCTTCCGCAGGATGTTTGCTAGGATGCTGCAGAAATCCGGAGCCTGATTTGGCCTTGAGTTACCTGAGCACGATTAGGTGATTCCATGAAATTCCTTTGGTGCTATTACTTGGTGTGAAGTTACCAGGGAAGCAGACCCAATGAATATTACATAGAGGCTCAGAGCCCTCTGGCAGCAGGGTAACTGCCATGTTCTGGCACTTGATTTAACAGAACAGCCCATGTGAATTATTTACACCCAATATTAGGTTTCCTCTACCAATGCCAGTGACTGCAAACTGTGGGTTTTGTTAGCATCAGATACATTATTTACTTTGAAGAAGTACCATGAAAAAATAGTTGAAGCTATAAAAACAGTTTTGAAATAAATAGATCCTAATAGGAGATAAATGATGGATAAAGATGAAGTTCAGACTGGCTCCCTGATAGATCAAGGCAAAATTTCTGCTGGAGGTTTGATGTTAATGCAGCACAGCAGGGAGATTTTAGGATATCACCACAGTCTCTTTAAGGCAGTTGAGTCATCTCTGAGCTTCTGGAGTCTCATTACTGAGGTTGCCTGGTCTTTGGGATATTGCAGCTCTTTATGTGTTTGCTTAAATACACTTATCTCTTTTCCTCGTTCAGATAGTTTCCCCACCGCTGCATTCCTGTTTATTTTTTGTGTAATTGTAGGAGCTAATGTTTTTGATTTGATTTTAAAAATATATTTTTTCAAGAATGAAGATATATAATTTTGCTATTGATACTCATTATTATTCCTACTGATCCTACCAGTAGGTATTTCGGCATCACATTGGTATGTTACCTAGGCAAATTAAATTTCTATCTAAACAGAACAAGAAGCGCATTGGCAAGAGACGAGATGGGAAAAGGTGGCAACAGTTGAGTCCTGTTCCTAAATGTGCACATGCATTTGGCTATAAGTGCTGCATGGATGCATTTACAGGTTTGCATCTGCAGCTTATGTGATAACTTTTCTGGGGGAAAGTGCTCAGCACAAAATCAGAAATTCCCCTGGGCAGGCAGCTGGCGATCCCCAAATAGAGGGGGTTGGATCTCCTAAAACGCTTTGGCCATGTTGCTTTTTTGCTGCCCAAAGCTGCCCTTCTTGCAAGGTTTTGCTAGCACAGCTGCGATTACTGCGGTCGTGAAAAATTAATGCCCCCGGATGGTACCTCTGTGCAGGAGTCTGTGGTGTGGCCGTGGCCACGCTGATCCTGGCGCTCTTGTCGGCTTCATTTATGTCGCTAAAGGCTGATGTTCCTAGAGCAGCAGAAAAAGGCCTTCCGTGAGCACATGCTGCTGCTGCTCTGGGGGCTCTGCGCGTGGAGCTGCGGGAGTGTGCAGGGACTTCCCTGTGTAGATGAGGCAGAGTTTACACAGCAAGGTTGCTCTTCTAGAAGTGGTGCACTGGACTTTATCAAGATACATTTTTGCTGATGATGGTATTTTTGATTGTCCCGTTTTTTCATCTCTTGTATTGCTGTTGAATCCAGTTATTTCTTGATCCTTAAATACACGTGGGCTGGTGTAAGTGCAGAGTAGCTTGGTTTCATATAGGAGGATGCAGCTTGGACATCATCTCTGTTCTCTGCTATGGTTCCCCAGGGCAAGAAAGTACATCTGCAAACTTAGCCATGAATGTGGTGTCCTCTGGGACACCTAGAAACCCAAAAGGGCTTTGGAAAGAGTTAGAAAAAGGACTTAGGATAGTATTGTGTTGGCCAAAGTGGATCTTATGTTTCTGTTCTGTCCTTTGTATATATATTTTTTATAAAACTGATTTTGTGGCCTGGCAGAGTTTGGGTATCAAACTGTTGTTTTTCAGAGGACAAAGGGTCCATTTCCAGTCAAAATACCTGTTCATCTTGTTTGCTTGAGAGCTGAAACTCCCCAAATTTAAATTCAGAGCACTGCTTTCTTCCTTAGCCATGCTGGGAGCGAAAAGCTGGGGAATCGCGGTGGGGAAAAGTAGATGAGTCACTTGTTGCTTCAGCATAGAAGAGGAGGAAAGTGCAGAGCTGAAAACAAAACTGAAAGGATAAGTCACTATGGCAAGTGCGGCAGGGCTCCCTCCTGTAATGAGGTTAATTCCCTTCCCAGCTGTGTGGCTACAAATTGGCCTGTGGGACATTTTCTTTGAGGTACCTGACCCTCGCTGTTAGCCAGAATTCAGCATCCTAATAAAATCTCTACTTTTTATTTAAGTTGTTTAAATTTTATTTTACATGAATATTATTATTCTAATGCCCTAGTAATGAGGCAAATATTATTCTAATACTAATGAGGCAAATAGGGGGACCAGGATCTCAGATTCAGTTTGAGATTCCCTAGGCTGAGAGAAGGAGAAAAAAAAAAAAAAAAACTATCCAAATTTACAGGAAGGGAATGAATAATATTTTAAACATTGCTACATCCTTCCTAGAGAGTCTGGGTAAACTTAAACAGTATTGGAAATGACAGCCGAGATTAAAGCAGGTCATCTTTTCTAAACACTTGCACAACATCTCCATTCCCTGGCACCGGGCGATGGAGCTCCCTTGCGCTGTTTACGAAAAACCTCTTTTCTTTAGAAAAGTGAATCAGCTGGAGGGCGGTCTCGGCCTCTCGGTCCGGGTATCCGCCTGGGCTGTTGGCAGTCAGTACCACCACAGTTATATTGACAAACCCTTCCGTGTGCTGCTGTGAACTGCACTGGAGAAGTGATGCCCGAGAAGTGTCCCTGGCTGCAGGTGAACGTGGATGTGGGACTGAGCTGCTTCCAGCGTAACTTTGCTTCTAGAAACCCTGTGAGCAAACCCGGGAAAATTTGTGTTCTTGTTCTATAGCTGGGGAAAGAATAGCATTAAAAAGGGCCAGAGAATATAAAAAAAAAAAAAGTTGTTCATTATAAATTATATCAAGCTCGCTTAAGAAAGCAAATTAAATTGCAGTTAAGCAAAGAATACAGATAACACTATTAAGCACAATAGAAAATTCTAATTACTAAGAAAAACAAATGCACGTGTCTGTAAGTGCAATTAGAGGAGTACTGTATTTGCTGAGCTTTACTGTGACTTGCGTGTCTGCAATATGGTAATTGACCCAGTTCATCACTTGTTTCTCACTTTCTCACTCCTGATGGGTCCTGGGGAGCTGTGCGGGGAGAAGGGAGTTCAGCAGGCGGACGCAGCCTGCATGGCAGCTCGTCTGCCCAGCCTGCTGGCATTGCCGTCCTGCCATCCCTGCGGCCGAGTGCCAGCTGGCCACGAGGTAACGTTTTCCTGATCACCTTTGATCGCTATCGCTGCCTTCTTGGTAACAATATCTCAATTATCAATTAGCAAAATCTCAATATCCAGCAACATGGAAAAACTTTACAACAACCACAGAGGGTTTACAATGAAATCGGAGGTGTAACCAAATCCTGGTCTGCCTCCATGTTAAGAGTAAGTGTGAAGCAGTAATCGAGACTCCTTTTTTTCCAATCATCTTGAATACGTTTTCAAGCATAAGACTATTTGCAGCCAGAGCGGTAGGTAATGATGCTTGTTTGTAAAAAAAAAAAAAAAAAAAAAAAAGGCAGCAGAAGTTTTCTGCTCTGTCCTTTAAGCTGAGCCGTTGTAGATAAAGTGGAATAAAGCCAGCTAGAAGAGGTACTTGTTAATGTTTAATGAAGAGGATTGGTTTGAGCACCCATTCCAGAGCTGCGTTTGAGCAGTAAAAGGCAAGAGACAGAGAGTGCTCTACGGAGATCAGAGTCCTGCAATAATCTCCTAAAAAAATATTGCCTGGCATTAGTGGATGAACTTTGCATTTAAATAAAATAAAGTAGGCAAAACAGGGAGGCTTGTCAGTTTACTAAGGATTTCTGACAGGAGCATGACTTAATGGGCAGCTCGTGGGAAATCACTGATTAGGCAGAAGTTAGACAGTAAGATTTATATTGTATGAAGGATAGTTTATAGATTTTGAAGGATAGTTTATACTTATTGTATAACTGAGTGATGTATTTTGTTTTTACTTTGACCATTTTTTTCTTGTGAATAAACACCTTAATTGTAATTTTTTTTTTTTTTTTTTTTTTTTAGTGGTGGGATATTCAATGGTGTGTCAGCTTTGAAGTAAATATAAGCAGATTTTATACTCATTTATTAAAAATTTACCCCTAAATATTTTTTTCACGCAAAACAAAACAGGAGGGTTAAGATGATACCTTGCATGTGAGCCTGCTAAAAGAGTTCAAAAATAATAAGTTAAGGTGAGAAAAACAGAGCTCACTGATGCTTTTTCAGAGGGCCCACAGCAGAAGCAGTATCAGGATACAGAGCTCGGAGGAAAAGCAAAGGATAGGGCTTAACTGGGAACATACAGTTTTGCTCCTTAAGCCTCTCCTCAGTACTGAAGAATGTTTCCTAGTTATCCAGCTGGGTTAGTGATAGCATCATTCCTTGGTATACATGTCCAAGATTTACTATTTTCATTGATTTTTCTGTTTTCATTGTTAAACTTCTTGATTTTCTTAAGCTTAGAGAAAGCTGCCAGCTGTCTTGGGACATCACCATGAGCCATGGAAATCTGAATGATTCATTAGCCTCCAAAGAGTGAGCTCAAAGCTTGAAACCCATTTCAGATTCTTAGTAAAATACGTAGAATAGGAGGGATCTCAGTTTCCATCTCCCAGCTAGCTGCCAGACTTCTCTCCTCTGGTTCTTATGCCCCTCTTCAACATAATGCACTAAGTAACATAACTAATACTTATCATGTGTTGTTTGTCCTTTTGGGTCTCTGTAGAGGGAGAAATATGTGCCGTGTTTTAGTATTTTTTTTTTTCTCATCTTATGAAACTAAATATTTCTTGGAGATAGTAAGAACACACGTGACAGTATGGTTTGGGTCTGGCATGGTCTCTACTTCCCGAGAGGGTTCATTCCATTCCTGGACTACGTGCAAGAAAACATTATTCTGGTCACTGCTAGAATGAGCTCTGGCTTGACCTCCCAGAGAGGAGACTTTGGAGAACCTATGGGCCACATTTGGTGGGTTTTGCAGTCTCCTGTTCTGCTTTCTTGTTAATTTGTAGACCTTGACCTCTCTCCTTCGCTTTCAGGAACCAGCATATGTCTTAATGCGCCTTCTGTGCAAATTATTTTTGTTAGTTCAGCATGTCTCTAATAATCAGTCTCTGTAATTTGGTTTCCTACATACATTGATTGCCCCAAATATGATTTTGCAATGCAAAGATCCCCTAGTCATAACTACAAAAATGACAGGCAGTTCTTTTTGTAATCTCCATATTTGACGCATGAAAGAAGGCTAAATTCCTGTTTGAATAAACAACATAATAAGGTTATTGAGAATAAGACCATTACTATATAAAATTATGTCTAAGTGGCAGATATAATTAACATTGGATTGTAATTACACTAATTACAAGTCACATTAAGATACTCCAGTAATGACAAAGTGAGCACCCTATAATTGAATGGAATAAGCAGGGAAACATGCTGCTCACACTAATTACCTAAATGAGCTAATATGTCTTCAGAGTGACAGTCATGCTCAGTGTTATTACACAAGCAAAACAATTTGGTAAGTTTAAAAAAAAATTCTAATTTCCTTCCTTCTCTTCAGGACCTATTTCAAATCATCAGCAGCTTTAGAATTTCTCTCTTGAGCCAAAAATAGAGAGATCCCACGGTTTAGGCCTTTTCCAGTTTTGTTCATCAAAATGCAATTTTCAGGGTTACGCTGTGATTTTTTGGAGTGTTCCTGCTGCTTTAAAAGTAAAATTTGGCTTGTTCTGTGTTTATTGGTAGGCTCCTTTGACAAGCCAATCCACTGTGATTTCTTCACTTGTCTCAATCTGAAACAAACAAAATAATGTAACTTAAGCTCAGCACGCTCTACGGCGTAAAGCATACTTATTTTGTTGGCTCCAGAGTAACAAATATGGCTTATAACAGTCTGGCTCCAGTTGTGCCCTTGAGAGTGGTAAAATTTGAATTATTCAAGGCAATTAGTGGGAGCATTGCAGTGGAACTCAAATTTCAACCCGAGCTTCTAAGAATAAAAACTAATATAAGAATAGGAATTCTACATATTGTGGAAAAAATGCATATCACTTCTTTTCTTTAAACACCTCCAGCTGTCTGGGGCTCTGAGCTGGGAGGGAAAGGAACATAACAATTTAAAATAGTTTGCTAAAGCAAACAAATAAAGCCAATGCACTTCATCAGATTGTCTATATTTAAACTTATCTGCACGCTTTACTATTATTATTGTAATTATGACATTTTTACTTTATGTGCGGTTTGATTCTTAGGGAACCAATGGACCAATAATCCTCCTCCTTCTGGTGATAGCCAAAAATGAGAAGCATATGGTTTCTTAGCAGTATTTCTGCATTCAGCTGTTTATTTTTATCTTGGGGTGTAGGAGGTTCGCTCGCAGAGCAACTCAACACTAGCACTTTGATGAACTCTTTCCCTGTCACCAGGGAAGCCATGAGACTCGAGGAGCATTTGGTAGAGCATGAGGAGATACTTCAGTGGGATGTTGCCCTCAAATATAAAGAGAAGGCAAAACTGCTTGTTGGAAAGGTAACATATGGGTGTCTTGGCAGCTCTTCCTCCCGTGTAGAGAGGGAAGATGAGGAGGAGGGTGCCTGGGCCTTGGAAGTGGAAGTCAGACTGCAGGAAGAAAAACATGGCAAGGTTGGGATGGGATCACGAAGATGGAGAAGCAATACTGGTTTTTGAGGTTAAGAGGAGGGATGGGAGATAGGCAGTGTTCATTTCCTTGCAAAGCAGTTTTTCAGTGGGACAGAAGAAATCCAAAAGGAGGAAAGAAGAGGGATGCAGTCTGAAATGCAATTAAGGGAAGGCATGCCAGACAGATGGGAAACCATCTCCTGGGAACTCCAAAAAAAAGGAGAAAAAGGGCCACCAGGCAATGGGATGGGCATTGCCAGCACCAAGGAAGTCATTTTAAGATGCAGATTTGTGTCATAAGGGGAAGGAAGAAAAGAACAAATTTTAAGGGTATGTGCAAGGAGGAGAGAAGAAAAGGAGGGATCAAAAGGAGGGTTAGGAGAGGGGCTGAAATGGGACAAGATCACTGAGAAAAACAAAAAGTTTGAGGAAAAGAGGAAAACTCCTTTTATGTTTCTTTCCTTTGGTTTTAAAGAGGCTATGCAGAATGAGCTCCTATACAGACATCTGTATTCTAGGCAGTGAAAATTTTATCTGGCCTCCAAAATTTGAGGGAACCCTGAATCATCCTTTATTATTCTTACGGATTTGAAAAGAGAGTAAAGGATAAAGTCATAGGACTGTTTAAACATTTCATCTGGAGTCATCTGCGTTCTTTGTCACCTGTTTCCTGATTATTTATTCATTTAGGTATTTATTAATGGTAGAATTATGTAAATTCTTCCTTGTGAAAGTGTCAACGTTGACAAAGGTCATAGCACTCCCCACTATCCGCGATCTTGGCTAATCATATATAATCAACTATATATAAAAAAAAGAATAAAATTATGTCTGAATTTATGCTAGGAGGAGCTAGGCTGATTTGTTAATCCGCTGCAAACATGATGCAGACATATATTTTGTGTCTTGCAAAATGACACTTTATATAAATGAATTCCTTATTTGAACAGACAAATTAACAGGGTTCTTTTGGCCAATATGCATAAATCCATTAATAAAAAGACATCCAGTATATAAAGTCTTCAGACTGAAAGTATTATCCCTCCAGAAGTTACCTGAGAATTTAGATTCCACAGAAAAATGTGATTTAAATTCACAAAACTATCAAACGAATAATTTTAACAGATTCTCAGCTCTTCTTAAACAGATGACTGTGTGTTTGCAACTGAATGTTTGATAAATGAAAAGAGACAAAATGTTCTACTTTTCAGCACATTTTTATCTGCAGCTGGTGCACAGACTGAGACCGAGTGTATGTTAGCTTTAGCTGTGATTTTTCAAGTTGAGGTTTACTATATTTAGTTCTACATATATTTAGAATTGATGGAAGTAAATTTTTTAACTTTCAAAAATGTTGTTGAATGGAGAGACATTGGTCCAACTGAAAAATATCTGTGGTGCTCCTCAATCCTACCCTCTTTCTATCAGTGGAGAGACTTTGGTGCTGTGTAGAGATTTACTGGCTCCAGTGATCCCAGCTTTGCTCCACGATAGATTTTCCTGGTTCCTAATGGGCATCATGAAGCAACCATGAGGCGTGTTCATTGGTTTCCCAAACACCACATTCTACATCCAGCTGCATTGCGTTTTAGGCACCAGACTTTAATAAGTCTGAAACAGAAGGTGTACGGTCGTTTATTAGGATTAGCTATGATACTTGTACATTTAGGATGAAAAGGTACCTGGGAATTTGCCTAGGCACTTCAATAATAGTTAATATGTTAGAAAATATTTAACTTGGCAGATACTTTTCAAATATATTTCTCTAAATGGGTGTTTGCCTAACTAGTGTAATAAAAAAAGGCAATTTTATATTCACGTTCCTATTCAGTAGGTGTGACTCTGCTTCCACACCTGCTGAAACATTCCTTGAGTCATCACAGTAATTAACAACATACCTAATTTCACATACATGCTTTATATGTTCCCTGTTAAACATATCCTTATACATTACAGAAATAACTGTTATATTTATTTTGCTAACACCTTCCTGCGAGGCTGGGCAGTAGTTTTTCAAAATACTGCCTGCATTCCCAACTGTAAAATGGAATGACATTCCCCTTCTGCCTATTCATTGTGTCCTAACATTGGCATCAATGTTGCAAAGGCCATCAGCATTTGGTAAATGTTTTGCAAGTTCTACTTGGTAAAGTACATTATTTTAAAGCTGTTGAACAACAAGAAAAAACGTTATTTGAATGACTGTCAAGTAAACAGCTCAAGGCTCTTGCCATGCTAATCGAAAAACCAAAGTTAATATAGTTGTTATTCAGGAGAGTAATTAATTCAGTCAGACAAAAGCGGAATTCGCAGCCGGTTGAGATAAATAACACACACTAAAAAAAGAGTAACTTTCTCTAATTTAATTGTGTCAGCAAAAGCACAGAACTGCTACGCTAAATAGGAGAGACTGAAGCTGGTCGCTGCCCAGCTCCTAAAGGTGCCTTGCATTGGGTCACTCTTTCACTACCACGTTGCACCATCACTTATCATCACAACTGCACTTTCTGTGTTGCAAAAGTAGAGGGAAACTACTCCTTACATGCACTCTCACTGCAACTTTGGCCTTCCTGGCACACAGGAAGGAAAATGTTCAGCCCTTTAGCGAGGGCAGTAAGGGAGGTTAAACCAATAAATGTTGCGTTTCACCCAGCACGCAGATGAAGGCAGCGATGGCCAACAGGCCATGCCATTGGTGAGCCAGTGCATCTGAACGGCATTTGGCGATATAAACAACAGACCTCTCGGTTTACTCTGTAATTAGATCTCCTTGATGAGTCCCATCTTTCACATGACGCAAATATTTATGACTTGTAGAGAATATGATACCCAATCACGAAACTTGCTCTTCGGGTTAGCGTGGAAAAGGCCGGACATCTGAGAATGGCAAGCTTGGGAGATGGCATTTGCTTTGTGAAACAGAAACACTTCAGCAGTGCCAAATATCTTCCCAAACCCTTGACCTAGAAGGCAAGCTTTGTTCAGAGTTTTGCTGGGAAAGGTGGTGATTCCTGCAAGCTCTGTGATGTGAAAGCAAAGAGGTAATGGGCATGTAAGTGTACAGCTTCCTACCTCATGGAGGAGACTGGGCCAGAGGGATGAAAATTCTGTGTTTCTCAGCCAAATGTGAGTTTAATATTCCCTTGCTGATGAACATTTTTCGTGATTTTGCTGCTTGTGGGCTACAGAAGAGATGGAAATGGTAGATTTTACAGCTCTGGTATCTCACAATTTGAAAACCTTAGTAATTTGTCATTGCGAGGAAATACTGACCAGAAAACTGGATTTCTGTGGGAATCTCAATGAATAGGTGACTTGCTCGTTGAAATGCAGAGTGAGTCCCATTTAGTAGTTTTAAATTTTGTTCTTATAGAAAAGACAGTGACTGTGGATTTAAAACATCCAGCTGACAACTCCGGCCTGGAAGGAGCAGTGACTAAATAATTTGCTAACTACTTGCCCAGGGTATTCCTGTCTCTCTGGAGGTATTTGAGCTGTTTGTGCCAGGGTTGAAGTTGCAGTTATTTTATAACTGAAAATTCATATAGGAATGCTGGAATATTATGAACGTGGAAACTAAAATGGCTACACTCTAATAGCATAGGTGTGGGCTATGAATCACACAGATTCAAATCAGATTAAATTCGACAATTTAGAATGAAGATGAAGATTAAGTGACTAGGGCAAATATACATGAGCTAAAGACATAAAACTTGTTGCTAAACAGCAATTGCCAATGCTAGTTTTAATAAAAAAATGGGGGAAACATGGGAGGAAATCTGAGGAAAAACTTGCTGATTAGGATCTTATTCTATGATCTTGCTTATTAGGAGCAGTTATTAAGAGTTTTGAAACTATAAACTGAAAAAAGAGCTGAGATGAATCATGCCGT
Organism: Crypturellus tataupa; assembly: GCA_034781795.1. NCBI lineage: Eukaryota > Metazoa > Chordata > Aves > Tinamiformes > Tinamidae > Crypturellus > Crypturellus tataupa. The sequence goes on from JAWLRI010000978.1 coordinate 901,396, forward strand.
ACAATATTTCACGTTATTCCAGCTCATATGAAATGAATAAAGCAGTTTTACCCACTGTCAGACTTGGGGTAAAGCTGATGGTCAGGATATTCATCTTATTCCTATGGAAAAGAGGGGGTTAAGTCTTGGATCAATGTGAGTCCTGCAGAAGGATCTCACTGGGAAAGTGCTGGTCAGTGTTTACTGCACATGAGAGGTGAAGCAAGAATGATTTCATTGCATCTTTCCTTCATCGTGTTGAATCTGGGGCTGACTGAGGACTTCCTCAGAGGTGCCTCTTAGTTTATTCTGAATGCAGAGAACAGTGAATTCCTGTGCTGAGAACGTGTGTTTTGGAGGCATCTTGATTTCTGCTGACACAAGGCATAGGCCTATCTCTTCGTTATGCTGCTAATATTTTTTATTTCTGTTTTTGTTCTTCTAAAGTTCCCTGGAGGGCTGAAGTTTTAGCAGTTTAGCAGTTTTCTCTTTTGACCTATTCCATTCCTCCCAGTTTCTTGGAGGCAAATGAGAATATCAAAGCTGTATAAAGCTTTTGAGCAGTCTGTAGCAAGCTCTAGCTGCCGCTCTTTTGTACAGTTGTGCCACTGGATTCAGTATAGGTTCAGTACAGATGTTACCATTGCAAGTATGTTTTCTGAAATCTGCTTCAATGGCTTTACCAATAAACTTAAAATCATAATTCAGTGATCTCAGTTACCTTAAAAAGTTAATTTGCAGTTTACAATTTAAATCTTTGATTCAGAAATTCCTACAATCTCAGAGGTTCATATAGCATGAAGTGTGGTCAGCTTCTATGCTAGCTCCAGAAGCTAGATCTGTGTTGCAGAAGCTAGAGAAGGCGTTTTCATCGAAAGGGTTTCAAGTTGATATATATTGTCATCGTGTTATGGAGTCCTGTGCAATCTACAGTCAGAAATCTAAGTTTCAAAAACTAAAATATTCTGGGAATGAGATTGTCAAGGGTGATTTTATCGAAGATATCCAGCATCAGTCTAATAGAATGAGCAAAAATGCTGTCAGTGTGAAGTGAAACACTTTTTAGGGCTGCTGCTTAAAATGGTACCGGCAGCATCTTCCTTTCTGCCATGTAATGTAGTTTCTTAATTACAACCACAGCCAAAATGACTAGTCTTTGGGAACTGGAAGGAGTTCATATAAGCACTTACATTATCAGGAAATATAAATAGTCCATTTATTTGCAGGACAGCTACTATTATCATTTTATGATGGACACTCGCACTGTGTCAATCCACTCAAAATTGAAAATTGTTCTTTTGTGCAAGGACTCGATGGCAAAAGCACTATAATTTAACTTAGTATAATGTGTTTAAAACAATGATGTTTGTTTCTTAAATGAATATTTTATATGTTGTGTTTAATTAAAATAAAAGTCTGCCACTGATCTAGGAAACACAAAACAGACTTGAGTTCGTATTTATGAAGTGTAACAATATTGGCAAGAAACAACTTATCTTGTTTATGAGACATGCCTCCCATTACTGCTACAGATTGCAGACGCTTTATTGCTGAGCTCTACATGGTTTACAATTCAACAAATGTAGTGAGACTGTCATCATGAAAATAGACCTATAAACGTAGATTTGGAGGTTTTTGTTTTTAAGGATAGTATTTACAGATCAAAATGTGTTTCTGATAACTCTACACCCTGGAATATTTCTGGCTTTTACATCCGTAGAAAGACAGAGCCACCCTAGGGAATGTTCTTCCAATTACAAAAGGGACATTGAGGTGAAATTTTGGCATCTATCTGAAAAATTACCTCTAAATGCTTGGCTTGACTTCTTAGAAACAAGGGTGGGGTTAATTAGTTTGAGAGGACAGTGACTTCAAATGATCAAATTCAAGAATTGTCCATGAATACTGAAGTTATTAACTCGGCTCTTTGTCTGGAGGACGTTGCCTCTGTCCATCCCTTGGCCATCCATGGATTTGAGCCTACTAGCTGAACCCAGGGCAACCTTCCTGCTGCACCCTGCCCTGGCTTCACTGCTATTTCTAGCAGCTGTGACTCAAAACTTTTATATTTTTCATTAAAGAACCTGATGACGTTAGGTATCCCCAATAGCTAAGTGTTTAGTTACAACTCACTACTGGGAGTATCCTCACTTTTAACTGTAGCAACTAGGTGCTGCTCTCTCAGATGCTGAAGTTTTTATACAAGTTTTTTTTTTTTTTTCTTTTTCTTTCTTCAAATCCACTTTTCTTTCATGGAGACAAAATAACAAGGAGGAAAACAGAGTAGGCACAAACTAAAAAGGGGTGCAAACCTGTGAACCCTGTAGTGCAGGGCTGTTCATACAAGACCTCGTGCCCATCACCACATCAACTCCTCTTAGTTTTATTCCAACCAAGTCCCACACTTCTGGCTTTCCTTGCAAGGTTTATCAGACTACTCCAAACTCAGAGATTCATTATCCTTTGACATATTCATTTTTCACACAACAATATTTTGACCAATTTAATCATCTACACAGAGAGTGTGGAAGTCTTGGCAGCTACTTGGCATAGATTCCCCAAAAGACCAGATACACTTCAGAAATGTTGGAGAAGTGGTGATATATAATTTGCTTATTAATCATAGAGGAGAACAAAGCAGAATAATATATCTGCTCCTCACTTCTCTCTCTTTCCCTAAGTTCTTTCCTGTCTGAATATCTGAGGCAGTTGGGGTAGAAACTTGTAAATTCTTATTTTATATATATCTGGTTTCATGTCTTTTTTAAAAAGAAAAAGAAAAGGGATTTCGTAAGTATTGTGTTTATTTAATGTATTTGTATTTTTAATGTTATGTACATTCAGTACATATTCAGTATTTTTTCTTTATAATTTTCTTTATAATACCTTTATAACACCTTTATAACTTTATAATTTTGTGTATGATCTGCCTAAGTCTTAGCTGTGTAACTACTGAACATTTTTTTCAGCTATTATACACAACTCCCATGCTTTTTTTTTTTTCTTGTTCCTTGGAAAAAATACTTAGCTGTGCACTAAAGCAAATTATGTGATTTTTTTTTTGTCTTCATTAGTCATTATAACATTGGGTGCTGTTTTAGCACCTGGTACTTTAAATTTAGAATGTTTTTGCTGAAGCAAATAGGATTATTTGAGATAGATTCCTCTTGGTAGTAAATCTATGAGAATTTTAGCTTTTATTAGGTAGAGTCAAATGCCTTTTCCATGTGAAATGGGAGGCGGTGTGAAATGGCACAGCATGGAGAAAAGGAGATATTATGTGTTCTCTGATGTCTATACAGACAACTATGTATCAGTGCAGAAAGTGATTATTCTAACATATTTCCTCCCCATATGTTTATTCCTCTTCTTACAAGATGGCAGCTTGCATGCAATGAAAAAATGTGCAATAGACTTAGATCAGTTGGTGTGGAAATGCAGGGAGGATTTTACATAGAGGTGATTTTAATATTGGCCTGTAGGAGAGCTGAATGCACCTCTATGCTCTGCTAGTAAAAATATGCGGGATCAGGTCTATCAGATTTAGAAGCTGTGGCCGGAACAGCATTCTGGACTAGAGACAGGCAAATGGGTGGTTGCATCTGTCAAGAAAATATAAAGAAAAAAAAAGGAGGTGAGATTATTGCAAAGACTGGCAGGTGCTCTGTAATTTTTTTTATCTTTCTAACTAGTTGCAGCTTGTGGAGTGAGATGATGGGAAAGTACCAAAAATTGGAGTGCAGTGCTGAGATTTCTAACCCGTCTTCCTTTGGCTCTTGCTGGTGTCAGGGAATGCAAATGCAGTGGAGGTAATAAACATTTTTCAGATATGCATGGGACAAAGTTATTTCACTTCTGTAGCTGGAGAGGCCGTTTTGTGAATGTATGAGTTCATATAGATATTTGTTATCATTCATGTCAAAATGTGAGGAATATATTTGTAAATAGAATATATTTGTGAACATTGTTCATTTACTACGGAAATTATCTTTTTAAATTTATGGTAGGTTATAATAAACAAGATTGAAATCCTTAATACCCAACTAAACGTTTCTGCCCAGTGCTTACACTGAAACCTGGGAGAAATTTAAAATATGGGTGTATAGTCTTGTGTTGAAGATACGCTTGAAGTTGAAGAATATTTAGTTCATAGGTTATATATGCCACATAACTGAAGCAACTAGGCTTTATTCTTGATTCCCTTGACTAGCAGATAGGAATTGGAAAGGCATTATTGTAAGAAGAGCAGCAGAAATTCTAAGAATCAAATAAGCAGCAGAAATTCTAAGAATCAAATAAGAGTCAACTCTTCCAGCTACAAAGCCCATTTCCACTCTCTGTCCTTCAAGTGCATCTCCTACCCCAGCCTTCTCATGACATCCTATGGCCACCTCTTGAAATTTCCATGTGAAACTGCCTTGCTTTAAGTTGGCTGCCAGAACTGTGAGAACAACAAAGCTTTTATGCAGGAAAAATCTAGAAAAAATAAGGTCCCTGTGCAGTTTTCCTGGCACACAGAGTCAGACCTTTGGTTCTTGCTACTTTGGTACTTGGTTCAGACCTTTGACAACTTGTTAAGCTGCATAACTTGATTGCTCTGTGCTGCTGAGTTGATTTCCACTACACTACACATATAATTATTTATTAAGAGTATTGTTTGCCTGGCTTTCTAAATCCTTATGCCTGGTTATAACTCATTTTGCAGTTATGAGGCTCTGTGGGTATTTGAAAGCACCTGGACAGTAGATTAAGTGCTGCAGGTGATTTTTAACATTTTCCTAACATAAATACTTACCTATCAAAATTTTTGAACATAAAACTGCATTTGGGTTTTGCAAGTGCAAAGTACTTATTGCGGAAATTGCCTCGAAATGTCATTTCAAATGCTGGCAAAAAAATTTAAATTTTGCTTTGATAAGCTGCCAAGAACAGTGCATACTCTGGATAATATTTACATCTCAAATGCAGAACTTAATAATAAGCAAGCCCTCCCAATTTATCCTGTCAGCAACACTTACAAGTCTGCTGAAGCTACTGTAACACACTATCATGCTTTCTAATGACTACAATTCATCATGTGAAGCTATCAGCTTGAAAATAATATATTGCTATGCAGTATGGAGATTGATAGCCATGACTTGTTTATTTATTCCATTGGAAAAGTGGAAAAAAGGAATAGAAAAGATTAATTTTTTAAAGCTGATAACACCATGATAACTGATTTGAAATTTGCCATTTTCTTTTCTACACTTCTGTATAATGTGGCTGCAGCATAGACAGACAAAGAAAATTCAGTGTTATGTTACCATGCAAAAACTATTTTGCGTTGTTTTTCTTTTCCCATATTTTTCAACGCATTAGATTTCTAAAACAGTGTCATCACTCTTTGAAAATTAATATACCTGTCAACTCATCCCCATTAGCCCTCTAAGTCTCAGTCTTTCTAAAACTTTGAAAAGCCTGGAATTCTGTAATGAAAGCAGTTCTTTGACATGAGAGGAAAGCTGGTTGAACAAAGCATGGAAAAGGGCAATCTACCTTTTAGAATAAATAAATCAGATCGTCAGATTTTTACTTTACTTGGAACTGAGCGAACCAGGTTCCCAACTCTTTCACTTGGAAAGTTTCTGTTGTCTAAATATATTAATCCAGTTTGAGGCTCTGAACCTTCTTGAGTCTTCCCATTAGAAATGGAATTTAAAAAGATAAAAGTGATTGAAAAAACTTCTGTCTTAAACTGTAGGTGAGACCTCAAAAGCAACTGAGAAATGGGCGAGGGGACAGTATTTGGACAGGGCAGACTGGCTGCCCCTGTGCATCTGCCTCCAGGTTTTGTAGCTCATAGGCGACAGGAGCCATTTTTTATCCATCCTCCCAAGTTTCAATTGGAGCAATCTTATTTGCTTCCAAATTGGGTCGCTATGGATACAGCCACTCAAAAGTAATCTCCACTTTGGAGGAAATAAAAAAAAAAGACCTTAATGTCCTCCTGTGAAAGCAAGAAAGCGCAGAGACATTTCTGAGTGTCTGTATTTGTTAAATTCCAAATTGCCTTTCTAAAAATACTGGTATAAAATCCTTGGGAATTAGAAGAAACGTATTTCAGAGAGCACATTTTAGAGCAATTTTATTTTGAAAGGAGTCCTAAAGCTCTGGCCTTTTGTTCTTTGTCATGGAGGCGAAAGGAAAGAGAAGCCACTGATCATCCTTACATTAAGTGATTGGAATAAAGAACATTTTCTGATCTTTCTTCTACTTGAGCTTTCACTAACTCTAATGTTTTTTTACAGATGAAAATTCAAAGGCCAATTTCTGTTTGTTCAATGCCACTGTAATCTGTTCTGGTTACCAGATAATTTGTTTCAGAATGTTTTAACTCTAGTGGCAAATGCAGAAGAGGTTTGTAGGCTTTTAATCTCTTAATTCTTGCTTGCCTCCAAATTTGGAAATGACTAAATAGTCTAAGAATAAGGAACAGAATCCAAGTCAGTGAAATAATAGCTATACTGAAGGAAAAAAAAAAAAAAAAAGCTTAGTATGTTTCAGATAATTTTCTATTGAAGCTACGCCTGAAATTTGGCAGAGTGAGTTTGTAGTGTTAGGGCTTGTGTCATGTCTAATGTTCCACCTTGATCCAGTTTTCACACCAGTCAAGTGATGTCATAAAAATTTCATGCTGTTTTCCAAATCTTGGGCAACTAGATCCAAAGTCCACATGCTGCAAAAATGAAAATATTGAAAAAGTGCAGTTAGAAGGAATCATAATCAATTTTTTTATATCATTAAGAAAATGCCATTTCTGTGTATCATAATTGTACAAAAGAACAATCTTCTGTTTCAGAAACATGAAAAGATGTCACTAGGGAAGGTGGTGATTTCTGCCCTTTTTAGCTAGCATCAAGGAGTTTTTCTGTGCTTCCTTAGGGATTTCTTGCCTTTCACATTCTGGACGTAGTCTCTTTGGAGCTGGAATATTGCATGCCTTGTTTCCCTCATGAGCTTCGCATCTGTAGAAGCTCTTGGTGACATTTCCATTTATGTCCCACAGGAGTTCTTGCTTCATGCTTTCTTCTTTTTCTTGTCATAATTCTTATTCCCACGAGGAGCCACCCCTTTTGCTCAGGCACTTTCTAGAAGAAGAGGGTTATTCAGGGCAAATAGAGGATCCATGGAATTGCATTTACTTGCAGTTAAATCTGCTCCAAGTTCAGTCTCCTTGAACTCAGAGGGACCAAATCACATCAGGCAGTTTTCTCTTTGTGAAAGTCTTCCTGACTTTGAAAAGTGATTTTGATTGACTTCATGCTAAAGTTTCATCTGATGTTACCCATTAGCACCTTTAAATAGATGGAGGTAATTCCTATAAATCCATCTCTGGAAGAGATGGGAGAACTTGGGTCTATGCCCCAAATCTCTATTGTGGGATCCTGCACAAGTCACTCCATCATGTTGATCCTCATGTTACCTAATACTTTTCTTGATTGTGCTATGTATTGCTTGATGTCTCATATATTCATTATAATTAGGAAATTTAATATTCTGAGGAACCAACCACAGTTGGGACAGAAGTTTACAATATGGAAAGTTATTTTTGCATTCTGCACTACTTATTGTAGCAACTGCCAGGAATAATCCAACTAATTACTGTAAATATTTATAAGATAGTCATAACCACTGTCACTGAAATCCCCACATGTAAAAATGTCAGTGATATTTAAGAAAAATATCTGAATAAATCAGAATTCGGACACATGCATGTTCATCTATCTGTTAACTTCACGGTCCCGTGTAAAGACATCACCACATCTCAATTCTTATGTATTTTATGTATTTCTGACAGCACATGAATATGTCCTGGAATAGCAAATAGATGCATTTACTTTTTTCCAGCTATATTTCAGGACAATCAGGTTCTGTAATAGTTTTATATTGTAAGCTACTATTGTCAGAGAAATGTATTCCATTACTAATGGAAATCAGTAATTTGAGAAAAATATATAAGCCATTAAATCAACAGGCAGCATGCTATGTTGCCACGATCTCTAACAAGTTCAGTGGCTGTTATTAATTGCAGAGAACATTACTAAGCAGTCAAATATTTCTAGTACTAGTAGCTAAGGTCTTGAAAGAAACCATCACATGGAGGGAAAACAAGTTTCCAGAAAATAGGTTGATTGTTTGGATCATTGAAAGGGTATTTTTTGCATATATATAAATATATACGTGTGTGTGTGTATATATATATCATGATGGCGAGTTCCAAAATTGTCAGTTAAATGATTCCAACGTGTCCAGTCAAAAATTTGTTTCAAGCAGCAACTATCGCTCCCAGGACTTGGTTATGTTTTAATTTTGCTTTCCTGCTACAAAGAGGAGCCTTTGTTTGCACTCAGGAAGAGCACCTGTGGAATCCTTAAACATTTTGGGGCATGTTTTAAAAACTCATCCTTGTGGTAAAGATTTAATCTATCAAAGTGGTATAAATAATGTAGACATAGCCTTAGGTGTCACTTCTTCCCCTTGCAGGCCAGAAAATATCAGAAAGATTGCTCTGCTGCAGTTTAAAATATTGCCTGGGCGTAGCAGGGATGGGGTTCTGTGCTCTCCTTGAATTATAGGCAGCTAACTGTTTATTACTGATTATTTATAAGGTCCAAAAAGATGCATGGAAACTGCCAGGCTCCTGACCAGCTTCAAAACATACACAGCAAAATAGTGTCTTATTAAAAAGAAAATGGTCAAAAGTATACCTTTTCAAGCAATTAAGAAAAAATTACTCAGCAGTAGTTAGTTGATTTTTTTTGTGGATGGCATACTTTTAATGAATGATTCTTGAAAAATAAATCTCCCTCTAAGTCAGTTTTTCAATGTATTAATATAAAAATACTTGATTTTTTTTTCTATCAATTGAATGTGACTACATCTGAATAGTCTTCCAAGTCTACCCCATCTCTCTGCTCCTGCCTTCTGCTTTGCTGGGTAGCTGCTCTGTGGTAAGACCATTGGAGAGGTTACCCGCTTCACAACTTATTCCTCTGTCTTGAGAGCAAGTGTCACCACCTCTTCATTTGGAAGGAAATGGAATGTTTAAACAGAGAAAGTGTGTTGCCTTCTTAGTGGTGGGAAGAAAGTTGGAAAGGGTACATATAAAAGAAGGAAAATAAGGAAAAGTAATTATTAAGAACCAATCAAGATGTCTTGGTGGGGGATATTTCTTTAGAATTTAGGTGGCTTTTTAAGGAAGATTTGAGGGTTTCTTCTACTCACAGCTGCTTGTTTTGGCACTGGGTATGGCTGATTTCAGGAGAAGTGAGGAATGAAGCGGCTTTTCCTGAGAGCCAGCTCAAGGCAGAGCAGCAAGGAGGTGAACCAAGGCTTGTGGCCATCGCACCTGGTGGGAATGAGCAGAAGACATAAGAGGGATTAATAGAAAATGAGCGTCCCTTCTTCTTCTACCATTCACCAGTATGGAAACCCTGGCTCCATCTTCTCAACCTCTTTTACTCTTTTCCCTTTATTTCTCTTTATTTTTCCATCTTTCCTTGTGTTTTTTTCTTCTAAAAGTTTGTTTCTGTTTGGACAGCTTTCATCTTTTCCTTTACATATCAGGCTACAGAATGCAAGATAAAATGTACTTTTATTCAGTTGGGGGGAATTCACAAAATATTGATGTTTTGGCTAAAAAAATGTTTCCAAAATATACTCCAGAAGAACAGCCAAAGTTTATGTGATGTATCTGTGCCTGAGTGAGTCCTGGATGCAGTTCACAATTCATGTGAGGCACTTGCAGACCTTGCTGTGTCATTAATTAAAAGAAAAGGAACCACCACAAAGTTCTCCCATTTTCATTAAAAATCTGCATTTTATTTGTTTTGAAAGATGTCCTCTGGTCAGGACATTGATGTGTTGTAAATGCAGGTTAATTTAATAAATGCCAATTTATTTTTTCCATGCAGCACTGTACTTAGATTTGGAAAGGCTTTTTTTTTTTTTTTTTTTTTTTTTTTTTTACCATAACCTAAGGATAGAGAACAATGATAACTTATGGGTGAATCTTTCATAGGAAACTACTCATGAAGGGCTTGGTTGTTTATGCTGCATGTATAGCTACAACCAATGAGATACTTCATGTGTAGCTTCCTACACAGGATGCTTTTACAAATTATGGCATTTCTTTGACACGTGTGCACACATTTGAAAAGATCATTTTTAAATTTGAGGACCAGAGTTGAAGAAGTCCTGTTTATCAGTTGCTACTTCAAACATCTTGAGCTGCATAAATATCATTCTTTGTTGCCATGTTCATATTCAAATGCATTAAAATGCATGAAAGTGCATTAAAAGGAGCTCCTCCGTTGGGAGATGTGGCTTCAGGGCGGGTTCAAGATGTCTGGGTTTGCTGGGGATCAGAAGGGCTTTCTTGGAAGGCCCAGGAGGTGTTTGGTCCTGTGCAACAGAGAAAGCCAAGTTTTTAAAGGCTACTGAGATGAACTAGGGAAGGGTGTTTCGAGGGTGATGGGTGTTCGGGCATGTCAAACTGCTCTCTGCGTTTTCTGACTTCTGGGATTGCATTGCGGGCCAGAACCATGTCAACGTGAGCAGTGCAGCACTGACACGTCCCCTCATCTCCGTGGCAGGGGCAAGCGGAGACGCGGCAAATACCTGCTCGTCCTTCGCGGCGACCTTCCAGGCAGCTCAGCCCGCGGAGGGGGCTACTGTCAGCCCTCATTCACGTCACCTTCCAGGCTGCTGCGTGCGCTTTGGAGAGCTGCAAAAATAGCACTGGCCTCGGAGGGTCTGCAGCAAGAGACAAGGGCAGGTCAGCGGTCCCGGCCTCGCCATCGTACCCAATCGCTCAACGGTTCAGCTCCATAGTAATGATGGGCAAAACCCGCGGCTGAAACTTTCACAAATCTCCATGATGTGCTACGCAAATGGCTTTGGTGTCTGATCAGTTCTTTTTTAAATGCAATTCCATTGTTGTTAATTTTGCAGTATAACCTTTTCCACAACAGTGCCCTCAAAACCTGCAGGATGAAGGTCAGGAAATCAGGAGCCGACCAAGCCAATATGCAGCGTGGATGTCACAGGCTGGGCAAGTGGCTTTTTGTGTCTTTTGAAGTTTTGAATCAATTCTTTGAAAACTTTCAGCCAGATCTTCAGTAGTAGAGAAGAACTCACAAGGGAAAGGGAAAAGGGAGAAGAGAAAAAAAAAAAAAAAAAAAAAAAAAAAAAAGGGG
>JAWLRI010000978.1:914943-961075 GCA_034781795.1 Crypturellus tataupa
TGAAAAGAGGCCGGCCCCATCCTCCTCACTGCCTCCCTTGAGGTACTTATAGACACTAATTAGATCCCCTTTCAGCCTTCTCTTCTCCGGGCACATGTGGTATGTGGTAATTCATTAAGCTGCAGAAAGCTGCTTACCCCCTAAGATTCCAAGAAAAATGGTGCTGTCCTGGATGGACCATGCTTTCAGGACAGTGACGGAGCTCTAGCTCTTGGATGTGGTGGATGATATTTCACCAGCCGATGCATAGAAGGAAATTAATAGTGTTAAAAGAAAAGATTTCAAACACAATGTTGGCTTGGAAGGCAGTAACAGTCTGTGGATGGACTGGAAGCCAGAGTTGGGCCCCAACAGGCCACCCATGGTGGGATGAGGACTGGAAGGGCATGGGATTGAGGACAAAGCAGTGAAAAAGCGCATTGTCAGAGACATCGTCTTGCTCTGTCGGTGTGCGTGCATCTCCCTCTCTCAATTAGCTATCACAGATCTGGTGGCCAAGCTAGTTGGAGAAATCAGTACTTCTGAGTGTTTTAAAGAGTAAGGTCAGCCAGGGCAGGCTTTCATGAATGCCACCTTCGGACGGGGCACGCTCGGAGCACTCCTGTGTTTTAGCACGGCCTTGTCCGAATTAACATTCCCCGGCTGCCACTTTGCAGACACGATATATCTGCAACATGATATTCATCCTTACAGCTGGCAGCTGTGGTGTCAAGTGCTGCAGATAGATGAGACCATTACCATGATACAAATATTTTCTTTTCCCACATTCGCTCTTTGAAGCAGTCACACACCGCTGTGTTTGCAGCAAAAATCTACACGACGAGAGTCAAAACTCATGTTTCTCTCCTTTTCTCGTCCATAAGAGTTTATACTCTCCCTTTCCTTATAATCCAAGGGACACTGAGGTTGAGTAGCAGCTTCCCGTTTTACTGGCCAAGTGAACAAAGCAGCTTCCACTTGTAAGTAACTAGAGAAATGTGATTAAAATAAGCATTATCTGGCACTCTGTTTTGCATAATACAGCAATTAATATACATTTGCTCTTAATAATACACCCTGGCAAGAATGAATTGCTCATGAATGAAAACCTCCTCCTAAAAGTCTTTTATTTACCAAACTCCTGCATTAAGTGGTACTTAAATGTATAAAGATCACAGTGAGAACAAAAGAGAAAAATCTACTGACTGCAAGAAAGCAAGGCGTTCAAGTGTGCCTGCAAAGGGTGCTGTGGGTTTGCTGCCTTGAGCATTTTCACCTGCTGCTGTTTTTCTGGATCAAATGGATGTGGTTAGCCTTGCAAACATCACATGCAGCTGATTTCTGGGTGTCTTTCTTGTATCAGGACAGCAAACTGATATGAAACTAACCTATTTTCCTGCATTTTGGTTAGGCATTTAGGTAGTCACAAGGCATTTGGAATGTTTGGGAGTACAAGTTTGAGGCAAAGAGGGAGAGCATCAGGGACCACATTTTGATGCATGCTCTAGATAGACCATCTAGGGGTGATGCTCTGCCAGATCTGCTTTTCAAGAAGAAGGATGTACGGATCGATGGCAACCTTGGCTGCCATCACCATGGGGTAACAGCGTTTATGATCCAGCGGGAAGGGATGAAGCCTCAAGTGACTTGAAGCAGCTTCAAAGCTGGATCTGCTTTGGGCAGGTGGCTGGGCTAGAGGCTGCCAGTGGTCTTGCAGCTGAGGTTACTCTCCGAGTCTCAGATTTCTCTGCTCTGTATGAAAATGAAGGTTTTTTTTTTTGTTTTTTTTTTTTTTTGTGTGTGTGTGTGTGCCATTTTCTGACCGACTTTCTTGGAAATGGGACTCATTTCTGGTTTTGGCATTTACTATTGCCATTTAATTTTAGTAAAAAATTATTTTACCAGGTTATGTGGGGTGAACTCTTCTCCAGCTCCGTTGCATTTAATGTTTTGCCATGAAATTGTACCACTTTACTTGCAAGTTTTATTGTTACTTTTGAAGCTAAAGATGTGGTTAGGAAGGCAGATAGCTATTTCCGGACAGGTTATTCTTTGGGCTTTTAGATAATTTTCTAAGAGGTAGAACTCTTACAAGATACTGAATAGATTTAAATCTAAGATGGGAGATTATACCGTCTCTACTAACTTTCAAAATCACTGAGACATTTGGAAACATATGGATTCAAACGAAACCCCTACAATGCACATTCAAATTTTAATTGCTCTCCATTTTCATCCAACAAGATTATTCATCTTTTATACTCCCTCTAGTGTTTAATGGACTATATGACTGAGAAGAGAAAACAAGTAGAGACTTGTGTTTGCCCAAAGCCAGTGAAAGAATTAATGTGATCTTTTCTTCCTTCGTGTTTCACTTCTGCTAGGTTTTCCTCCCGTGGGATTAGCCACCCAGTTGGAGTTGATAGCAGACGTTCATTGTGTGCCCAAATGCGTTGGGAGAATGAGGCCAAATTTGGGCTTTAAATATAATTGCTTCAAAAACTTCCAAATACAGCATAGTCCCTAGATAAAGCATTTGCTATCACTTGGTACCTCATAATTAGGCAGACTTATTGGTATTTAAATTAATACTATACTTAAACCTATATTTGTTGCGGTTCCTTGCAGTCATGTTTAAACGGGTACTGGAAAGAAAGGCCTGGTAAAAGCAACTCGGATTTTTCAGTTACATAAAACTCTGAAAGGCTTTTACAAATTGCCTTTGTGTGGGAGGCAGCTTGCTGCAAAGCTGTCACTTGAAACTTTATCAATCAGAAGACAGTGCGGTTTTTAATTATGCAGATTTTTCAAGGTAAAATAACTTTTTCTTACATGAAAATGTATAACAGTTACAGTCAGGTGAGATGGAACAATCTGAGATTTTTTTTTGAGGAGTTTGCTAGGCTTAATTGAAATAGCTTCAAAAATCTTACTCTTATGAAGAAATGCAGTATACTTGAAGTATTTGAGCTTTCTTCTTTATAAAAGGAAAAACCTTTTCTTCCCATATATATTGTACAAGGTGTCACTAACTTCTAATTATCTCTTTATCCAGCAAAAGATTCCATCTCAGCACCTCCTTGCATGTCTCTAGCTGTTAAGATCTGCACTTGCAGCATTTTTGTGGCTTAAATTAAGAATCATGAGCCCTAAGACAGTGGGATGGTGCAGAATTTTCTGTCTGTCAACACACAGCAGGGGCAGCAAATGCTCTGCTCTTTGCAAAGTGTCTAATAAATTCTTTTCTTGCGGAGACGGTTTGAAGTTCCCACCAAATAGGTAGAACTGAATCTGCAGACATCCTGATGCTTGCGAGGAAACCTCAAAACCACTCAGCTGTGCTTTTGGGCTCGACTGTTACATGAGATGCCATGATGTCATGTCTCCTCCGTCTTTAGAGAGAAGAAACAATGCGTTGAATCTTATGCTGCTTTAGCAAGATAGACGATGGGAAAGGAATGTGAATTAATCATGAACACTGCATTTTGCTAATGTATCACATGATGGGAGAGAGAGCGTTTCCTTTTGCTCTCTTACTTTTTCGGGTTGTTTGACTCCATTAAAAGTTGAGTTACACTGTTTGTTCTCACTCTAGGAAACATGCCGTGCTAACATGTCATGTAGTTATGACTGATGTGTTCTCTAAACTCTTGTCTCCAGTGTTTATTGTGCAACAAAGTTGGCGCCAGAAGCTGTTGAAATTTGATCAAATCATGACTTCTACCAGAAAGAGGCTCTTCTGAAATTACTGCAACAAAATCAATAAGTAGTTTTGCTTTTAATTTCTACTGGCATTTCCCCCATTTCTCTCTCTCTCTCTCTCTCTTTTTTTTTTTTTTTTTCCTTCATCTTGGCATCATCTTTGATGTTTTTGCTCTGGCAAGGCTATCCTTTTGCTAAGCCGTGTTTTCACCCCCCTTGCAATCAGACAGGGAAGCAGGGCAGGAGCAGAGCTCAGTTTACTCTGTTGCTCTTTATTTGAGCACTGCCGCCTTCTCGAGATAATTGCCTGTATGCATGTTCGTGCAGGCAATACATGAAGGTTGTCTGAGAAATCCCACCAGCCTCCCCTAGCATGAGGGTGGCTCTAAGCCTCTTCCCTTCCCTCGCGTGTGGTCTAGCTGCTAATGAAAGCGATGGATTGCAGATCTCCTTTCAAATGCTTAGGTGGCCTGGTGCTGGTGCTCAGCTGCGTGAGAGAAATGTCACAGGTCCTCACCCTCTGACTTGTTGCAGATCTTTTACTGTCTTTACAAACTTGCATTGACTGCTTTTTGCTCTTTCTCTTTTTTTGCAGCCTGGAATTAGCCTTTTGGCAGCTTCCCTTCCCCAGTTGCTTTGTCTTTTCCTCTAGCACTCTTTTAAACCATGTTGTATTTCTGGATTCAACACCTACAAGGCTATGACCTCTCACTCAACGTGAAGAATTGCTTGGCCTGTGGTTTTTAGTCTCTCAGGGCTGCAGCTGCTGCCTCTACTGCCTGGGAGTAGGGCACCTTAAAATCATCCATCCTAATTTTGGTATTCAAAGAACTCATAATAATGAAAACAATCCCTTGCTCAATAGTACTGTTGTGACTCTTGCTGGTTGTAGAGTCTGCTCTCCAAAGAGATGCTGGAGGCACCAGAGATCACTTGTGCTCCAAGATTCTTTGGTACAGAGACATTTCAAGAGAAGCTCATCTGAACACTGGCGTTTTGTTCTCAGGCTGGCAGCAGAGGTCCTTGACATGGCCTGTCTGATCAAAGGGAAAGAGAAGGTCTTCAGTACAGTTCTGTATCACCCCAGGCAAAAAAAAAATCCCCAAACAAAAAAAACTCTAATGCTTTTGTGTAGCACCCTGTAAGAAGCTAGCACATGGAGCTTGTGACCCACTTGATGATCCACTTTATGAATTAGTGTTCATCCTGTGATGTCTTTGGAGCAATCTCACAGTTGCGGGAACCAGAGCCAGATCACTTTCTGGATGCAGCTTAGTTATTGCTGATCTTCCTCCTCCCTCTCCAATATACCACTTAACCTTCAAAACAAGAGTTAAGGGAGGGATTGCCCTTTGAGTCCTCTCTTGGCCTCTGAGCTCAGGCAAACGTGTGGATGATTTTCAGTGCAGAAAAGCTCCTACCATCAGGCAAATCCCTTATTTATGCGTTGATGAATTATGCCTGGAAATTGTCTCAATTTATTTGTAACTAATTGAGCATCTTGTGGTTCTTATTTTTCTTCCCAGTTGTACTGCAATAGCTGGTTATTCACATGTAGCAGACTCCAAATCTTATTTTCAAAACTACCGACTGTGAAGTGGGATTGACAGTTGTTGAAATTTGTGGCATTTGTGGATGTAAAAGAAAATGTAGTGTTTGAAGTAGCACCCCACTACATTTGGATTAGAGGTTATACACACAGAGCATTTATGACATTTCTGTACTATCCCTAATGAAGACAGAAGGGGAGAATTCAACATTTAAAGATTTGTAATTAAAAGAAGAGCTCTAGAAGTTGGCAAATCTGCTCTTAAAATTCTCTTCCCTCATTTAGGAAAATGGGGTGATTTAAAATGCCATTTCAAGATTGACATGAAAATTTGAAGACTGTATCAGTGACTGTTATGTAAATGGTTCTTGAAAAAATGTCTCTGGATCATTTACTCAGAGGCGTATTTAAAGCAGGAAATGACTTATTCATGCATTGTTTCATGAACTCATACTGTGATTTTTTGTGTTTCTCTAAGCTACTTGAAAGGAAGTTCAAAGAATTATGAGCACAGAGACACCCATGTGGTGAATGAGGACAGCAAAGTGAGTGTGGAGGTACCATGAAAACAGAAACAAAACCTGGGAATAAATACTGAGTAAATATGACAAGGCAAGCTGAAGGAACTTGCTGAGCAAAGTCTATCTGGACCTTTTGACTGTGCATGTAGGAAATTCTTATAGGAACTGCACTTAGAAAGCAAACTAACACTTTAGACTGAAATATTCTAACAATCGATAGAAGCCCAGAACAATTTTGCCAGGACATCACTGCTTGTATAGTAGATGAAAATGGCTATCAGTTTTTTAATTAGTTTAGTTGTGTGTGAAGGTCATTGTAACTGTATGCAAGTAATCTGAGTGTGCGGAAACATGGAGGACTTTTTAAGAGCAATTTGGCTTATTTACAGTTTCATCTACCAGGTCCATTGCCTAAATAGGATGCAGGAGATCTATGTAATTCCTGAATTTCCTAATCTTTTGGGATCCTGTGTAACTTTGAACAAGTGAGTTAACCCTTCACTTGGTTGTTTTCCATCCGTCAGAAGTAAGCACTGTTCTCCCTGTTGCAGAAGGGCTTTGGGAAGGACCCACCTACTCGCATCTGTGAGCTGCTCTGGCTCTTCAGTGACAGGAAAGATGAATGCCACAGACCCTTCTCCATAAAATTATTGCTGACCCCATAATGTATGTGAGATTTGATTAATCCTTTCTAGAAACCTTTTTAAAATGTCTGTATTGCTTCAGATTTAATTAATCTCCACCTAGTTCTGCAGTTCCCCAAGATCATTCTGTTTATACTGACCATTAGCTCATAAGCCCACAACATTGCTGGTGCACAGAAGGGCTTTGTATGCACTGTACCTTGGATAAGCATGGTCTCTCCTCCTCTTTATCCTTTAATTAACGTGTTTAAAAGATTCATGGGGAGCATCAAACCATCTTGAAAAGTGTGCTGCTACAAAAGGTATGACAAAAGAAATCCTGTTTAATGAATGCCTCCCACCTGTACTATGTGCATCGAGTACATGCTGGAAGTTGTGTCCGTGCCTTTCTGTCATGGTCAGCAAAGTCCTATGACATATTTTCAGCTGGACTCCTATTCCACCCATATTGCAACTGAAACCCAGACATTTACATGGACTTTTCTTTAAGCTCAGGTTCACTTCTAAGTTTACAGAAACAGGCACCATCTCTAATTTTATATATGGACTTAGTTTTGTGTAGATCTATGAAGATTAGCTCACTGTAGTATTGATAATGCTGATTCTCAAGGACAGACAAACTTTGCAGCTTCTTGCACTTAAAAAATAGATACTTCTTCAGACAGCCATTTAGCAGTTAAATGCTTACATGCTATTCTGATATTCTCAGGTTAATGTCAGGTCATTAAACTTTCTGAAGATGTCAGACTATTCCCAAACAGTGGTACATAATAAAAATTTGAATTAAACTGTCTTAGTTTAGAGGAAAATAGCATTTATAAATTTAATGTAGAACTTCTACTCTTGCATTTCTATTTGGACTTCTAAAGCCTACCTATGTTTTGGAAGGTGAGCTAGGGAAGCGTTGACCTTTGGTTTACCACTATTAATGGCTTTTAACTGATGAACTGGAGTCAGGTATACTTGCTGTGGCCTTGCAAGGAGAAATACCAGTCAGAGCTCCTTGGCATCATGCCTCACTAATCTGTTGTCTCTGGATTTGAAGGTCCAGAGGTAAGGATCAAGGGTTGAGGACATGAGAAAGAAGCGCTGCAATGTCAGAGATTAGGTTTCTCTTGTTTATCCTTGCCGAGCGTACAGGAAAAACCACCTTTGGCCTGAAAACTCCTCTGTGCTATGTAATCATTGATTGTGCTACACTGGGATAAGAACTTATTCTCCATAAAATATAACTCAAAGCTTGAATTTTACTACTGTAGAAGTCCCTGTTTGCTTAGTGCTCCTTCACAGGGCCCTTTGCCCAAGTGTCCTTGAAGTAATTCTGTAGTCTTTTTTCAGTCCTCAGAGCTGTCCAGTGTTTTCTGCACACAAAAAAAGGCTGCTGATCCTCCACGGTTAATTTTAAACAAAGATTTATTCAATGCTGATACTATGATTGGATTTTATGGCATTCTGTATGTGAGCCAAAAGGAGTAATCTTGTATTCAAAAACTCTGTTTGTGGCAGTAGGAAGAACTTAGTCATATAACCTCTGAGTTCCAAGAGACAGAAAGGCAGTGAAGAAAATGGTTCTCAGAAAAAAAATAAGCTTTTATCAAGGCATTGTGGTTAAAGTTTAAGTCCTGTTTTTATAACAGAGAAAAAAATGTCCAACTCAAACACTGAGGAGAGTACATTTATATATCTGAATAATAAATCAAGAGAGAAGCATGTGTTTGGGCAAGGAAGTTTCTTGCGTCTCTCTTGAACTATATTTCTTATTCTTTCAAGCTATGAAGTAAGACCGTCAGGACACTAAAGCCAAAATTCTTCCCTTGACAATGCAGGGCAATTAATCACACAGTTCATCCCCATGTGATCTACACATGTTGAGGACAGATAAATCAACCGTTGGGTAAGAGTGATTAGTTTAGCCACATGAAAGGACTCGGGGCTGCCGTCATGCGGGTGCTGGGTGACCAACCCAGAAGAACTTGCATGGAGCCGTGCAGGCATCAGTGGAATCAAATATAAAATATTCTTGCATCTTGCTTTATAAGGCCTTTTTTTTTTTTTTTTTTTTTTTGCATGTTAACTGTGCATTTTTCTTTGTTTATGACATGGAGGAAGCTGTTAAGTAGAAAAGCAGAATTAAACCTATTTTCCATAGTTATTTTGCTCCTCTGCGCTTGGCCCCTTAAAACAGTAGTGCTATAAAATTGTTATACATAATATGTGATATATTTATATAAAATATGGAATATAACCACCTCTTTTTTTTTTTTTTTTTTTATGAGTGTGGATAAAAGTTTATAGTTATGGATCTCTTCCTCTGTCCTTCCAGCCACTGGATCATCTTTGCTGCTTTCTTCCGATGTTGCCTGTGTGCAAATATTTTCCTAGGGCTGAGATTTCATGGCAGTGAAAGCTGCTGGCATGGCCTCCGTGTTGGCCTCCATGCTGTGAAAGACAAAATCGAGCTTCCAAACTCTACAGAATTAATTTTCACCTTGAAGTAAGGGATTTATCTCTCTACTTCATTGGTCTCTATCAATGTGCATTTTTTTTGTTCTTGTTTGTTGTTCAGAAATTGAATATATGCAAGTGCATGAATGTATAAATGGTAGTGGTACTCAGTTTAATGAATAACTGGTGCTGTAATTTTTGGTGCCACCGCCATTGCTCTGAGCAGTGCTGTTTTTACAGGCAGCATGAACCGGATCCCTTATCTTCAGATTTTTGCATTCTGCAGCCCCAATCTTGCAGATCTTCTGGGATAAGAGCCTACAGAACAGGTGCTCTGAAGTCTTGTCAGTATTTCAAAGTGACTTATGTACAGTAACTTCAAAGATTAGGGCCTATTTTGACATGTCCTTTCCAAAACACTTCAGCAGACATCCAATAGACTTTTGCTCCAAAACGAACCTGAGTTTGTTTGATCAATGGTCCAAGAGCTGTCCAAAACCCTTGAGGTTTGTTTAATGAACAAAAGTTTTCCGTCTTAGAGGTGCATCACCGTCCAGGGAGGCTACCAAACTTAATACGTGTTTCTGGCTGCTGCATCACTTGTAAAACAGCTTGTGTAGGAACATTTCTTCATGAAACGGGATTTAGGCAAATCCTCCTTTCCTATTTCTTTCTTATTATTTCCAATTGTATCCTCAACTCTCTTCCTGTGAATGTATGAATGAAAAATTGGCTGGTTGTGAGCCAAGCTACATTTGGAAGATATTGAGAAGGTGTGTCTGCTGGGAAGACTTCTGAAGGGTTTAATACAGATGTGCTACACGATAGGAACTTAGGTTTAAGGTACACTGGCATTTTTGGTCTTAAGGTTGTTTTTCTGCTGCCTGTCAATAAATATCTGTGATTCCCTAGTGCAAATAATTCATTGAATTTGCATATAATATTTTTGCCTGGCAGGGGGACAGTATTAATTAAATACTCATTATTAATAATGATCTGATACTTCACATGAGGCATTCCCTTGGGCTGTTAACATGGACCCATAATGAAAAATGCATCTTTCCCATAACTTCTTATCCATTGGTGTCTGGAGGCTGGAAACTGCCTTGTCTGAGGCCAGTCCAACTATCCTGATTTGCCAGGTCACGCAGTGGGGACCAGAAATGGGAAGAGTGGTGTAAAAGAGCCTGAGGAGACATAGTTTGTCCTTGCTGGTCTCCATAGTGCAGGTTCTGGCATGGAGTTGGTGCTTCATCAAGGTGTTGATTATCTACCCGTCAGAAGATGCTGTTCCAAAATGCAGACCTGCAAAGCTAAAACTGCCACAGACCCGTGTGGCAACATAAGGTTACCGTTTCATCCCAATAACGGGTGCCGCATATCAAGAAGATGCCATATGCCTCACTGAATATCTGATAGACTTAGGAGACTTTGAACAGAGAGAGTTTGCGAGCCAATGACATATCAAAGACTGTCAGAATAATCATTTTTTCCCCTGATTTCAGTCAATTGCTGTCTGACAAATGAAAGGCATGCCTATTCAGCTAGCACTCACCCACGCTGGTGCCTGAGCTTCGGTGCTATAACTGTTCCCTCTCCACAGCCTTGGAAGCAAAGGAAGAAGCGCACATATGAAACACCAAATGGAGGTTGCTAAACACAAACCATATGTGTTACTTAGCTTTGGAGTGTAGCGAGGTTATGAAGCCTTTCTTGGAGGAGAAGACAAACGCACTTCCTCTGCATCCAAATTAATTATAACAAAGAGAAAAGTTTACTGAAAGAGGAGGTGCGACGGGAAGGAGGGTGCCCGGAGCCGCCCCCATGCCAGGCTAACGAAGCCCAGGAAAGGGTCTGGTATCCTGATTAACCACAGGATACGAGCACGGTTGCTAAAAGACCTGACTTTGAACAGGAATTGGAAGCAGGCTGCGTGCTGGGAGAAACTGGAAATCTTGGATCCAAACACAAAATTAAATACAAGCATCCCAGTAAGAACTTGCTGGGCAGCTCTGGCGGGATATGAAGTATCTCTGGATACTGTGCAAAGTCTGTTCTTATCCCTATCTATGTTTTTAATTAAAACTCAAATGATCTGTTGCTGTTTGTAATTCCATTAGGTTTTCACAGGGCTTCTCTCTCCGTTATTTTTTATATTATTTTTTAGCTATTTTTTCAAAATTTAACTTTTGTTTCTGGTAGATAACAGGTCTGTAAGCCCTACCAGTGTGTGGCAGCAGGAGTGAGAGCAGTGTGGGATCACCTTTGGAAACTCAGCTGCTTCCCACACGGAGTACTGTTTGCCCAAGCAATACACTCCGATAAGAAATTGTCTGCAAGTAGAAATTCAGAATTGCTCAGCAGAGCTAGATGAGTGGAAGCATGAATTTTCTGAATTTCTGATGCTCTAGAAATGCCTGAACGAGGGGAGACCGCGTTGCTCCTTCACTGCCTTCTGGAGAGTGTCCTGCTCCAGCCACCTCTTTGGGGCGATTTCAGGCCATTTGTGGCATTTCTAAGGAGACAGCTCCCTCCCGTGGTGGCAAAACCCAATCCATCGCTCCGGCTTCCCGTGAAAAGGAATTGAAAACTCAACTGTTTCTTCCTTTTATTTCCCGCTTCTAACGCTAAGGAAGAGCAAGAGGAGCATTTGAGGGCAGGAAAGGCTATTTGTTTCTTTGTTTGTGTAAATCCTGGTAGGAAATTTTGTAGCAAAGTGCATGTTACTGATTCAGCGTTGTGGGAAAATTGGTCCTGCTAATGAAAATCGGTCGGCCCAGAATAGGACAATATCCTACAGACAGCTGCTGCATGATGAATGCTAATGAAATGAAAATGGTATATTTATATATATGAAATCAGTATATAGCTTTGGTCTGCTTATTATATCATCTAATAAGTGGTCAGCAAGAGAGGCAACTGCATGTGTACACGTGTGCCTTTATGGTGTGGAAGGCGGAGTTATTTGGTGTACCGACTGCACTTTGCATGGCTACCATGAGATGTCCTATTTCTATCCTGGAAAAATAATCAAAACATTTTTTCCTTAGAGCTCAGCTCCTGAACTTACCCGCTGTAGCACCTAATGCACAGTTTGCCCTTGAAAACCCCAACTTGTTTTGAGTTTGGGAGGACACTTGTCATTCAAAGAAAAGGAAGAGATTTTGCTCGATGAGCAGGCAGGTTAAAACCTACGTGCTGCCTTCACGGCACAGGCGTACGCCTTTCTTGGGAAAAAAGGCACAAAAACTACTGTGGTTTAGACAGCTGGTCTGGCAGTTGGTAATGTGAAGGCCTATTAAAATATTTGTTATTTGTTATTTAACTTTGGTTTGTTTTTTGAGGAATTTGGAAATAGGCTGATTAAATAAAATAGTGTGAGGTCATACTGATGGGTAGTGATATGTATTGGCACAAGTCTGGGAAAACGTGTTGTACGCAGGGCTCCAACGGCCTGTCTTTCACTTTCATAAAATCCAGTCACTCTGTTTTCCTTCTGTGAAAGAAGAAGTGCTGATAAATATGCTGAAAATATTTTCACACTTCTGCTGGGTGGAATTTCAATTTAGTGGCTGGTGCATGAAGGCCTTGATCCATGAAAGCTCCTTAGTCAGTGAAAAAACTCCTTGTGCCATCCACAGAAGAAGGATTGCACCATTGGAAGTCAACGTTGAAAACTGCAGCTCTGCTTCTCACTTTTGTAGGCACATTGGTTGTAGGAGAAAGAGCTTTGATGGCCATCTGGAGATAAAGAAATATCAATAGTGTCTATTTCAAGGAAGTTACAATGAGTCCTGTTAAGCACCTTGCAGCCTTGGGTCATAGGAGAATTGGGGTGGGAAGGGAAGGGTTCCTACCCCAAGCAGAATCACATCTGGATGCTCAGGACTTTGTCCTGCTGGCCCTTGAAAGTCTCCAAGGATAAAGACGGACCCATCTACATGGCAAACTGGTTCCCTTGAAGCTTTGAAGGTCCTGACAATGGTCACTGGAAAGCTGATGGTGTTGAGTCTGCTCTCTAGGAATTAATGAGGGACCTAACTTCAAGGCTATTTGGAAACTTCTCAACTCTTTAGTTAACCGTGATATCCCAAATGTAGTTTGAACAAGTTTCATTCCTTTCCTGTATTAGAACAGTTGTCTTGGAAATGTGGAATGGCTATTTTAAGTCAAAAAGCAAAATCAATGTAATTAAGTTTACCATAGTCTGGGAAGGATGATACCAAAAGTAACACCAGGATATTAATATTTGCAAAGGATGATTTTTTTCAAAGCAAGAGAAAATAATGCTTTCAATTCTTATGAAATTCAATTCACAATTTGCACACATTTGTTTCATGTTAAATGAAAGCACATTTTATTATTTTTTCCTGTTTACATATTTGATTTGAAAATTTTAATTTTTTTTATTAAGTATGTCCAGCTAATGAATTTGCAAGTCAACTAGATATTATGCTGACTATTCAATGACTCCAGATATTGGCCCCTTTTTGTTCAACTCTTTTGACTTCTGATATGTGTGGGTGTCGCAAATACTTCAGAAGAGAGACCAAGTGGTCAAATATTATATGTGTTCATAGATCGTGATACAGCATGAATAAATGGTTCTAGACATATGGAGATCCAATTAGTAAAGCCTAGTTTCAAGTTAACCATGGATAATATGGTGTGAAATTATTTAATTACTAAAAATCCCCAGATATTCTGGGAAACAAAAAGCAGTAGAATTTAAGAAAAGTGAAGTCAAGAGAATGGTCAAGGAGATCAACAGCAGAGCCTCCATGTGTTCATACTTGTTATCAGAGAATGAGAAAAAGGGCAAATTCCCTCTTCTGGTGAGAGCATGAGTCCTGTTAGCTCTGTACTTGCGTGTTAAGAAATTGGTCCATGTGTGTGAGAATGTGTCTGCACGGGTTGATAAGGGCTATGCCATGGCTTGATCTGCAGCCCCGCGGGCTCTGCTTCTGGGCCTCCCTTTCTCCAGCGTCTCTCCCGTATCCCCAGATCTCCGCTGCAGGAGGGCCACCAAGTGCACTCGTGGTTCACATGGTCTTGGCGTTTCAGATGCTCGGTGTCGTGCCGTACTTATGTTCCCAACGTTCATGTTACGATGTGTGTCCACGGTGCTTTTCTTATTCTAGATGGGCCCTGAGCTCTGGCTGGGGTGCGACATCGATGGCATCTAGGTCAAAGACTGTCGAGAGTCAGTCTTGGAGAGCCTAGAGAGGCTGTCATTATTAACCTTTTCCATAAAATTATTAGGAATTAATGCAGCATTATTGCTGCATTGTTCCTGTGTTATCTATCATTTTATTATCTTGATGAGCTCCTCATTCTGGAGAGCTGCTGCGTAGCCGTGGAGGCTTTTGGCATTCCTAGGGACTTCTGCCCATAGTGCGATGGTAAGTACTTGTCTAGCTCTCCACTAACTCACTTCTTAAGTTGAGTTTCTACGTAGGTTGAGTTTTTAAGTCGTCTTCAGAGCCGAATGAATATTTTCCATTATCTCCCCTCAAAACATTTGAAGATACCTTTGTTTGGAAGATCTGTAGGTCACTCTGGGTTGCTCTACTTTGCATTTGTTAGAATATGTTGGGCATTAAAATTCATAAATAGCTGCTTCCAGCAGCAGGAAAAAGTTCTTCCCATCACTCTCTTCTTCCCCCCTTTAACTATAAGAGTCTGCACTGTTATTTCAAAGTTTTCTTGGACAGGACTGTGAAGAAGGAAATGGAGAACATGTGATTAGATGACTTAAGTTAGTTATTATTTTAATTCGGTTAGTTTGATTTCCCAGGTAACCAGTTTCATATCTCCTGTTCTTGCAGTTGCAATAGCAAGTGAAAGATAAGAAAACATGACAATATGTGGAGATTCTGTTTTTGTACTTTTGGATTTTTTTTCTTGATTTTGCTCTCTTTAATGTAGATACATTAAGTGACTTTAAGATGTATGGCTTATTATCTGCATGCATATTAGGCAATGGTTGAAACATTTAGTTCTTTCATCTAATATGTTATGGGATTTGCCCACAATGTAGAGGCATTTTACAGAATGGCTACACTTGGCAACCAAAATATTGGCATCATTCTTATCTTTCGTTGTTTTCAGTTGCCGTAGGACAGTTGATCTATAACTTAAGCTTGTGGTTATTGTTAAAATAATTCTTTGAAACAATCGTCTTGTTCAGCTTCTTTAATCTTCAGCACATTTCTCACTGGGCAGACAACCTTGCAACTGTTTAGAATTAAAGATCCAAAAATAAAATAGAAAGAAAATACTCAGGTATTACAGTGGACTCTTGCTGTGAATGCGAACTTCAGAAAAGCCATTTTCAGCTTGAATTCTGTGATAATTTTCTTTTTAAAATAATTCTCTTCAGTATATATATGCATTAATTCTCAAATACTTAGTGTTGCTAATATACCATACTAGCGACATGGCACACTGTAACTTAATGGAGGGGTGAGTAGGTGAAAATCCAATACCTACCTGGGAATTTTTTTGTTTTAATAGACAATTGAAACGTTCTGAAATTCTTGAGAGAGGCTTGTGTTTCTTTACCTCCTCTCGCGTATCCTGTTTGCTTTGTGCTTGGGCCCTACACACCCTTGCTGCTATGGTCCATAAACTGACCATTTCGCCAGTGACTGAGGAGGAGGATGGTTTGCAGATGGGTGTTATTTTAATTGGTTAAAAAGGTTGAAAATAAGACCAAGTGTTGTTTTGTGCCGTCAAGACAGCATCACAAGTTTCCATCTTCAAATCTACCCATTACAAGCTTTAAATTTTGCTTCTAATACCATGCACTGCACAGTTCAGTTTAGAATTAAATATGAAACGTTTTTGAGAGCAAGGAGTCATTGCAATACTTCTCTCCTGTTTTAAAGCTATGAGAGCTTGTATGTGCACAGATGCACCGTAAAATCATTAGAGCTCATCAGTGTGTAGAGGTGACACAATATGACATAGTCCACATGAGCAGGACCTTAAGAAAATTCATATTAAATCAATGATGCGAGGTGAGACTGTGCTTAGCTCTAATCGCTTTTCAGTTAGATGACGCCACAGGTAGAGACACAGGAGGTAAAAATGAACTGCAAGTTATTTAGCTGTTTAAGAGAGACAACAAGCTGTTTACAGTTCAGCTTTCCAGCTTAAATTTTTAGGGCTAGCATAAATAGAATTGAATCCAGAAACTGATTCAGTGAGGATAATCCATCAATATTTAATTTGGTAAGCAAGGAAAGGCTTTAAAATAATATAATGTAGTTCATGAATCAGATGCACTGCTGGATTCCGTTATTAAATGTAGGTATATAATATCGGTGGCATTGTGTTTGTTATTTTAATAATTCTAATTAACTTTTGGTAATTGTAGCAGATCTGCTGCCAAGTATCCTGGCTATGATTATTATTCAGGGTTATTATTTTCAGGAGACAGCCAGCCAGCCAATGAATAAAAGAAGTTTTATGGCAAACTAGACTTAAATGGCACAACAAGGTTTTCTTATTGAAGAAAAATGCCTCTTCGTGAACTTCATCATTATCTGTCCATGTTTAAGAGCTACAGAGAGTTTCAGGCAAGCTTTATGATAATGCAGTAATTTACAAAATCTCCCATAAACGTTTAGTATTTCACACTTTCTGGCTGATTATTGATGATTAGTGAGATTTGTGTGAGGAAGCACAAGCTTCTGTCCCTTACAATTACCCTGTTCCTTGTTGTGTTTTTATGATACCATGCTCCGTTTTTTTATGCCACAGTTGTGGTCGCAATCATAGTAAGTCGAGACACTTCAGACTGAGCTGTGGCACACATCCCATGCACACAAAACTAATTTGTTTATGTGTGCAAGGTGGAATTCAGTGAATTCGCTGAATTCACTGGTGACCTTCGTGCTACCATGGTGGTAGTATCCGTGCCGTGGTGGACAGGAGCATCGACTCCTGCTCTGTCCTGCATGTGTGGCAGAGTAGGGATGCAAATTCAGATTGTGAGTTGACAGTGTCGTCAACACCAAGGGACAGTTGTCCCGCTTAAACTAGCTGCTAATTTCTTAGGCGGTGGAGCTAGCTGAGCTGCCTGCTCATTCTTCAAAGCTCATCGTGTTGCCAAGGGAGTTATTGAACTTATTCTGAGTCCCCAGGCAATGCTCATCTTCAATTTGCCCATCAGAAACATCCGTACAATTATTTGGGGCATCTTCAAAGTCTTTCATTGCTTTAGAGTAGATTATTGAGATAATTTTGATAGGGGCACGCCTTCTCAATGGCAATGTTAGAAAATGAAACCTCCACCTCCCCGGGATCTTTTCCAAGCTCTCAGATCATATATATCCTATAGATTTCTTTTTGAGTGAAATTAATCATAAGAGGGTTTGTCTCATTTTCTGTTTATTGCCTACTGTGATTTGCTATCCTAATTTGCAAATGATGAATTTGATGCCCTGCTATCAATGAGTGTCTGCCTTTCAGGAGACCCCAAGCATGAGTTGCATGATGAAAAGTGTTTCCTGTGTTGCAGTTTTATATATTTATATTAAGAACCTGCCTCTCTAAGAATGAAGATTAGACGACAGATCCTCCTATTTCTTTAATGCATGTTGTTGATAGTCTTTATCATCAAAATGGAGAAAAATAATGCTTCTGAAATACTAGTAATAGTGTAACCTTGTACACCAAAAATAGGAAAAAATGTGCAAAATCAAATGTAAGGCCAATCTCAGGGATTTTTTTTTTTTCTGTTGACTGTATAAGACAGAGCTTTAAAGTGCTAAAGAAAGATTAGCAATCTATTTTTTGTTGCTGGAAATAGATCTAGTTTGATCCTAGAGGTTTTTTTCCTCTTGAAATCTGTTTTTTTCTCTATTTCGAATACGTTCAGGAATGTTGCTCCCTGTGAGATGCACAAGTAGCACATTTGCCTCCGAGATCGCAACTCGGCTCCTGCTCCCGGTTAACTTCTACTGAGACGGTTGTTTGCTGCCAGATGGGAGGTGTTTAATAATTGCGACTTCAACCTCTGCTGTTCCCAAATTTACAGCAGTTTGCACTCGACAGTTTATTTTTTATTTTTTATCTTCATCTCAATTACATAGTAAGATGTTCTTTTTAAAAACTTATTTGTTATTAAGATATAAATCTCCTTATTTTAGTCATGTAGTGCATGCCAGCGTAATGCAATACAAGAAGATTACAAGCTGATGGTTAGATGTTAATAACAGTAACACAAAACATTAAGGCAAGTGACATTTACATAAGTATCTTGATCTTAATACATGTAATTTACATATGAAAATTTAATCACCATAGAGATAAACAGCTGCAATGTTTAATTAAACTCTCCACACAAAATCAGCCTGCAAGAAGTAGTTTGTCACTGCTAATTTATCACAATTCTCCTAAGTATTCTTTAAAATAAAAATGCAAAATAAATGACTCTTATTGATAATTTAACTTCTGGTTACTTTATCGTATTCTCAACAGGCTTTGATGATACAATTACAATATGAAGATTCCAGGCTCATTTTCTCACAATTTAGAAGACAAAACATAAATATATCGAGAACAAATGTATTTGTTTACAGACTTACGGGTCAGCCGTGTGGTAGCACTGGAGTACAATTTAGGCAAATTTAATGCCATGATAAGTTATGTGTAATGAAGGGATGCGTGAGCCTCTCTCTGTGGGGCTGTTTAAGGAGGAAACAATTATAAGTGAAAATTAATGCTGGCATTATCGCAGAGTTGGAGCAGACTCTGAGCTCACAGTATCAATGACTGAAGTGCGCTCGGGAAGTGCGCAGGGTGACATCGGAGAGGTTATTGAGGTTAGACTTAGCTCCTAGTGATGTATTTTATAGAAAAACAAAGTGCAGGGTATCCTGAAACAAACATTTTGCCTACATTTCTGAGGGTCTTGCAAAGAAAACAGAATCTGAAGGTGGACTGGATCTTCTTCACAATTCTAAGACACCAGTAACTCCAAAAAGGGAGTCTTTCTATAACCAGTGGAGAATAAATATGTAACCGTAGGTACTTTCAAATGCACAATTTTTAGGCGTGAAAATATCTTTCATGCCACGTGGAATAAACTGTGTCTCAAGACTGGACCACCATGAGGTACTCCATTGTATAGACCTTCTACATATGCTAAAAAAAAAATCCATATTTACATTTCCTTTGCCAAGAGACTGAAAAACTTGGTTTGCACAAGGCAAATTCTGTAAATTGTGTGGACCCATTAAAGTCAGGACTCTCAAAAAATACTTTTTTAGCCTAGATTTTCAATTTGTCATCTATGTTGACTGTACTTTCTTTTTTATGGAATCATAGAATCATTATGGTTGGAAAAAAGCTTTGAGATTTTGCATAAGTTTTGTTTAAAGCAGCTAGATGTGATCATCTCACAGAGGGCAAATAGGGTATTTTGGTCTTGGGTTCAAAAATTATTATTGTTAAAATATATTATTATATACCAAAAATTATTATTGTCAGTTTAATTGAAATAGAAGCTGAGTGAAATTCAGTTTCAAAAAGGAACTTTGTATGAAAACTACTATTTGTAGAAGACTTTTCAACTTTGAAATAATGAAACATTTTCTGTTTCATTCTGAATTCTGATTTTACAAAGCAGATAAAATTTAAAATGAGGCAATCTAAAGTACCATAAGTTTCAACAACTCCTAGGCTTCTAAGTCGCAGCTGGAAAAAAGGAAGTAAGCACGTGTATAAAAAATATAAACCCATACATAACTGACTGATCTTTTTCTTTTCTTTTGCCAAGGTTGACCCTAGATATTTTTTCCAGTAATTATTTCTTAAGTAAAAACTGTCCCTGAATATTTATTGCATTTTGGGCTTGATTTAGTTGCCCTTGGGTGCTCTGCCCGGTCTCCAGCTGTCATGCTAGCAGCAAGGGGCTCCCATGTGTCCCACGTGGGCATCTTGCCCCAGAGCAGCCAAAGTGGCACGTGGTGCCCATGCTCAGGCAATCAGCTCCTTACTCCAGAAATCAAGGAAAAGGTTTTAAGTGGAAGCATTAGCAATTGTGGAACCATACCTGTGCAAAGGACAAAAATTCTCCAAGAGCTTATAGTGCACTTAATGAGAATTGTGAAAAGAGTAAAGATTCTCATAACTTAGATAAATAGATAAATAAACAAATTAAATACAAAATATTTTCACTGAGAGGCAAAGAATATTCTATCTTTGATTTTGGTTATAACATGTTGGCAGGCAGCTGATCCTAAGTGGCAATTTCCTGGATACGCTGCGATTAACTGCTTTCTGATACAATACATATGGTCATGATTTGAGGTAAAATGTAGCATATTAGGCATAGTTCCCTTTGATTAAAATATTTTTATTGAAAGAGCAGAATAAGCAAAATGAGGATTACACTAAATAACTAATTCGGTAATATTTTAAATTACAGATTAGGCCTGATTACCAGGTTTCCTTTGAGATCTGTAAGTGCAGAACTTGTTAATCCTAAAAAGAGTCTAGGACTCTAAAAGAGTCCTAGAAATATCTATATTCACAGCAGAAAAAAAAGAAACACAAAAAAAGCTAAAAGCCAAATAACCTGTTGAAATATTGGTGTTTTATGTCCTGTTACTGTCTTTTTGATCACCAGAGTACTTTCCTAGGAGTTACCAGTTTGCTTTGGGGTGGCAGTACTTTATTTCAGCTATTATTAAGGAAGAGTGATGTGAAATTTAATATGCCGGTTTCCTTTCCTGAGTCCATTTGTTACCATATAACCCTCCAAAACTCATAAAAATGAATAGAGATATATCAGCTTACCTGAAGGCCAGCCATCTGTTACAATACAAAAAAAGTCGAGTTCTAAGTAAAACTTAGCTGTAATATTTCCCCCTTTCCTGGTAAATTGTTCTGATCTACATTTCTGTTTAGCATGCCGTGATCTCCTCTCTGAGTTTGTATGTCCTCACAGTTCTCTTGCTGGGGGAAAATTTCCCTGTTCAGATAAAAATCTCTCTCTCCTCTCACACTGAGCACTGAAGACTTGGAGAGGCTGCACTGTGCTGGGGTCCTTCTGCATTTTAGCTGTCCCCAGGTGCTAATGTAATTACATTTTCTATAACCTTTCTGGATATGAGATAGCCTTAAACCTTCCAGTTAACTTGGTTATTCAGAAAGCCTTTATTTAAACTGATGATAAGGATGTATTAGTTATATATATGCTTTATATATAGATATATAACGTGTTGTTGCGGGCACAGTCTTTCCATAGGCAGCATAATGGGGATGTGTCACTGCCGAGGGGCAGGTCGATGTGTAGATCGATACAGATTCGGGCGTGGAGGCATGGTGCATTTAAGCCGTATATGGTCATTAGGAATTTAGGGCATTCGGCATCCCGCAAAATCAGATCTGGTGGCAGCAACTGCCCCCGTCCATAGGATAAAGGTGACCCAGGGAGAACACTGCTGTGTTACTACTTTTCGTTGAGCGATGTGATACAGAGCCAGTCTTGAGAATGTTGTCCAAGAGGCTGGCAAGAGCTTGGGTTATTGCAGGGGGTGACATTGGCACGGTGGCACTTGCTGTACCAGTGCTGTGCATTACACTTGCTTTCCGAATGGGTGGGTTGGTAAATTTATACATTTGTGATGCACCTGAGGAGAGCCCCAGGTGCTGCCTGTTTTGCAAAAAGCACCATGTTTTTGCAGAAAATGATGCTGGCTTGCAAGAACTGTCTGCAATAAGATAAAAAGGCAAATCCTCCCGCTCAGAACTGGTGCCCTCTGCTTGGAGAGGCATCTGCACATCCCGCGGGGCAAGGGGCTTTGTGTCAACCAAGGGTGAATTAACTGCTGCCGTGATTAGATCTGCAAAATCGGTGGGGATGAGAGTATTAAGTAACTACAAAATGATTAAAATGCAGCTCTGGCTTATGATTGTACTGTGCTGCTGCAAATGCAGTCCCCCTTGTATTTGATCTCCTAGTTGAGAAGTCAGGGAGGTTAGGAAAGCTGCAGAGCAGAAGTCAGGAAAAGGATGGTTAAACCTGCTTGTGTTTGCAACGCGACAACTTCTACAAAGCGTGGATGGCCAAGGACTGCATTCTTTCACTAGGATCTCCACCATACTGGAAATAAATAGTTTTCTGCAACGGTAAAAGCCTGTATTTCAGCACTAATTAAAAATAGTGCCATAGGACTTTGCTTATTTACAAACTATATGTAAGCACCTGGTGCAAGCATTGACTTTCGCCTTGCAAGAAGTGATGGGTCCCCCAGGAGATCTTTTCCCCGTGTCCGCTGGTGATGTCAGTGAGTCCTTGATTAGCTGCTGACACATGAAATTATGGGGGTCACCAAGGTTAATGAAAGGCTTCTTTATACAGCCATGCCCATGCACTGTCTCCCTCTGTCCGCTTCAGTGCTGGATTGGGGGGTGACCTCAGTGAGAAACTCAAGAGAGAAAATACCAGTGTGTGCTAATCAGTATCTCTCTGTTAATATCTAATTATTTAATGAAGGGGCAGTGCGTTATTTGCAGCCCAGTGTTTCCTATAAACCTGGGGCGAGCTCTGTGGCGGTGCTGCTCAGCCGTCCCACGGCATTGCCGCCCGTTCGCTTGGGCGCGACGAAGGGGTTTTTTGCAGGTGAACATCAGAAATTGTGTCCTCTCCTCGGCAATGGAGCCAGGCAGCGTTCGCCCTTGCTAGGGAGCACACACGGCTTCACTGGAGCATCGCGAGGACAGAGGCACTTGCGTGAGACACGACGATTTGCCCAGCACTGGGCTGATGTTGCCCGTAAGGCAGCAAGGAACCGGTTGCGTAAGGCTGCGTGGTCCTAATGACTGTCACTCTGCTGTGTCCTTCCAAAACACTCTGCGAGGGAGCAATGCGTGAGAAGAAATAGCTCGTTTTACATTTACCCTCCCACGTGCTTGTGTCAGTAGACAGGATTTTCTAGGAACATCCTTTCTTTTTTGTCATATCTTAAGAGAGGGTGCTGCAGGGTCAGGTTGTGCTTTGAAAAATCCTCTCCGTTCCCCGTTGATTTGGGGCTGTACTTGCTGTCACTGCTGTGCAGCCTGGGCATTTGTACCTATTAATTTAAGTTATCCTCCTTTAAAGATACGGCTTAGAAAAGATTTCCCGAGTTAGTGTGACCTAAACATATGCCGTGCTTTCTTCAGATTAGATAGTTATTTCCATATTAATTAGTGCTGCAAAGTTTGCCCTTCCTGGCCACCCTAATTGCTTTCTGTCCCTCCCTTTTGGGATTTGCTTTTTAACAGGTTTTTTTTTTTCTTTTTTTTTTTTTTTTTACCCTTTTGAGCTTATCCATCTTACTGTGGAAAAAAATATATGGGAATTTACTTACTTCACCTAAACTATTGTTCTTTATTAGTATTCAGATATGTGTGTATGCACATCGTACTCTCCCCATCCACATTTAGGATATGCTCTCCGGCCCTGAGTTATAGAAAGCATAATAAGCAAAATAAACACAATACTTTAAGCCTCAGCTGATCGAAGTATGTGGTGAAATTTAGGCATCTTTGTAGTTTCATTAAACTTAATGTGACTTGAGGGTCAAGGGGCTGCCTGGCCGGCTGGGTGCTGGCGGCTCCTGGTGTGTGTCATGCACCAGCTTGCAGACTGGTTTGGGGGCTTTCACTAGAGCAGTGCAGGATGGCACTTTGTTAACACTGTTTTTCTTTTTTTAATATCCTGAATTAAGCACGTGAGGTGATTTAGGCTAGAAGCTACTAGGGAGGAGATAATTGTTCTTTTATTATTATAATAGATCAAAATAAAATCAGTTTGTGCTTCTGAAGTGGAGAGTTTTTTAACTGGAAGAAGCGTACAGTAATTCTTTTACAGGGTTATCAAATGGTATAATAAAACAGTGAAAAGCATCTCATTTTCTAGGCTGTTTATTTTACATATCTTCCTTGAATTGATAAGTGTTTATATTCAGATCTGGGATTCTACAGGGAGTATCAGCCACAAAAAAGACCGAGGAAGGATCGCTAGATTTAAAAAAAAAAAATTTTTGCTCGTGCAAAAGTATACTAATTATTTCCTGCCTATATTTACACAAAAAGTTAACTTACAATTGTGGAAGCAGAACATATATTAATGCATGCTAATGGCAGTTAAGTATCAGAATTGCCATCTCAGTATGAAAATACTGGAATAATAGTGTTAAAAGAGTTACAAGTATTCGTTTAGTACCTGTGCTATCTCTCATACAGCTGAAATACATAAAGACCTAATAATTTTGTATACATTTTAATAAAAAACTCTCTTCTTTGGTCTACTGTGGTATTTTAAGAAAAACTTGATATTATCAAAAATATTTTAGATACTGTGTTGCAGCTCTTTTTCCCCTAAAATTTAGCCTTCTTTCGAACTTCCTGGAAGCTGGGGATAGCTGAGGCTGTGGCTAGCATGGGACGGCACCGTCACGCTCCGGAATGCATCCCCAAGTCCAGAGATATTCCCTGACGGAAGCTGCATCGCTGCTTGGGACTTTCCTGGCTCCAATTTGGGGTGTGTGTGGAGAAATGCACAGTTTTGGGTCCTGTTGCATGGAACACTTCAGATAACAGCACAAAACTTCTGCCTCCACATAGGCAGCATTTAACACACTTGCTGCTCCCGCTACGGCGGCTGCTGTAAATTGAACTTTTTTTTTTTTGCACAGATTTTGTGCCCCAATTAGCAGTGCTAATTGGGGCACACGAGTACATCGCACTCTCCCCTGTGGAGCTTGTCAGCCAGTCAACCAGATCACTGAGTCACCAGGAGCGTGGCTCCAACCCTGAGTTCCTATTTAATCAGGTGCAAAATCAGAGGTGCCTCCAGGAAGGACATGGTCCTGCTGCTGGGAGTCAGTGGCAGCAGCCACTTGGGGCCCTTGCTGTTTCTGTTCTTTTTTTTTTTTTTCTTTTCCGCTCCCCCCCCCCCCATTTTTCCTCATTTTTACAGGCCAGAGTTTAAAATAAAAGCGTGATGGAAGGGAAAGGGCGCTTTGCTGGTGCAGAGGCACGTGCTCGGTGTGGGGAGGGTTCCCCGAGTGCAGTGTTCATTCCTACGCGTAGAAGTTAATGTGTGATTTCCTGCATTTTTGTACCTTGGAGAGCAAGGTGACATGCACCCACTGCAGGGGGGCAGGCAGCTTTACAGTGAGCAGTTCTGTGATTCCATTTTAAAATGTGATTAAGTCATTCAACCTTTTTCCACTTATTTGTATTTCCACTGTCCTTCCATGAGGCGTGTGGCCCTGGTGAAGAACTTATGCTCCACGGCTTTGCATGATGGACACATTGTCACCAGAGAGTGTGACAGGGTCTAGAAAATTCTCAAAATTCTGTTAGTATCCAGAGGCTAAAGCCAGACCATGATCCCAATCGCCCATGCAGGGCCCTCCTCTTTTCCCAGCAATGTCCATTTATGAACTGGTTCCATCACATCAGAACTTTTTGCAACATGATATGTGAAATGAAGTGATGTGGTTGCAATACTGCCTCCAATCAAAAAGTAAATCCAATGTGTCTACTAGTGCTATATCCTTCCTGGGACAGAGAAACCTTGTGTATACGACAGATGAAATATTTTTTGCCTCTGTTTTTTGATATAGTTGTGTCTTGCTGTAAGGAATTGGATCCACTAGATGGTGATAAAGACCATCAACTATATCCTCCTGTAGCAAGGGAAAATGGGAAGAAGTTAAGATTGCAGTGCCCTATTAAAAAAAAAAAAACCCTAAATAAATAAGCATACCTACCTTCTTATTTTGTATATTAAAGCACATTGAAAGCAAGCAAAAGAGTAGTGCTGCTTTTCGGCAGCATTATTACCCTGTGAGCAGCACTAGGGATTAAATTGTTTTGTCAGGATAAATATTGAGTAAAATGATTATGAATCATTGTGGCAAGTTTTAATACAGATCAGAAACTAAATTAATCCAGCTCTGTCTAACTCATCGTGGATCTCTTTTTCTTCAGATACAAATGAATAGTAAACAACATTTTGGCAATTTTTAGGTTAATCATGTAGAACTGATTACTCAAGAAGAATGCTATTAACATTTAGTCAATTTATACCCTACTATGTGACAAATGAAAATTAATGTTGCTGTTTTTAAGATATCAAATGGGTCATGATTTTAAGAAAAATGATTACCCCTAAAGATAACTGATAATGATGGCTAAAAGCTCAGAGCACCAAACAACTCGCTACATTCATAAGCAAATACTGTGCAAAGGCAAATATAGCTTAGACTGTTTGCTGGCTATATGGGCAGTACTTTAGATATTGAGTCATATTTTGTTGTCATTTTAAAAGCATTATTTTGTATTAATTAGCTTTGAGTCAATTCTCATTCAAAAAGACATGGTCAATAATATCCAAACATTTCATCATAAAAAGGAGATTTGGGATTTTGGATGTTGTATGCTTTTGGCGAAGACCTGTATAGTATTTTATCTTCCAGAATCAGTTGTTCTTGTTGGTAGTGATCTCATTCTCTCTTATTCTGTTACTTTAATATTAATTATTAATATTTTAAAGAAATGCTTTTCTATGATCAGTGCAAATAACGCAAGGAAAACTGCTAAAAGCCTTTGCAACAAGTAGAGGACAAGAGCAATGCAGGCAAAACACGTAGGGGACAAAAGTCTTTAAGAAAACGGTCTTTTTAGAACACCATTTATATTTTAGAAATATATATTGTGTATTGTGTGACTGTTTTGGAATCAAACTATCTATAAAGAAGCTTTGAATATATACTGAACAGGTATAAATTTATTTCATGCCATATTTTGGGGAGAGCTGTTATTAGCATGCCCCTACACCATGCTTCATCCTTCAGTGGTTTTCGTCTTGCTATGGGCATATGTAAAGTTGTGCTGTACTTCCTCCAGTGACCAAATTCAGAAAAGAACTGAGGAAAAAAATCTGCTAATCCAGTGCTTTTTCCTATCTTAGGCTTCATAAGGAATGACTAAAGGGAGATTTAGGACTGGTATTCATAATCTTTCTAATGGAGGCAGTACATTAATGGGATTTCCATTTTTGGTTTAAATCATTTTTTTAAAATACTTTGTATAGTAGAGTTTCCTCATTTGACTTATGATTGTGGCAAAACTTTTCAATTTTACTCATTATTTTTTAAACCACAAACATTTAAAGGATTTTTTAGGAGAAATTTATGAACCTCATTGCACATTTAGGGTGGAAGACAAATATTAGATTCTTGAATTTCCTGTGTAACAAGATAGCCCTTTTTTGTGCTTTTTAGACTGATTGCTTTACTTATATGGTGTTCCAGCCAGAGCACCCCCAAACTAATCTCTATGAGATATAGGCTCCATTTCAGCCTTGCGAGAGCACAGCCATCGTGAAGTGGAATATATCAGAAGCCAGAGATGACCTTTGAAACCCAACAGGTCAGTGATTTGTGTGTGGAGGCTTGTTAAATTCGGTAATCTACATTTCTCATTGCTTACAGCAGCATTTTCACTTTAATTCTTCTTCTGGAGGAGACTGGATTTGAGTTCTGCTGTGCTCGGGTCTCCAAGTTGAATGGTTATAAAAAATATTATTTTTAAAGGGCTGGGAAAGAAGAGTGCAGTATGACAGTGAAAGGACCAGTTTATTTGGAGAAATGATCCTTGGAAAGTCTCCGAAGAGCATGAACAAGTGGGAGATTCATGCATTTGGTGTGGCCAGCAGGATACCCCTATTCATTCCTGTTCCTTCCCAGTTTATTTTAATGCTCATCTTGCCTTAGTTTGTGGCAGAAAGTGGTGCCTGATTCACTAAATGAATTGTCATGTGAGAAAAATACCTCTATCAGCCCTCTGGGACCTGCTTTGCCTGTTGGGGAGTTTTGAGATAAAATCTAGGATACGGGGCTTAAATTATATTATCTTTACTGTCTTAAAGCTTAGTTACTTAAGAAATTACTTCTCCTCTTATGCTAGTCTGCATTGACTGTAATCAGCAAGCACTAAAGCAGGAGACCACTTTATAAGTAGATTTTTCCTTTCCAAAGGTGACAGAATAGAAATGTTTAGTCAAACAAGTCAGTGGCTGCATCCATGATGCATAACAAAAATAACATCAAAAATGGTGCAAATATTCGCCAACCTGTAGTTACCTGCAGCTCCAGCGTCACCTCCTCTCCATCATTAAAAACTTGTTCCTGCATTGACTCTTTGGCTCTTGTCTGATCTGGTATTACTAAATCATCTTTCACAGGTGACAGGAAAGTATTTGCCTTACAGAGGAGATCTTCCAGTCTGCAGGACAAGGCCCTTTCTCTTTCCTGTGCTGCAAAGAGGCTCCTCTGCCGGTGAGCTCCCCGTGGGTTGAGGTGCCCTGTGGCCTGCGCTTGATGCTGAAGGACCAAGTCATCATCTGCAGCTGAGGTGCGAACTGTACTAATTGTGTAAAGCAAATTAAATTATAGGGTCTCTTTTTAGGGTATAACCTTAAATTTTAGGGTTTTTAAGCGTGTTTTATGCTGCTACTCCATAAATGGTGGAATATTTTTTGTAATGTTTTGGTCATTTAGGCCTATCTGTAGTTTCCATTTCATTTACTGAAGTTACATTAATGACAGGGAAAAGGAATTTGGTAAATGGCTAAACCGGCCAAAATGGTTATTGGAAAAATTCTGGTAAGTGTCTTGCACATTGCTCAACTGCCTCAGAGCACAAACTGTAACCATGAAGGAACTCCAAAATGAAAGTAAGGTCAAGTTTCACTGTCAAATTCTTGACCTGAAAAATTAAATCACACTGTGCTTAAAAGACTATCTGGATTCCTATCATTTGAAGACTTCAGGTGAGGGTGGGATGCCTTACTGGTTTAAGAAAATAAATGTTTTGTGTAAAAAGTATTTGGAGAACTTGTGTAACCAGCATTAAACTATCACAAAACTCCAGTAAAACCTCTAATTTGTTTATGGCAAACACGCAATGAAAGACTTTTTTAATATTCTCATATTGGACTTCTCTCTGCAACATCATCCAAAAACGATTTTTTTTCCCTTTTTCCCA
Organism: Crypturellus tataupa; assembly: GCA_034781795.1. NCBI lineage: Eukaryota > Metazoa > Chordata > Aves > Tinamiformes > Tinamidae > Crypturellus > Crypturellus tataupa. Next base: position 943,845 of record JAWLRI010000978.1, read on the forward strand.
GAAATTGATACAATCACAGTAATGGGAAGACAGAGATGAAAGAAAGGCAAACGAGTTTATTATTTACAAACAAGTGATAAATAGGATGAAAGGATAGCAATTAAGAACTCTCAAAGGTAAAATAAAAGCAGCAGATCCGTTACTACAAGCGAAAGAAAGGGATTTTCATTACAAAACAGCGGAGGGCTGCAGGATGAATGGTTGCCCAAAACAACATCTACCTGCATGAGTCAGTGGGGTAAATCACAGCGGGAGCTGGGCAAGAGGAGAACAGGGTCAGAGCATGGTGAAAACCATATGGTAGGTCTTTTTCTGCTCAGAAAAAAAATGTGACATTGCCAAATATTGAAAATTAACAGAAAACAAATAAAGGTGAGATAATAAAGGTGGGAGAACGCTGGCTTGCTCAGAAAGTTAAGTGGTGCTCTGGGTGACCTGAGAACACAAGATTTATGTATGTCCACCTCTAACTATTTTAACCAGCACTGAATATCCTGTACTTCTGTGACTGTCTAACTCTGGGGCTCTTGCAGAAAGACCATAGTGTAGACTACTGGGTAACACAGAAATGCTTCTGTTAAAGACTTCTCATAGGTCCAGTATATACGGTGACAGGGGCAGACACTCTAGGTCATTTTTTTAGCCTAGGTATTTTAAAATAAAGCAGAAAAAATTGCATTAAGATCCAAATTGTCAAATCCTGCAAAATGTATATGTGTATATATTTGGATCAGAATCAACATGTTAAACAATTTATTTGTATATTTTTTAGACGTGCTGCAATGCCATGTTTTGACAGGCATATGATCAAGAAACATCTGCCTAGAAGCGTTTCGATCTAATAAAATTGTCTCTTCTTCTTATATTGCATAGACATTTCAGAGGTGTGGTAATTGCTAAGAAGCAGGGTCTGATCCTCATATGCTTATAGTCCCTTGCAAAATGGATTAATGTCTTTTCTTCCAAGAAATGTTTACAGGTTCCAGTTCACCTATCGCACTTAGGCAGAGCACTGATTCTAGGGCATCTTTCTTGTTTTACTCCTCACTTGCTGTGACAATCAAAAAATGGGCTCCTAAGTCCACAGCAGGTTTCCAGAAGGAGTTTTTGAAAACATTACTTTAGCCTAGTTACTAATGCCCTGTGTCTTTAAAGACATATTTTGCTGCCTTAAATATGATGATAGTAGTGTTGCTTGTATAACTTCACCAGCAAGTACTGATTTTTAGTTAGCAGTGAACCAGTTAAAAGAGAAACAAAGTATTTTTTAAACAACTCTAGCTCTACTCAGGCCTAAATTATTATTTTTTCTTCAGAAACAGGCATTTTAATGTGTCACTTTTCAGTTCCAGCTCAATAAACAACCATTTATTTACAATTTTAAAGCAATCTTCAGCCTAGTCAGGTAAGAATTATTTCAAAAGAATAAAAACATTTTCATTTCCCATCACTGCCAAAAATGAAAAGAACATGAGTTATGAGTCTTGCTATGTTGTCTTAAGTTGATTACTATGGAATGATTAAAAAACTAGCTGTGCTGTCATAGCAGAAGAGTACATTATAAGTGTAATAACAGCTTAGGGATACAATCCATCAATGCCGTACTTGGAAGAAGAAAAAAGTTGATCTATTTCTTTGGTCATCATTTTCAGCATATTAGATGACAAATAATTGTACATTCATCAATAACAATAGATTAAAGTTGAAATGATTTATTGCTATTACACTGCTGGTATGATGGAGCACTGGGTCACTCAAGCATTGATGGGGTCTGTATTTAATTTTCACGGGTCCCTTGGCAGAAATAATAGACAGCGAAGAAACCACCTGAAACAAGGTGGATCAAAGTTGGTGACAAGTGATTTGTAGGTCGGTTCTCCATGACTGGTAGACTGGAGGTGGCAGCTCTCCTGCTCGGCTTTGTGACCTGCTCCGTTGACTCCTTGCATTCCTGCTTGGCCATGGAAAGCAACCCCGAGCACCGATCCTGGTGGTCAGGCCAGTTAACAAGCAGAAAATTATCAAGAAACATTCTTTTTGTATGTGAATTTTTTTTTTTCATAAAGCATTTTTACTCCTCTGAAATTAGCACATAAAGAAGAAAAATCACTAGTGTCCAAAGATATGACTTGGGAGTGCTGTTATAAAATGCGGAGCAATAACGTGGTGTGGGCTGAGACCAGCTGTAAAACTCAAATTTTGTTTTTCTGAAAAATCTCTCTAAAGAAAAGTTATTCAAAAATCTGACAATAACTGTGTCATCTTACCGAAGGAACAGAATATCTACTAGGTTAGACCTGGTTAAAAAGTTTCTGCTCAAAAGTTTTTTGAACTAGAGTTTATCCTTTCCTCAAGTTCTGTGCAGGAATGAGGGGTTTTGATGGCTGTGTGGCAGTGCTCTGATCTGCTGCCAGCTCTGATCTGCTGTGGTGCGGGCTGCTCTGGGGTCCGCTTTCTTGACTCAAAAGTGGGCAAACAAGTTGATTACTCCAAGGAAATCTGTGGAGCGTATTTCCTTCCTGGAAGGCCCTCAACTGCATTCTTTAAATGAAATAATGAGATCTGAGTTAAGCAAAACTTTTAAGTTCTTGGATTTTACCCCACTTTTGCTGAACCTGAACCTCTGCTGATAAGAAGATGGTTTTAAAGTCACATTAAGTTCAAAATTATTTCCTGTATTATATTGTTCTTATGAAGAGCCAACTTTTATGGTTAAGTTTAGCATTCAAGATTCTGCATTTATGGTAAGAAAGCCACCAGGGAACATACCAGTGAGAGAAGGGACCACTAAGAACCAAGATCTCACTTTTTCATTGACCAATAAGAAGAAAATGAAAAACAGTAACTTTTTAGACAGTATCTAGAATATTCTTGAATTCCAAAATACTCATAAATAATCACTAGTGTACTGTGATAATATTTTGGTAAACTGAGAGATGACAGAGACTAGAAAGATCTCTTGGGCTACTACTGAAGTGTAATCAGGAGTCCTCTGTGCGTGCATGCTGTATGGCCTGAAAAATTAAACTACTTTATAATTTCCTAAGGTAGAATGTGTCTGAAGTGATCTAGGACATCTTTTTAGTTTGTTTTGATGGCCTTTTATATTTTATCCTCACGCTGTTGATATTTTTTATGCGGAACAGAACTGAATTCAGCACTGGATGACTCACAAATCATTCTAATTTTGTAATGTAATACTAATAATTAAATGTACCAAGCCAGTTCCCCTATCTTTAGAAACTTAATTGATTACCACAATAATCTGTCTGATGGTGTTTGTAATTAATAAAGTAGTTTTAATAATGGTACTAGATGACCATTTTATTTTAAACTAGCAGTTGAATCCACTTTATTTTCTCACCTAAAATCTATGAAGATGAACGTCCCACCTGTCCCTCTAGGAACTCCAGGCAGAACCTACATGCAATAATAGCAATTAAAGTTAGAAGAAGTTGTATTTGGTCTTTAAAACGTTGAATTATCAAGATTCATGCTCCTTTGAAAATCCTTATCTGTCAATAAATTGCACAAAGTAAGTGACATGAATAGCAATAGAGTTTTAATTTTCTGTCCAGTCAAATCTTCATGTATCTCACACCATTTTCCTTCCTCAGTAATCTAAATAATTTCCCACCTTGCTCATGATGAATGTCTTGCCAGTTCCTACTCAGTCCCTCCACTTTACACAACCTAATTAAAGAAAACATTCCATGATTGCCTATTTTTCCTCATGCATGACAACCTATTATTTTTTCTACCACCTGATTAGGGCTTTATTATCCTTGGATTTAGATTGATTTGCTGGGCACTTTAATAAAGCACTACTTAGTTTGATTTAAAGGGCTACAGGTTTCAGTCATTCATAGAATTACTCTTATAACTATCTCACATTGTTAAGTACTGTATAGTCTCCATGAAAAGGGATTTGAAGGTGCCATGATGCAGGTTCAATGAAATGAGACTCGCAGGTAGTGTGCCCGTCATGTACATTGTTAATATTTCTATTGTGAGCAGTCAGGAGAGGACGTTTTGCAATATAATTTGTCAAGGGTGATAAATCTGTTTCATCATTTCTGTCAAAAATGGATCCCGTGTATTAAAACTACTATAAATATTTTCTCAAGATAAACCCAAACTTTCATATGATTAAATAATAATACGTTTATGATGACAAATTGCATTTACCATGTGTTATCTGAAATGCGAGACAAAATTAGGTAGTTAAAGTTCAAATGGATGGAGATCAGTTTTGATTTAAAATCAAGGGAATTTTATTAAGCAAATGAGATTTTCATCATTATTTTGTTATATAGAACATTCTCCCCTCTCAGAAATATTACTTATAAGCTTATGTGGTGATTTAAAAAAACAAGAGAGCTTACGTTACAACGAAAAGTCGTTTTCGAGGGAAAAAGTTGGTAACTCCCTGAGTGTCACGTTATGTGGTTCATGTTGATGACTCCCAACCCTGCTCCGGTCAGGCTTGCCGAAACGCATGGAAGATGCCCAGTGTAAGGGACTCCTGTTTACAGGATGTGAACTGATGATGCAGTTCAGCTGAGCCATGATTTAATATCTTCCTGTCTTGCAATGTCAATGCTTGACGTCCAAGGTTTATTGACATTGCAAAAGACTTTTGACTATTGGTGACCAACATTACAAAAGACATCTTTGCTGAGTCCTGGCTGCGTTTGCACAACATGCCGCAATTCAGGACAGCTTGCAAAGCTCATTTGCACCAAGCATGGATGTGTTTTTGTAGTAGTACTGACTTGCCGATAGGGGGTTACAGTAACTATTTGACTTACGCAAAGTCTTGGGTCCGCTACAGCATTTAACTGAGGGGTGTAATGTGAAGTAACCCATTTCCTTGCTTCCTGCTCTAAAATTATCTTATTATTTTGTAGGAACTTCTAATTATAATTGGGAAAACAGGCAAAAGAGTAGAATTTGCTCTTTTCTGTCTTTCCTCAATACAGAAAATATATCTTCTGCTTTTGCTCAAAATTGCTTCCTGAAAAAAAATGTGGTTTCTGTGCTGGAAGAGCCTAGTGCTTGTGGATGCGCTTTGTGTTCCTCCTCATACCAGTAAATCTGTTTATGCAGCTACTCGTATGCCTAAATTTAATCACTTTTGGATGGAGACCATGGTGTTGACCCTTTCAGTTAGGCCATGGCTGGGTTGCATGGCCTGGTTCCACCTGGAAGGATGGACCATCACCATACAGCACTGTGCAGAGCTGTCTTGCTGGCTTTGCCTTAGAGAATGACAGTGGATGAGTATTTCTGAGGGAAAAAAACCCACTGAAATAGCCCTCTAAATTATGGAAAAAAATCATGTTTTTTTTTTTTTTTTTTTTTCTGGAAAATAGAATTAGTTTTACTGAAGATGAAATAATTTTATTTTGGTTTAATCGTTTCCCTAATTCAGGCACTTTCAGAATTGAAGAAGAAAAAGGGGCTTGCATTTGCATGAAGACATGCTGCAAAAACAATTACAGTGAAAATAAACAAGAGGATCATATAAAAGTGAAGTTGTAGTTCTAAAGAGACTTAATAGCTGTAAACTGGTAGCTATTAGCTTCTAATTACTCTCAAATAATTACTGAATAGAATAGTAAGTGTTATTAGCTTACTTTAATATTCAACATAAAACATTAATTTCAACAATAATTTACTTTTTGGTCTACTCTAATATATACACATGTAAAATTGGACAACTTTGTAAATGTCCCCAATAAATCCAATTATTGTCTGTTATTTTGATGAGTTGTGTGGAGGAGACCTGTGTGCTATGTGCTGCTATGCTGTGTGCTACTTTAAGCAAGATTTAAATTTAATTTTTTTAAAAAGGTTAAATTTAAATATTGAAAAAAAAAACAAAATTCAAGTTGAGAAAATGAGATAGACTTAGAAGTTTGGTTGTGGTTTCCAGAAGCCAGGAGCATCTCTTAGGTTGGGTGTCTGCTGTAAAGTCACTTGCTAGTCAGCATCTCTCGGTGTTTTTGACCTTATGGCAGGTATATGTTATTTAAAGGGAACATGTCTATTTGTCCTGAATTAGTGACCTATTTCATATTGCATCATCTTCTTTGGAAATTTTATGTAAAATTCTGCAGCTACAGCAAACTTGAGACCTCAGTTTTCCTGAAAAAACAGGTTGGGATTTGCTGTATGAACAATGAAAGCTTCATATTGCTTGAGGGCACCACATGACATCCAGAAAAACATAGAAATCATCACAGTCCCCACATGGAGGTAAGGAGGAACCTCTATTCTTTTTTCTGTATTTTCTGGTTCACCTCGCTGGGTGGAGTGAAAGTGTACTGGGAATTTCTATTTTTCAACAAGTGGGAGAGAAAGGAGTCTGGCAGCTCCATGCCTTTCTGTACATGGCATACGGAAGAACAAAGAACTTTCTGCTTTTCTGTTTGCAATAACGAAGCTATCCTGATGTGGACAATTAAGAACTTTTTGTTCCTCAGAATTATTTAGGTGCATCACGATGCAGGCTGCCCAGCTGCAAAGCTGGCTCTAACTGGTGACATGAATCAGTGAGGCCTGTCCTTAGTGGGGCTTTATTTAATTGCACATATCATCCTTTTTTTCTTTTTTCTTTCTGTAATTTCAGCAATGTCAAGCAAAAGTCAGATAGGCAGAGTGAGAGCGTAATCGCAACTCGAAGTGATGAGATGGGAAGCTTTGGTTCAGCCCCAGCCTCAGCTGTTATTATTCCATTTAACACACTGAAATTTATCACAGCATTCAGTATTTTCAAGTATTGTTTGTCACTGCAAGTACACCAAATAACATTTTTTTTGAAAGGTTCTGGTGGCAGAGTTCAGCCCCTGAAGCTATTTTGACGGTGGGCAGAGACAGACCCAAATCTACATTTCAACTTTATATTATATTGTATATTCATAACCCAATCTTTCCTTCCTAGAGCATGGGAAAATATACTATTTCAATACTCTGTCATTTTTAAACTTCATAGTTTGAGATAATCACCCAAATACATTATAACAACATCATACAAGCACAAGGAAATATGTTAGAAATTTCTTTTTTTTATTGTAACACAAGATAGTGCTTCCCAAATCCCAAACTGAATTGCTTTTCAGTAGATAAGCATCAAAAAATACATTTCCTGCTTTCAGTGAAGGTGCAATAAGGTGCTATATCAGTGTAATAGTTCAGAATGATATGCTCTAGTAGTATTTTGATGAATTAGATGATTATAGCTAAAATGAACACTTTTATCATGCCTGAATTAATAATGGTGGTATGATTTGGCAAGTACTCCTGCAGTGTTCTTTAACTCATCACTTTAGAAGACAGAGTTTTCGAGCCTGTCCTTTGTCTCTGGGAAACACAGGAATCCTTTATGGTTTAAAAACACAAGGAGCAGGAGAGAATGTGACAGCTTTAGAGGAGAAAAAGAAACTAATGCATGCGTACCTTCTCAAGCTCATCAGGGCTTAATTGGTTTATTTTTCACTGCCTTATTCCAATGTCTTGGGTGCCGAGCACTGTGTCAAAAAGAAAAAGATTGGTATTTTTTGTGGGAGTAGATTTGCTGTATAAATAAATTGCAAATATGGTATATTTCCAAATGAGTCTACAGACCTTTTGAGGATTTCAGATCTAGATTTAGATGTAATTGGTGTGTTTGCTTCTATGTCTTCCAAGTTACTTAATGTACAAAGAAACCCACACAATAATTTTAGTCATTCTGCATGTAGCTATGTATTGCCATGCCCGTTTCAGGACTTCTCTAGGTGATCCAAAAGCACGCATTAAAATTCCTCAGGCTGGGTGTCCTTTGAGTTAAATTCTTCCATAATGTTATGAGTGTGTGTTTTGGTAGAGCAATGGGAAAACCTGTTTTGCTGGTGCCATTAGAGTCTTATTTTGTCAGTAATAAAGAAAGGCTCCAAATCTTTAGGGCTATCATCTACTACCTTTAACGAGAACTAATTTTACTTGAAATAATAGTAATAATAATAGTCAATCAGCTGTAGATAAGAAATGTAAACTTTTGCTGGCTGTTGTGAAAAATGGTTATGTACAATACATCAAAAACATCTGGAACAGATGTTCTGTAATTATGACGCACTTTAGGATTATGCTGTGCTCAGTGGCCTTAGCTGGTACCTGCTGAAGCTGGGTGATGTTACATGCTTGTGCGGGTTAATCTTTATCCTTTATGTTTGTATCAAATACTAATTTTACGCGCTGACATATCTCAAACCTGTGGGTGCAGAAATTCAGGCAAACATAAGATACAGTTCTGAACTTAAGCATAGTAATATATGGCGCATATGAGATGATAACCATGTATCTCACAAAGTTTAGCATAGGTAGCGCTTATCTATATTGACTACATCACTTTTTTTTGGGAAAAATCTTAAGGTCCCACATGCAGTTCTTAGTGTTTCTGAAACAAATTTGAACGGTCCTCTTAAAGCTAGGACCTTTGCATCTTAATGCAAACTCTGGCATCAGAAGCAACCCTTTAGGCATGATTCAGAGGAGCTGCTTTGACTGCATTACATGATCTCTTTCTGTTTTGGGGGGGTTTGATCTCTACCCAAATGTGGTAGAGGGCAAAATGCTATTTGGCTATGTTTGGGGTTTACTTGCTCACCCTCTTCAGTCAGCAGCTGCTTTCATCCCCTGTTTTAGGTTTTCATGCAGGATATACTAATTTCTGGTGCTCTTATAGTGTAAGACTTGTTAATAGCTTGTGTACAGAACCACTACTCTGGCTTAGCTCCTGATAATGAAACAAATTCTAATTCTGAATTGATTTCTCCTATGGAAATATCAGCAATATAAATTGCAATGCCACTAGAATAAAAGAGAAGGGGAGAAAAAGCCCTTTTTACAAGCCTCAGGATGATAATTTATAAATAAACTATAACTAAGAAGCCTTAACAAAATATCCCTATGGAATCTGGCATTAATAGCATTTATTTATAATCTGATACAATAAATCTTGTAGTTATGCATCCACAACAGAAATAACAGAAACCAGGCCATGCTGGAGTAGGTATGGGGGAGTTGGAGGGAAGCATGTCATTTTCTAATTAAGAGTATATGATGATTTTCTGGTATTGCAAAGTCAACAAATCATTTCTGCCAACTTGTAGCCAGCCAGCTAGATCCAAAGAAGTTTTTAAGGTTGGATTCTTTGCCTAAAAGCAGTGTGGTATTGTCAGAGTTTCAAAATCACGTGTTCCCTTGCAGCCCTCAAGAGGGTTTTGCAGGCTCGGCGTCAGGTCCCCTGTGCTGTCATTCCATGGGTGCAGTCTATAGTGAACTTCTAGTTATTTGTAAGTGGCAATGTTTTAAAAGCAAGTCTAAATACTAATCATTTCTGTAACATTCTGAATGTCTAATATGGGTTTTGAATGGGGGGAAGGATGCTGACAGCAATTTGTCCTTGTAGAGGATGTAATAAGTTTCTGCAAGGTACATGGGGACAGAGAGGGATATGAGTGCTAAGGCGTCCTGTGGCCAGAGGGCAGTGCTGGGTGGAGACAAGATCCTTAGCATCCTGGGTTACTGATGGGAGGTTGGGGAAGCTGCATCGACTGCACATGGTGAACACCAAGAATGGGAACTAGAGATTTTTGTAGGCTCATAGTATTGCCAGCAGCTGACAGTCCAAGTTCTTTAGCTAGATACGAAAAAAACATGCAGCAATCATAAAAATGTAATAAAATTACATTGGCTTCTCTATTTGACTACCTTAAGAAAAGTAGTAATATTCATAACAATCCCAACATAGTCATGGGATTTTCTCAATAGTGATTAGGGTGTGAGGATCTTTTCTGAAATGCTAAATTTTGGGATTTTTTTCCTTAAGTCTTGATAATATAAATAAGACTTAACTGCATGTTTTACTCACTGTGGTGGTGAGGAGCACTGATAAAATTTTGTATTTTTGTACTGGTCTTTGCCAACCTAGGAGGACTTAGGAAGTTTTACCTACATGTCCCACACCAGCTGTATCAGAGAAGACCTTTTTCTGGCTACAAGATTGGTGAGTTCAAAGTGGTGATTTTTGCATTCAAGAACTTGCCTTGTTAACCTGGATGCCCACATTTGAGCCAAATTCTGTGCTTGACTCTGAATGGTGATTTAGATTAAGCAAACTGTCCAGCCCTTTAAAGACTTTTGTGATATAAATAAAGAACAAATATCCTACATCTGCAAAGGTTTCCTACACTTAGATTAAATAAATGTCCCAACATTTGGATTGAATAAAATACAATTTTAAAATTTTTTATCTTCATTTTTTTTCTTGGGTAATGCCAAAAGAATGTAAAATTAGTAAGTATGTGGGACCAATGAGCTTAATTATTGCTCAAAAGAAAAAGGAGAGTCCATGACTTAGCTTTGATAAATATTTATATATATCGAAATTTGAACTTATTGGGCAAACTCTGTGACTGGATATATAAGTACATATACCTGACTCAGTCTTCTGATAGTCACTTAAGGATAATAATACCTTTGAACAAACCAGTAAAGTATTTCCATGATGAACCTGAGAAGGAGCTGAGCAAAGATATTTAAGAGTACTGTTTGTCCTGTTACTTGTAGATCTGAAAGAAATTTAATGTGCCACAGCACTACATGTATTTTTACTCTGTTTAGTGCATTATTGTCTCCCAGAGCACCTAGAGGCTCATAGAGGGCTTGTATTGCCTATCATGAAAGCATATGCAGAAATATTCCTCAAAAAAAGAAAACTTCATAAAGCAGAAATCTTACTTTCTCTTTGGTTCTGTGTCGTGGATGGTATGTAACATGTATGGAGTATGTGCAGCTTTCCAGCACTGGATGTCGTGCTGCTCGGTTTTAATGCTCCTTACCAGGGAGGTTATGCCAAGGCTTTTGGTTTATGATTTTCAATAGCAGTAACATAAGAATCTTGCTGTCTTAAATGCATTCCTAAACAGAGCAAACGGAGAGACTGACGATAAAGCCAGCAGTTGGTTGACTTGTGCTTTCTGGAATGTGAAAATATCTGACTAAGATTGTAATAACTGAAGATTAAGGTAAGAAAAAAAAAGAAATTTCACCCAGTTGCAGGGCACAGTGCTGCCAGGAGCAAGCATTAGTCCGTGGCTGTAATTGCCGGTGATTAACATCACCCTTCCTTCAGCGTGGGCTGCGCATGCCAGGCCGCGGCGCATTGTGTCAAGCCAGTTAGCCATGAACCATCGGGGTGGCAAAGCGCCCTGAATTCTAGGTCACACACATGCAAATCATCCTGAATATTTCACTGGGTGAATTGCTAATCGCTACCTACCTCAAAAATCTGTTGGAAATTCCCTGTGTGCAGCAGCCAGCTGCAATTTTTTTAAAGCGATATAGGCAATAGTATGAAGGCTCGAGGAGGAGACCTTCATAAAACGGTGTATAAAACAACCAAGTAGAGTAAATTAAACATGATACTCATTGCATAAATACAATTATATTTATCAGCCTTTTATAACCACACAAAGCATTTACCAGTAAGAGTTATTTTGGAATAGATTATTCCCAATTAACTTTTACTACTTTATTTTTGCTAATTTAGTTAGATTTAATTTTTCAAATAAAAAAAAAAAAAAAACTTGTATCAAATGGCATCTCTAACTATTACACTGGAGATGAGATATAATTAAAATGTTATGTATATGGAATTGCAGCTGATGGGAACCTCAGCTTAAACTCTTATTTTTGTCTTTATTTGATTGTTGCCTGCACTGCCTAGATAACATGATTGAATTGCAAGATGGCCGAGTGCCCACAGCAGCAGCCACAGCGGCTTGGAGAAGAAAGCGAAAGAAAAAGCTCGAGACAAAAATTGCCTGCAAAATAGGGCAGATCAAGGCTTGACCTTAAGTGTACTCAGGAATGATATGGGGGGGGCCTTCCTTGACCATATAGTTTTCCTTGGTAAAGCCAAACTTTTTGCAGGGTTTGGTTTTGCTTGCTCTGCACCTAGGGAATGTCCCCATGCCCTCCTCTCTTAATGAGTTCGACTGCGCAGTGTAAAGGTGATTCCTTAAAATTGCCGCTAAATTTACAGCTCCAAGCCAAGCTAGCTCCCTTGGATGAGGTCACCCTCCATGCCATTTGAGGTTTTTCAGCCTCCTTTCAGCTCCTTGTTTTCTTCAGGATGGTGGTAGGTCCTGCTGAGGAAGAAGCTCTTTTTGGATGGGGGATTCAGAGGAAATCCCTTGAGAATGTGTCTGCATGGTTTTTTTTTTTTTTTTAATCCTTCAAAAGGAAAGGAGCCAACCATTCGGAAAGGGCTTCCAACCTCGTTCACTTTTCTATTTCTTCTGTTCTTTTCTGTTTCTAAAACTTTCTAGTTTTAAAAGCATGGGGGTGGAAAATTTGGGTATTGGATTCAATCATCTAAATTCCACTTTAGACCTGTTGTGTGTCAGATTGTCCATTCTTGGCCCAGAGGTGACTCTTCTTCAAAGGGAAGGGAAGAGATAACATCTGGGATGGACTCTGAGGCCAATTCTACAGGATTCAGTGTGAGATGGCACCAGTGTTAATCTGTCCTTTATAGGGTTAAATATGCTGAAGGTAGGTGCCACAGTCCTGGAGGTACCAACATTTGGGTCTGTATGTGGCTCGGGCTCAGCTGGACACACTCGGTGACTTTTGGCAGGGGAGGTGCTCTGGAGACCCATAATATTATTAAACCAAACCACTCTTAATTTCATCCGTCACTAATAATTAAAATATAAATGCGGTGTTACTAATTGTGTTCCAGACAATATGATTTTAAAATAAAATAAATGTGAACTTCAGATGTTCAACATGGCTTTAAGACAAGAATTAATGTGTTTTACCCAAGGAGGGGGCCTTGTGCTCGGGGTAAATATCACAGCTATCCTTCTAATGCTTACACTTACAGTTACAGATGCCTTGTTCATTACTTTGGATGTGTCACATTTGCTAGTATGACAAGATGTATTATGGGTGAGGAATTTTACAGATGGAGAGAAGTACCCATGCAAGTTGTTTATTTGATTTTTTTTTCAATATTTTGCTGTTTCCTTTTACTACCATGGCCAACCTTGGGATAATGGAATTATTTTCTGCCTTCTGCACTATCATCAGACTTTGGATGGCTGCACAAAGGCCACTGGCAACAGAATAAGATGGCTGTAAAAAAATGCAAAAAATTGGGATAGGGGAAAAAAAAAAAGGTACAACAAATAACTTGCCCTTAAATTTAAAAGGAACTAAATGAGGAACTTCTGGACAATTTATCTTGCTGTTTACAGATAACAAGTCACTTTGTTTTTATGTGCTCAGTCTAGTATTCCATAATTTATTTGAAAGAAGATGAGAAATAATGTAGATAAATGATGAAGTGTCAGGGTCTGACGCTCTTAAATGAAGCTATTATGGTCAAAGAGAAAACGTAAAACCTGCGGCTCATTATGAGAGCGTTCTACTTGTCAGTTAAGTGAAAAGGCCTGGAATGATTTCCAGTTTATTTGTCATTGCAGTTATTAAAGCTGTCTTTTTGGTGCCATGAAAATGAATTGAAGACTTTATTCGAAGTAAATTTGTACTAAAGCTTTCAGATGTATCTTATGTGAGTTCAGTGAGGCAAGAAAACAGCTTAAAAGCTGAAATATTACAAGAAGGCAGCTACTGAAGTCCTGGAACGCACAGGAATATAAAGTCTGAGGAAGTTACACAAATAAATGAACTATTTCATCTGTAGGGAAATAAAGCTTAGTTTTACTGTGTTGTACACCCAGACAAAGAAATCAACCCTTATTAGTAGTAACAAAATACTGTCTTTCATGGCACCATGCGTGGTGCTCACTGTTGTATTATGCTATTAATTTGGGAACAGCCTTATCAGAGAAGTGGGGCTTTGTGATGTTCTGCACCGTGTGGGTTTGGAAAACCCTTCTCTTGGTCAAAGGGTAGATAGTGCAGCAATGATAGTGGGGGTTATGGTCATCGAGGCTCACATGGCTCAATGACAGAGTGTGGAAGATGAAGAGTTTGGGGAGACCAGCTCAGTTGGACCTGTTTTCTGAACTGAATGATGACTAGATGACACCTCGTCTGGTTACACGGGATGAAGATGTTATTGGCATCTCTCTCGTGAAATGGTCTTAAAACACTTGAAGCCTTGCATAGTTTGGAGGCTGGAGTGAAGCTTTAGTTCACTGCCAGCTGAACTCAAGCTAGCCCTACCACTGGGATGGTCACTGACACTCGCTTTATTGCAAATCACTCCTTAAGATTCCTCCTACTAAACTGTAGGTCTCAGATTTACATAGAAACTTTTAGTAGGGTTGTTTTATTCTACCTAATGCTTTGGACTTCTTTTTCAGCAATCATGTTCCTCGCAACCGCTTTATATTTGCCAAGACAATTTAGTATTACACTAGTTTGGACTGTCCAAAAGGAAATGGAGAGTATTTCTTTTCTTTCTTTTTTTTTTTTTTTTTACTTTAAATTGAAAGCTGCAGGAGCACTAAACTGAATGCTTAACTCCAAGCTTCAGCAGTCTTACAGCAGTTTAGTTGACACTTTATTGCAGATATTACAAATGTTATGACATGTCTTCAGGGTCAAGTTAAAAACAAAAAGGGTTCCACATTCTCATCAGAAGTAATCTGTCAGTTTTGTCATCAAATATTATAGCAACCCTCCATAACAGCATCACAGTCAAGGGTTTATCATGCTCCATAGTGTATGTGTACATACTCTGATTTCCAAGGGTTTATATCTGCAATAAAAATTCCCTCTAGGCTAAAACTTGGCATTCATAGCCAAAGGGATTTTTTTTAATTAAAAAAGTCTAAGTGAAGGTTTTCATGAATGATAAGAACACACAAAAAAATCTATTCTGCATTTTAAAAATATTTAAATCTTTTAAGCTGGCAGGCTTCAAATGTGTAAGTGGCCAAGCCTTTTTACATAAGAGACTGTTAAAAAGGACACCCCAGGAAGGGGCTAGGTGGTGGAGCAGACAAGTGTTGTGTGTGCATCGTGAGTGTAAGTGTCTAGCACCTGATGAGCTATGTAATTAGCAACACATTCCTAAAGTTCTTGGTGTCTTTATCTATAGAAACAGCTACCAACATGGTAATTTTTTGTTTCTTTTTCCATTATGGTAGCAACCAAAATATACAAGGCTTATTTAGTTGTCAAGACATACAAGGCATAGATAGAATTGCAAAGCAAAAAGACATGCCCATGCAAACGATGGATGTAGAGAGGATGCCAAATATGACTGGTCACTGTACTGATAGTCATCCTGCTGTTCAAGATCCTTAACCTCGAGCGCTCATGTGTTGCTAAGTAAGCTGTAGCACTGGGCTTTGAATAAGTGGTGAGGAACATAAGAGCAACATAAAAGTTATAGAGATGTTTGTATTAAACCGTGATGAAGGCTGTGCTGTCTCTTATCACTTCAAAAACTCCATCCCTAATTCTTTACTTGAATGCCCAAAACAGGCTATATAAGATATGTATCTTATACTGTAGATACCAGGGCACATTAAGAGTCACCAGCGTGACATAAGATGTTACGTGACAAATCCATTGCCTTGCTATCAAGAGTTTGACTCTTCCCTTGACTGGAACACGACTTATTTTCTTGTTGCAGTTCATTCCAGTGCTAAGGGAGAATCCAAAGGATTTTGAGCAGCCCAAGGCACATGTTTTCCAAGGGCAATGCAATAATGCCGCAGGATCCCAGGAGAGGCCGTCTTGGGAGACAAGTGACAGGTGGCTGTTTCTTGGCAGGCTGCAAGAGGTGAGGCCTGCTAGTGCCAAGATCCAAAATTCAGGAGTTTTCCAGGAGTTAATTGCTATCAGTTCTGGAGAGACAAGAGCCAGCACCATGTAAATCTCTTCATCACAGATCAGACCTGACTCAGGTCTTTCAATGCAATATATTCTTCCAATTAATCAATTTACAATAATCTTTAGCAAGTATGGATAGACCCACACTGTCCACAATGCGCTTATTTTTTAGATCTGCTTTCGCATTTTTTCAAAGCAATTGCTAAGCTTGGCGCTGTTGGAGATTACTGAGAAGAGGAGACCCATTAGTCATCAGACGCTTCGCAGGAATCAGTGCACCCACCCGTGCAGCGTTTGCGTGCGCTGCCTTGAGTGAGCATATTTAGGTACATTATTTTCACTGACCACTGTAGCCTATTTCATACCTGCCCTGTGGCACCAATTCCCCTAGTTTCAGACAACATCTTCATACTGTCTGCTACTAGATCTTAGAAATGCTTCCTATTTCCAGCATCTGGGTAGTTCCTGATGCAATAAAGGAGGCTCTTGGAACAAGGGAACTGTTTGAATTGAAAAATCTTGTATATAAACCCAACAACTCTGCTTTTCTTCTTGCTCTAGCAGATGCACAGGCAAATGCAGTTCTGTGATGCTGTAATAAACTTTCATTTTCTGCATCAAGAAAACCACAACTGATGGTGACAAGTTGGACACACTACAGCGGGATATAATCCTGATGGGATGGAAGAGGAAAAGATTGTCCCAAGGGAAGGAAAATGGTTCCAGCAAAGGGTCATAAATACAAAACTAAGTACTCTTTTTAGTAGTGCTAGTCTATTATTACAGCCTAAAGGAAGTTCATTTAATTAATAATTAAGCTCCCTATCTTCAAGTTGTTCTCAGTATGAACCTTAGGACTAAAATTGGCCAGACTTTTTTTTTTTTTTTTTTAATGAAGCAATTGCCTTTCAGAAAAGACAGCACCAAATGCAAAATATTCTTGATTTGGAAATAAAGGTATTCTGTATTCTCAGCCTTGTTTAACCAGTTTGCATGATTAAGCACTGGTTCTGTTTGTGCTGTTTTATCCATGTTCCTATTTCCTTCTGCGTGATCTGTTGTGTTGCACTTCCCACTTTACTCATTTTTCTCTTTAATCACTGGTACGACTTGATTCAAGACCTCTTTGAGCAGCTGTTTTGAGCAGTGTGGCAGCTGTAGAGCAGTTTTGCCTCTCCATTCCCGTGGCAGGGCATGCGCTGTCTTCTTCAGGCAGCAGAAAGAGGGAGAAAATACGTATTTTGGAGGCTTGATAGTTGCTATCTTCCTACCAGTGAATATTATGAACTGTAAATCATAGAATCATAGAATCATAGAATGCCTAAGGTTGGAAGGGACCTCTAGAGGTCATCTAGTCCAACCCCCCT
>JAWLRI010000978.1:961175-1024411 GCA_034781795.1 Crypturellus tataupa
GGAAATCTCTGACCCAATCTTCCTCTACCCTGGGCAAATCTTCCTCTCTCCCGGCTCCTTCTCTCGTCTCTAGGGCCTGGGATTCTACTGGGCTGCCCTTGCAAGGAAAAAGTGTTCACATATCCCGTTAATTAATATTATAAAGATAATGTGTTAAATTTATTAAATAATATTAATTAACTAATAGGTTGGGCATTTATTATCAGGTTAGCACAGATCTTTCTGAACTGTTGCTCTAAGGTAAGCTTTAATAGCATGCATATTGGGATGCTGCCAGTCCCTACTCTTGGCCATAAAGTTCCCTCCCTCGTCCCATGCCCAGGGATGGGACTTGGCCTTTGCGAGGTCTGACAGCGCAGTATGAACAGCCCAGAGGCTGAGGATCAGGGTCGGGATTAATTGTTTTTTATTTTGCTCAACAATGTCATCAGAGATGGCTTTATTGTTACCTTCTTTTAGCTCATGTGGATGAGCAAAAATGAATACATGCAGGCTGATCTGTTGTAGAAGGGAAAGATGATCCAAGAACTTGGAGTAAAGGAATAGTGGGGAGGGGAGTCTGTGCAAATGGTACTTAGGAAAAATGAGGGACAAAATTAAAGTTGCCGATCACCCGCCTTTGTTGACTTTGCAAAGCTTACTGGAGGTTTTACTAGGGAAAAAAAAAAAGATTGTAATTCCCTATACTCCAAAATTAGGTGAGAGCAGTGAATTCAGTGCTGTTTTCACACCAATTACTTTGCATCCGTACATAGGTATCATTAATGATACAAGTGGAAATATTCCGCAAGGATTTCTTACTTCTAAGTGCTCGGGAGTTCCCTTTTGTATGATTTTTCTTTTTTTAACATTGAAACACTAATTAGTAGAATAGGTTGCATAGCCTTACTGCAACTGTGCGCATGGAAAGCATTTGAATAATGCAAAAATAAAAGGATTTTTCAAAAGTCAGGAAAGCTGTAAAATGAAATTTAAAGTTAATATGGCAGGCCACATTTAAAGATAGAAGGCATCTAAAATTTCATTTTATTGTAATGACATTTCCTTGTACAAATGGATTTGCAAACGCTTGATAATGTGCAGATAACCCTGCGAAGTCAGGAGACGGCCTCATTAGCGATTTCACGTGAAACTTCGGTGTTATTCCACCTTACTGAGTCCTGCTATGGCACTGCCCTAAAATATGCAAAACTAATAGGGAGAATGTCAGTAAAAAAATGGTTCCCGAGACACCCAACCTGCAAAGATAGGAATGAATTAGAGATTAAAATCTATGACATTTGACTGTTCTTTTTCCCCTTGCCTGATTTATCTCTAATTCAGACTGCTTAACTTAAGTTAAATACAGATACCGTACTCAGGGTATTTGTTAAGGCCCTAAGCTGACAAGTACAGAGCGCTGACCATTATTTCTGTTGGGAAGTCAGAGGTTTGAGCTATTCATTTTGCAGGCTGACACTCAGAACCACAATTCCTTGAATTCCCCAAGCTTTTCGTGTGGCTTCCTCAAGGACAGCTATCATGTCTTCGCTGCGGCGCAGACAGATGGGACTCAATGTGTCATGTGATGGATAACACCGGAGCCACAGTACTTAATCCGTCTAATACTAATAGCGGCATTATCATAGAGATTTATGAGAATGTCACTTCCAAGTTCCCAGTTCCATTCATGGGTTTTTAAAACTTCAGCTGCAAAAAACATGCATCCATCCCATTAATTCTAATTATCATGGTTCATCTTCTCAGCAGTTTTGTACTCCGGAACCTTTCAGTGCAAATTAACGTACCAAAAAAGTGTATTAATTAATATTTGTAGCTTTTAATTTCTGCAAGAGTGTTGTCTGGAAGCAGCTGGCAGTACAGGGCCGCTGCTATTGAATCTTTGCCAAACAAGTGCAGATGTAATTTTGTTATCTCTTGCTTAGTCATTTACGCAAATTAATTTGAACAATTAGCCTTTTACTGGTCCTTCATGAATCATGCAAAAGGGATCTGCCAAAAAATTGCTAGTTGACAGAAAAGAATTGGTTAACATTGTAAATCTTACAAAAAGGTATTGCTATGTTTGGTGTAAAAAATGACTTCAGTAAAAATTTTAGTGATTTTTTCCCTTGACCTGTCTATTCTACTTCAGAATGTTGAAAAAATTTTGGGGGAAAAAAAATAATCCAAGAGAAAGCTGTAGAAACTTGGGAATTTTGTTTTGGATGAACACCAAAAAGGAAAGGTTCTTCACTAAATATTGTCTTGTCCGCGTTGCTTGCCAGATTGTGCTTGGCTTCTCTGGGAAAGGGTAAGATGGGCTGGCCAAAGCAGCACATTTGCGCCTAATCTGAAAAAAAAAAAAAGGTTCCTTGGTTTCTTTGGACAGTATCTTAGAGGAAGTCTCTTTTGTTACCTGCTTCTGAGTAAAACATGTGCTACGGCCAGATTCGAATGATAGCAAACTCAAGTGTTTCAAGGAAGTAGCCTCATTGCTGTTTTCTTAAATATTGGATGTATTTTAGACAGATAAACCAAATCCTCAAGATGAGCAGCGAGCAGTGCCATTCAGACACCTTGCTGTGAGTTAAAATCTCTTTGTCACTCTCTGCATAGGAGAACCAGTCACAATTTTCTCATAACTTGTTTATGTTATTTTTCTTTAAATTGCATCATACGGTCATGAGCCTTATGCTGGACGTTCTTAAATGTAACCTCCCAGGTACATTTTACAAGCTGGTGTTGACATCCGAGCTGAGTTCACGAATACTTGTGCCTTAGTTTCCACTGTTAAGACAGTTATTGTGATTTTAGAATGTGATGGCAAGTGCTTTGAGGCAAAAAAAGCCCTAACTTGTGTTCTGAAAATACGATTTGTGTTGCTTTCAGGACCAATTGCATGAGAATAAAGTTATTGAGGTATTTAAGTAAAGCTTAATATTGTGTAAGCACTTCTCTGCTTCCTTTGCCTTGAGAAGAAGATGGCACAGGGGTGACCTGTCACTGCTGCCACCCACCTCATCCCTCTTGCAGAGCAGGTGGAGCTTGAGAGGTTTCCTTGGGCACTTTCATCTTCATTGGCCTACAGCTGAAGTTTTCACCGTAACCAGCCTGATCATGTCAGAATTAAACAGTTTGGTGAAAATCAAACCTAAACTCAAGTAAATGATGCCTTGCTTAGCCCAGCCCCACCGTCCTGGGTAAATTCCCTTGCTGCAGTGAGGTAAACTATGGGTGCCTTCCTCTCTAATTGTTTTTTGCAAGCTGCGCTTTCCCAGCCTGTATTGTTATTTCCATTTGTCCATTTGATTGCAGAGAGAAGAGACCAGATGTTGTGTGACAAATCATAGCTATTTGCAATCTGTTGGAATTCTTATAAATCGTACTGGGGATCATTTTCTGATAACTGATCCTGCAATCACTTATGCACGTGCATCACTTAGTGCATAAGATGCCCTATTGAAGTGTGCGGATCTATTCACATGCTTAAATTAAGCACGCATCATGCACGTTTGTGTAAATGTTTGTGTTGTAAAATATGCTGGTATTTAGGGCTTGCCTGTTAGAATCACTATTGCATTAATTTACATGTCATCAAATCGCCTGTTATTATTACACTGTGAAAAACAGTATCGGTTAATGTTTTTATTGTAGCTTGATATATACGGCTCCAAATTTGGTCTAAGTATATGCTGCAACCAAAGGATCCCATTCTGTTTACTGATTTGTAATTCGCATCAAATAGATTTTTGGTGAAGTGCATCAAGCCCAACTCCGTTATCCATCTGTTTTTAGGGCGTATGACTAATCAAGGAAGTAGTCTCTCACTGACACACTGAGAAGAATGAAGTTAGTTCCTCTGTAATTGAAAGTATCAGTAGTAAACTTGGCTGGAGCTTGATTAATGGTATATTAAAATCAGAGTCTTCATGGTGAGTGCTAGATAAGGAGTTTTGGGCAAATTACTTGGTTACTGGGAAGCCTTTAAATTTTAATCATGGAGACACTTCAGCATCATTAGGAACTGAAAAAGACAATGGGCACTGCGAGGAAGTTATGTGAATTGATGTGCTTTTCAATCTCTTCTTCTGCGCTGATATTGAGTGATGCATTGGCTGCAATTGAGAATCCTCTTGCTCCCCATGCCTTTGATTGCTGTTGTTATAATTTAATATTATACAGTTCTTTATGATCATGGAAATCAGATGAGTTAGTTGCAAAAGATGGAAGGTTTTAGTATTAGAAAAATTAGTTTAACATCACAGTTTTTCTATGCTATCAGACTGGGTAGCAAAATGAATGGACATTTTAACTTGCAGTTAGAAGGATTGGAAAGAGAAAAACATGCTCTTTTGCACACATATTTATTCTTTAATGTGATATTAACCTTATGGACCTCAAATAATTATTTACACTTTAAAGTCCATTTTTGTATAGTAAGTATAGGTACATCAGGATAGTCTTGGGGTGCAGATATGTAGTAGCTATGCTGTATCTGTATTTATAGGGATGTGATTTATGTAATAGCTTTATGACAATATGTATGGAATGTGGATATCTCTCCTGGGTGACAGGTTCAATTCAGACAAGTGCCAATAAAACCAATACACTGGACCCCTTCCCTCACATCCTTTTCTTCTGCCTGGGATTTTGAAACGACTCTAAGGATGTTAGGTACTCGGCTCCAATATCATCCAGCAAGCTAGAAATATTCAACATATGTGAAGTGACAGCGGGGACTATCAAATTCAGTCCCCTGCTTTTCCAGGTAAGTGTACTGAGCTGGTAAAGTGACCCAATTAATTGAAAGTTAGCTCATTCTTTTGCCTTGATTACTACTGTAGGAGACCCTCCCTATATCTCCCATATGGAGATGTCATTTAGACGTATTCTTCCAACAGTCGCAATTTATCTATAGTTAGTGAAGACATTTTCATATTTGCACCAGTATTGTCTAGGGAATTTAAATAGTTTTAACCCCCAGCCTTTGTTTATTTTTTTAGGCTAAATAAAGGACTTTGTTAATTCCCATCACTTAAGAAAGGTTGACTGCTAACCTGCCTATCTCTGTAGGCCTTCTCTGATCCTCTTCCATTTTCTGCTTGATTTTCTTCCTGTGCACCAACAGTTTGGAGCACGGAGCTATCCAGACATGGTTTTAACACGGGCTTACAGAGCAGCACAAAAATGTTCCTAATTCTAAGGGGAAAACTTGGTTGTTTTCTACCCTGAAATGCTCCATTTACTTTTGTGTTCATGCATGCACCACGCTGGTGTCTCGTAGTCAGCATTTTGTGAAATCTTTGCCTTCATCTGCTGTTTCCAAGCAGTAAATTCCAGCTGTCTGCAGAAATGCTGATGATTAATTTTAAAATGGTGAACTTTCTATGTTACTGAAGTTTGTACTACTAAATTTTATCCTACTTCTGGCATTGCAGTCCCCATACCACGTAATCTTACCTGTGTTCTGTTACTCCTTTGGGGTGGCAATGTCTTCCAAATTCATGTCATGAGAAAAAAATGTAATTGGTATATGAGCATTCTGTGTCAAAGCAATTATCAAAACTGTTAAATAAAATCAGTTCTGACACCTAGACCAAGAGGGATTAAAAGTGATTTGTCCAAAGTCACATTGGAGTGCTGTGAAGAAGATGGTCTAAATCCCAGTGTGTTCTCTAAATTACAGAAACATTCATTTTCCTTCTAAAGGAGAATTTACTGGGCCATGAACTAGAAAGCTGTAAGCTAAGGAAAAGATTTCTTTCTAGGAAAGAGAGAGCTTGTTGCAAACAAAACTACACTTGTTCAGATAATGGTGTTTTGTAGAAAAAAAAAAAAAACACAACAAAAAACTCTTGCAATATGTGCATCGGTTACTATAGGGAAAGCTGGTTGGTTTTAGACTGGAATTTATGGTCACACCACAGGAAATCTCTCCAGTCCAGTTTGGCTGGAAATTTGGTGCATGAGACATTAATGTAGGGTGTAGGAAACAGAAGCCTGAGCTGCTAGCTTCAAGAAAGCATCATACATGCTGAGGGTCTTTTCCAACCATAATGATTCTATGATTCTAGATTCTCTACCGATGATGCTGTGATTCTATGCCCAGGTAGCTCTTCTGTGCTCTGTGTGACCACCCCATTCACCGACTGATTCATCTGCCCTCTTCCTTACTCACCTTATTTTTCTTTTTGGTTGTGTGTATTTGCTTGTTTTCACACACACACACACACACAACTCCCAACAGCTCTGAAGGCTCTTGGTTGATGCACGCTATAAACATTTTACAAACTATGATACTTTTCATGGAGCTCATTTTCCACCCCTCAGCTCCACAGGCGCGAAGTTGAGTTCTGGCAACACAAGAGAAAATGTCAGACCAGAAAGGGAGAGGGAGAAACATGTCCTGGCAGGGTGAGTTGGGCTTTTTTTTTTCTTTTCTTCTTTTTTTTCCCCTTTCATTTAATAAATGATGTGTACTTAGGGATTTAGAATATTAGAACAAGTCCTAGGGGGATATGGATTTAATGGAAGGGGATGAAGTTGTTGTGGAAACATATCTTTATTAAATTTTCTCATTTGGATGTTTATTATATGATTTATAGAGACTTAAGCTTATTAGGTGCCCCTTTTTAATTTGTCACATAGTGACTGTGTATATGGATATAGCCATGTTGCAGGTGTATTCATATGTCGAGACTAAGCCAGATGATACAAGAAACCATTCTGATCAATGGATCTACCTTCATTTATAGTGAAAACCTTATAATTTCAATCAGTATTGTCTCATTCAAATATGAATATATTTTGTGTATGCAGAATATATTTCAGAATTGTTCTTGATCTTTATATGATTTGAAAAAGTATTTTATAGTATTTATAGTATAGGTTTTTTGTATCTATGTGCATATAAAATAATATAAGTAGGACCATATCCCAGGTGGTATGTATTCTGCCATGATTTCACAGATCCATTGTTTTATGTTTATAATGCCTAATTGTGGACTTAAAGCTGTAGAAAAAAATGGAGGTGTTGCATATGAATATGTAATGCTTATCTAATGTGGTTTAGATTTGCCTAATCAGCCTTGTTGAAGAGTAGCCTACATGTGACAGGCTTGGATTATTTATTAGCTTCAGACTCTCAATGCAGAGCGAAGTAGGAAAAGTTTGACTGAGCATTTCTAAAGTGCAGGAAAGAGCTCAAAAGCTTCATAAAAATAATAAATAAATTAATAAAGCTTTCATTTGCTTAGGTAACTTACATTTTCCCTCCCTTCGTTCCTTTGTTCCTTCATTCCTTCCCTCCTTCCCTCCTTCCTTTCGCTCCTTCCTTTCCTTTCTTTCATCCATCACCAACCACATCCCTGGGAGGGGAGCAAAAAATCAGGAAAAGAATCTGATTAGAGATCCATCATAAATTAATGAATAAAAGTGTAGTCCTGGCACTTCATGCTAGAGTGGAACATTTTAAAAAATCATGAAGTGAAACATAAGAACACTACAAAAGTTTGGATTGGGGTATAAAAATTATTTGGAAGACTGTGTGCTAATCAACAGCAAATGTAGGAATCAGCTAGGTTGATAGGGCAGTGAATGACTTGTATTTTTTATATGGGAGTTTTTCAATCAGCGCTTTCTGAACATGGTTTCTCATTATGATAATGATGATGGGATTAATTATCACCATAAGAACAAGTGATAATGGTACTTTGAACTGTATTTGTCACCATATGACACAGGCTATTACTTGCTTTTACATTCTTCAGGACACGTGTGCACTGGAAGGGGTTGACTTGTGTGCTAAACCCCAGACTGGCCTGTGATCAGATGTCCAAAGAGGACTAAAACTGGCCTGGGCAGGAATCCTCTCCTTTTCCACATTCATGACCTGCTTGCATTAATGGAGCACCAGGAAAATCACTAAAATTAGTCCCTGGGATTAGTGTTCAGCTGCAGAAAATAGTGTAAATGTGACAAATTTGTTTCTTGTCTTGCGTTAGAACTTGAGTGTGTTTACAACATCCATATTATTAGGAACAAGAGACTTCTGCCTACAAATCCTGTCATGAATTTTATTCTACAAAATAGGTGGACTCCATAGTGATTAGATTGTTCTACTTTTATTTTATATGTTGTATATAGGAGGAAAAGAATATAGAATGTGAAAATGTTGTCTTTTACCCTCCATAAATGAGCACCTCGGCACTGTAAATTGCAGCATAATTTATCTTATAGCTTTTATTTTTGGGATGGATTCACAAGTGAAAATATATGGTTATGCTGAAAATGTTGCTTTTTGATCCTTAAGGCATGGCTGGTGAATATTTCAGAGAGCCTCTTGAAAAGTTAAAATATATATAATCAGAAGAGACTGCTTTAAAACTAAGTTGACCTTCAGTCACAGTAGTAATGTATGCATAATTCTGAAAGGAGGTAATTTCCGTATTTCCTGCTCATACCTGATGAATTTGCTGACAAAAAATATTTGCTTGGAATTTGTTCCACGTGTAGTGAATTGCAAAATTTTTGTCTGCAGACATGACCAGAACAATGTGTTCTTCATAGCAATGTTTACCCGGAGCAGAGAATGTGTTCCTGAACTTCGTTCCTGGTAATTAAATTTATTCAAGGAATGTGAAAGAGGCTTCTGGTGCAATTTAGGGTCTCCTACTATACTAACTAATTAATGTATAACTGACGTACACGTTCTCAGCCTTAATAACGTTATCCGATTAATAAGCAATAACTACCTCAGTAAATCAAAATTAAATGTCCACTTATGGCACGGAGTTTCAAATCCTCCTGCCTAGAGACTTTACACTGATTGATTCATTAAACATTACATTGTCTTATGAAGATTAGTGTGAAAGTCTTGTGAGCTATATTTGCTTTTTGTTTTATAGAGAATGTTTTACTGAGCAGAGCAAAACATATATGGAAAAAAATGACTGAAGGAGGAAAATGCGTGCTGTGCTTCTTACTAAAATGTAAATTCATTTTACAATAGGAAAAAGCAGCAAGCATCAACCTGAGGTTGGAAGGGAGGAGCAGCCGTGGACAGAGATATTTCTGGAGAAGAAATTTAGGCACTTCTCAAAAGTGTCTTGCTCTTCCCATGGACCTCCCAACAGTCCATGCCATCAACCTCAATTTTAGGTCACAGAAGAAAGTTTAACAGGAGAAGAAAAATTGAAACTATTCCTCTTAGTGCAATGCTTTCCATTTCATAGTGCAAAGCTTTCCATTTCAGTTATACTAGTCTATTTTGGCTATCTGCCTTATACCTCATAAAGATGTAACTGTTGGTTATGTTTCATAAATAGGTAGTTTTCTTTTGCAATATAGCTACTCTCTACATACATTTTGAGTATTGCATTATTTCCTAGAACTACATTTATCCCAAATTTTCAGGCATATGGCCAGCTTCACTGCTTATACATTAAATTTGTTAGCCGTTCCATTGTTTATCATATGTTCCAATTCATGTTTGTGTTGTTCTGTACTCCTTAAACCCTAGCAGACGTTACCCAGAGCGCTGATCACATGCCAATACCTTGAATACCAAAGACCAAATTTACCAGGTGATTAGCTCATGGAATTTTAGACTGTAGGTGAACGAATGTGAGATATTGGGAAGGCAGGTGGTTCATGTAATACCTTTCTTGTATAGTATAAGTAGATTTATGCAGAACATGAAAAAGATTTACAGTGACAGAATAATACTTATGGTCTATATTTTGCTATCAAATATAATGAGTTATGCAATCTTTAAGTATTTTTATTGCTAATGGTTGTTAATATTGGCTTGACATGGCATTTATTTATCGTCAATCTTCTATCTTTAATATTTTTCCCTGATACTGAAAAATATTCATTGTGAAATGGAATAAAATCAGCAAAACACGGCATGTAAGCCACCTTTCTGGTTACAGCCAGTCTCTGATTATAGTGAATTTGTACAATTTGTACTACTAAATGCCTTGATGTTGTACTTACATGCAGAAATCTTTGGCTTTAACAAATTCTAGGGACAAGAATTTGTTGCAATGACATACTCTTCTGTGAAACTCTATGCTTTTGCCACTGTGCTAACCTGCAAAAGATGAAGATGTATCTTTGCTTCCCTTTAAACTTTTCCAGTCGATCCTTTCCTAACTCACTGTTCTAACAGTCCATTTCAAGCAACAGCTCTGACAGCAAAACCTATGAGGGTTTTCAAATTCAATAACCACGAGTGGAAGGAAGACATCCCTCATCTCCACTTCAGCTGAGTAACTGCAGATTCATAACACCACCCTCTACACTGGAGGTCTTCAAAGCCATCAATCTGATGGGAACACGATGACAGCTCCGAGCGGCTCTGCAGGACCGACGACGTGCGACGCTGCTCTCAGAGGTTTGTGCTTGTAGACCTTGGGCATGAGGTGACTTTCAAGGTGAAAGGTTGAAGCTTTTGGCTTCTGCAGCACCTTGTGCATGTGGCCATCGTGCAGCTGATCGGGCCCAAATGTGCTGGGGACATGAAACCTGCCTGTGCCTGGAAAACGGGCAGTGCTGGTGAAGGAATCAATAGTCAGGGCGTGCTAAAAGAGAAGTTCCAAGAGCAAAAATATCGTTGACTATTTTTTAAAGAACATATAGAATATAAACCTCATTCAAAATCTGTCCGTTGGTCTGCTCTGTCCCTGCTCTGACATCAGCGTTTGCAGTGGCTCGTGACAATTGCTGCTGGGCAGGTTTCCTGAGCGCTGCCTTGGTGAGAGCTGACATGTTTGTGTTTGGAGTTACCGTTTCACTATGGGATCTTTCACTGTCACATCCTCCTGAGCTTGTTTTTCCTAATACTCAGCACATTTTTGGAGCGACCAGGATTTTTTTGATTTAAGAATTTTCCACGTTTCCCAATTCACGCAGTCTCTCTCTCTCTCTTTTCCCCCCCAAACTAGTGTTCAACAAAGCTTTGAATTACAATATCTTCCTTACATAATACCACGATTTTTAGCAGGTCAGAGGGGCTCATATTTGGGTGCTCATAATAGCAAGATGACTGGAATATTTTGTAATTGCTCATGTTCCTATGCTGTTGAACTATAAAAAGTTAGAAAGGTGTTTTCTGTAAAGTTTTAGGTATTTTTTTCCTTCTTTGTGCTTTTAACATATTCCTTTAGTCTCTTTAGAATAAAAGAAAAAAGTATTTTTTCCAGAACTTATCCCTAGACTTCAAATGTCACCAGCTAATTATCAATCTTAAGGGAGTGTTAAAACTCTTCATAAAAAATGATAGCAAACAAATTGTGCAAAAGTTTTTTCTTCCTTTTCAAGTTAAAATTGCAACATAGATGAGAATTTGGCATCTAGATGCCTTAGGAAGGCAAGATGAGGCTTCAACATCCCAATTTGAGTTCACTCACTCCTGCATGAGACTTATGTTGCTGATCTCTGTTGTAATACATGATTCCCTGCTCTTTTTCCATCAGTATAATGTGATGGCATTCACACGTAAGTGAGTTCATTTTTAGCTCCAATTTTTTTTTTTTTTTTTGTAATTCAAAAAAAAATCACGGACAGAAAAAGAGACTTTATGCATGATCATGTACCATTTAGTCCTGCAGCTGATTACTGTTTTCTTTGCAGGTATTGGAAGGGGACGCATACTGATAGTTATGGCATGAAAGAATAAAGCCTGGTATCTAAACCTTGTGAATCAGTTAGATACCAAACAGCACCAAAACGTAGTGGGTGTTGGGAGCCATTTGTCTCTTTTTGAGGACACAGCTTGATGAATTCTGCCTAACACCCATAATTTCTGATTAACGGGAATATATCTTAGTTCAAGATTTTGTCCACCTTTTCTTTCCCACTGCTTTGCTTTTGATTTGTCTCCAGTTGGTCTTTGGTCATGAAATAGAATTTTCTTTCAAGCTGCCTCATGCCTGTGCTCTGCCCAGACGAGTCTACTGATGCATTTTGGGCCAAATTCTGCTTCCTTAGGTTTATAGTCAGTTGGGTTTCTGCAAGGCAGGTGTGATTGTGTGTTCCCCACGTAATGTCGTGGAGATGACGAGTGGTTCTGCTTTGCTAATGCCAATCCCCCACACGGAACGGTGTGTACCACCAGCCGCAATGTGCAGGAGACACACGTGTACTGCAGAAACACAGGTTTTCACTCCAGCTCTCTGGGATATTCGCTGCTTTGCTGCAATACTTTTGGGTAAAGCTGTTCAACCATATCGCAAACAATTTGCTTTAAGATTGGAGCACATACTGTTTACTGCATAATCCTCTCTAAATGCGCTATTTTTTTTTCTGGAGTAAAGATTAAAGGACAGAATTACATTGGAACTGGTGGAGGCATGATCCATGCCCCCTTGATTATATGGAAACATTAAAATATCATCAGCATGTTAATTTTATCATCTGAACTGTATGAGATTTATTCATATCTCTTATCTATTACATTAGTCTGGGAATACAATTTATTCTGATGGTAGGAATGTCAGGCAGAGAGACCAAAAACATCTGGACTTCTTGATATGAAACAAATTTTCTAGGATGTATATTGCCACTTTAAAATTAATTCTGTTAATAAGGAGGCAGAACTCTTATAGCCTATTGATCTTTCAAAATAACTTTACTGGGATAAGACAGGTAGATCCAAGGAAGATTCCCTGGGGATTTGTAGTTCGCTTATCTTCTGTTACATTTTTGAATATCAAATACAATAGATTATTTTAGCATCCTAATATAAAACATGCAGCAGCAGATAAAACCCAGCCATTGCAAACTAGAGGATTAATAAAAATCAATGAAAATTCCCCTGGAAAAAGAACATATCTTTTACATTTTCCAAGTCTGAATTGGTGGATTTTCTTTCTAAACATGTAAAATCAATATTAATTAAAATCAACTATTAAGAAACCCAAGCCCACTGAAAGACAGTTTTCATTTTAAAAAACGTATATATTGCGTTACCCAGGCTATGTTATCACAGCCCCTTTTCAGACATGGAGCGGAGGCAGGGGGGTTTCTCCCAGCGCAGCCTTCTTGCAGGTGCTTGAGCAGGGAGTTGGAGACCTACCTGGAGTTCGGTGCCAGCCCGACCCTCTCCCAGTCTGATTTGACTTCTTGGAGTGCAGAGAAAACAAAGCAGAGCCACAATCTCTAATTCAGAAGCTCTTCCAGGCTGCTCCAGGATGACAGCATTTATACGCTAAAAGTTTGGGGCCAGCCCGTAGCAATAACTTGATAATTGTTCTGGGAAGACTCTCAGCAGAGCTATCTTCTGCACAAGTAAACAGGCGTCCGTAAGATTAAGAATTATATGCCAGGGCTTTGACACAGCCATCAGTTATGCTAGATGCAAATAATTTATTCTTTGTCAGTTCAAATATACAATCTTGTTTGGATGGCTCTAAATTTATACTGGCACCAAAATGCAGCGAGTGATATTATTTAAGTGTGGCGTTGAAGGCACAGATATGCATCTCTGATGACCCAAAAAGTGGAAGAAAAATGTTAGTTCTTTTTTCTGAGGGTAACTCATCATTGCTGTGTAATCAGGGATGATGTAATAAGCACTGATGTAATAACTTGCCATTGCTGTGCAATAATATAACACAAAATGTTAGGAGCTCTATCCTGCCTTTTTCCCGGCATCCTTAGGTGACATGGATGTCATGGTGATTTGGACTTGGAGCAGCCCAACAGTAGCAAGGGGATTTGACTTCTATTTTGTTATTGATGCACTATATTCCCTTAACTTTCAGAATACACAGATCATACATAAGGTACTTTACTTGCCTAGTGCCTAGTGCAATACAGACTTTGGGTATTTTTTTTTTACTGGAAAATTGACTCTTTCCCATGCTCGGAAAATCACTTAATTCTATTGTGTATTGGAGCTAAAACACTTCTTGCTTTATTTTGACTATACTTATTTCACTTGGGCAGATTTGTTGGTGTTCCTACCATTTTAGCTTTTGGATGTTGAACTTGATCTTGAATTGATGTGGCACATGACTTTAAATTTTAAATCATAAAATATTCAGTTTAGACTTTCCAAAGAAGAGAAAAGTACATATAAAAAAAGCATGAGAGCAGCCACGCAGTTGCTGCTGCAGAGCCTCACTTTTGCTGAGATGAACCTGAGGGAGACACTCCGTTGGCACAGGATGTAGAGCAGCAGCTCGGGCTGTACCTTTGCAAAACAGCAGAAAATGTAGATTCAGCTCAGTGAAGATGAATGCGAACATTTAACTTTATGCACAGGGACTAGTCCAGTGTGTAAAGTTAAATGAGAACCTAAGAATCTTCAAGATTAAGGCCTTTAGCTTTAAATAGCATCTTGAACATTTAGTTCATGTTTGGTGAGACTGTCAAATTATTTGTTTCTGAAGATCCTGCTGAAAATCCTGCTCATTTTGTAGGATTGGGCTTACATGGATTTACTGGACAACAGAATAAGTGAAATTTAAGACACGCATCTTAAGCTGAGTTCATAACGGCCCACATTTCCAATAACAAAACTAGCGGTGACAGTGATATATGGCTTTTTTTATGAGACCTGATAACTGATGGATATGTGATCTTATAAATGCTTAGACAAACTAATGCACATAATTATATTTTCCATTTGAAGTCTATTGCTAGGCATTCTAATACAATATCATTAGTCGAAATGGCCACAATGATACAGCTTGGGCAGTTTGTCACAGTAATTACAGGGTGATTATTTTTGACTGGAATAAAGATTTCAGTTTTAGTATGGTAGAAAGCATAATCACAAATTAGAAACAGTCTCAGAATAAAAAAAAATATCAGGGATAGAGACTTTAAGTATGGATTAGAGTGTAATTCTGAAACAATTTCTTTAAAAAGTGTGCTCATTTGGCAGAATGCGTGATTTCTCCCAGGTTCATACTAAGTTCCTGCCTAAAAGGATGACAATTTCCTAATTAACAGTCCCATTGTTTAAGGTTTGTATAAAAGGGAAAATTTGGACACGATAAGTAAGGTTTGCATTATAATTTACATAACTGCTAAAATAGGCTTTCTTTTTTTCAATCGACAAAAAAATAGATCATTTGTCTTCACCGTTTTCAGGATGGTTGATTAAAGTAGACAGTGTCCTAACATCTGTATTGAAAACTGTATTAATCAATTGATTAATCACAAGGCATTAATCAAAATCTTCCTTAAGTGTTTTAGTTTTGGAGCAGCTCTTAGTATTTTCTATCAGATTCCTTTTAAGGTGTCCATTATAAAGATTAAATTTGGGTGGTAAATATTGAGGGGTTGAGGCACATGTGGCTTTCCACTTGAAGGTCACAGCCATTGCTCATTAGTGTTACTTTTAATGGGATAAGAAGCAAAAGTTTTTAATATGTGACTGCATCAATTAATCAAACACACATTTGATTTCCTTTCCAGTAAGCAGTCCATATTTTCTGCATGTGCAGAGAAATTCCTGGTGCTCTGCAGCTGCGGATATTTCAGGGTACATTGAAGAATATTGCATGTATTTAAGACGTTTAAATTGTACATATGGACATAATGAACTGATGCGCTGCCTGTAATAAAGTAAGTTGTTTTCTGCTATCGCTAAATGTTCTGCTTTACAAAACTCCATTTAAAGGAGTGCTGGTCAGCTTTCATTAAAGTTATATTTAAACAATTTCATTTACCCTCTCCAATGAATGTAAAACCTCAGATTACAGGGCATGAAGTGTTTTAGAATGAAAGAAGTTATTCAGAGTATTTAGTTGATTCAAGTGAACCATAGAGGGCCTATGCAATGATGCCGATCATCTGAGAATTTCACTCTGTTTGTTTTTCCTCTGTTCTATTTGTTTTTTTGCAGCCTGAAACATTAAATACCGGTACTCAAGAAAATGTATTTTGCAAAGCATCTATTACAGTACAAAAGAAAACCACTGATTGTACATCTCTTCATGTGCATAGAAATGTTTCTTCATCTTGCAATCCCTCTGTAAGTTATTTCTTAAGAAAAATTTACTGAATTCTCACTGTGGCTGTTTGGCTGAGAGATTGGAAATACCTTCTTTCTAATGTATGCTTTTTGAGAAAAAAAAGAAAATAAAAGGAACACAAGAGAAACACCTCAAAACCAAATATATATTATTTGTATTTGTTTGGGTTTAAAAGTACACAGAAAAAAAAAATGCATCTGGCATTCCAATCACCTTTGGCAAAAGTTTAAAGCAGATGAAATCAAAGCGTAGCAAATGAAATCCCGCCGCTGCTTCCTCCATGCCTGAAGAAGCTGCCTGGGAGCCGCGTGCTGGGCACTGCTGTTCCTGTTTCTGGGCATACATTGCTTCCTCCCAATTTCACAGCGCTTGGAAAAGCGCATTTCCAGAGGTGATGTCCTCAAGCTGAAAGGTTTTGTGGTTTTGTTCCCAGAACAACCGGCCCCGTCGGAAACCCTCGCAGCTGCCCATCGGTCTGGCCAAGCCAACTGCTTCTGCTCTTCTCTGCCCACCAACCATCCAGGTCCTTGAATTCAGCTTCTTTGATGAATCTTTTCCCATTGCTGCATGTCCCAACAGAATTCCCTACTGAGTGCCGGGAAAACGCCTGGGAAATTTTTCATGCTCCTAAAGACAATACTGGGCCGCTTGTCCTATAATTATGTGAAAAAAGAAACATGTGTCTTAGAGTCTTGAAATAATCAACAATACATATTTGGAAATAAAATAAAATCTATCCCTGTGCTGCTCCTCCACAGCTGAGTTCTGTTTTCATTTTGCTATTGATGGTGAAGGTTGGTTGCCTTCAGCGGGAAAGGAAATGCAATCTGCATAATTCCCATTAGTTCTTCATCGCACAAATATATGCTGATAATAATTCTGTATTGGGTTAGTTCATGGCTAATCATCTTTATACTTAGCAGCAGGTGCTGTGGCAGCGCTAGAAAAAAGTATCATGCATTTTAGAAATTACTGCTGTACAATATATCTATAATGCACCTTTCTTTTTAATAAAATTATGTTCAACAGTTCATCAATTCAGCTCCTGGAGAACACCACTGTGATACTGGCATGTAGGCTTTATCACTATTTTATTACCAAGTGCCACTGATGTGTGTGTTTCTTTCTTTTTTTCTTTTAATGGGAACACGGACCAGAGAAAAGAGCTATTGAAATATGTGAATAGAGTCAGTTAGCACCTAGGGGCTGTTCTGCATTTTAGATTATGAAGAAGATATAAATGAAACATTTTCCGATTATGTGCAAGTGTGGGGAATAAGTTGGTCATTTAAAGCCAATGTGGTTTGGTGAGAAAAAGATGAGGAGGGGAATAGTCTGATAGTAAATCCGATCAGTAAGTGATATCGGGTGTGAGCATTTTGTAAAGGGAAGATTAGAGGAATTATAGAAAGTGTCTTTAAAAAATAGCGGAGTGTTTTAGTGAGGTTACAGAGATGTAATGTTATGTCTTGACATATTCTTACCAGCCTGGAGTAACTGCACTGAAAGAAAGTATACTCTTTTGTGAAAAAATGAAATTTCTCTGTTTTGTGAATAATATGTTTTTCCTAATATGCATTTGGCTTTTGTTTCATCCCAGCTTTTTTCCCAGGAAAAGGGAAAGAAACAAATGCATTTGTATCTAACTTGAAGAGAAGCACATCTACCAACAGAAAGAAGTGTCAAAGAAGAGAAGGGAAAAGCATGGGAAGCAAATGGGAAAGTCTGGATGAAATATCTTAAAGACACTGGAAAAATGAACTATAAATCAGAATTGAAAAACTAGTCAAAGGAAAATATCTGAAGAATTTTCATAATGAAAATAAAAGCATGTTGGCTAGAAGTGAAGAAGGATGGTGGATACAGAAAAAGAAAAACTACCCAAAAGAAGAGAAAATGAAGAAAAAATCAAAAGAAGGAAGCAAAAGCAATATGTATGTTATGCTATTTTAAGGACAGTTCTCTGCAAATTGTTTTCCTAACATTTAGTATGTTTCATTATACAATTGTTAGTCATCTTGAGCCCTCATGTAAGAAAACATGCTGCTGAGTCTGCCTAAAGCACGCTGGATTCAAAACCAGGTTTCAGGAATTAGAATTAGTTATTTAGGTCACCCCAAAGTAAAAAATCTCAGGAAAAAAAAATCACTGATTTAAATCAGGGTAAGTAGAAAGTGTCTATTTTCATATATATATTTTTACTTAGGCTGAAAAAAAAGTAAACCAAAAGTAGATTTTTTTTTAACTCAATAACCAATGAAAGTAAAATTGTACAGGACAGTGAAATGTCCTGAGTAATCTTAATCTCATGTGAAATAATTTTCCATAACAAAAGTAACTGAAAATTGTGACTAGTCATAAGAGATATATTTACATATAATATGGTTTATGAGGTGCTATTGGTTGATCTCACTAACAAGTGGGTTACTTACCATTTCTGGAAAAAAGCGCAATCAGTTAATTTTAATGCTAAAAATAAACACATGAGGCTTGGCCCTGCAATTTTTTTTTTTTTTGCATAAGTTATAGTTTATATTGAACTAGGTTTGTATGAAATGTTCCAATTTTTTTCTAAGGATAGAAAAAATATAAAAAAGTGAATTATGATAGAAATGCATGTGGGCAGTGAAATCCAAAATCCTTCCAACATTTTCCTATGTAGGGGCTACAACCCCTTCCAAAGGAAAAGTCAGGATTTGCAAAGGAGAAGAGCTTTCCCAGGACTCTGTTAAAAATATATAGATAAATAATTATCTGCATCTTTTTTTTTCCAGGAAGGGAGAATAATGTGACTTTTTTATGGCCCAGCTAGAAAACCCAGTGTAGGCTCTAATTAATTTCCTACAGCTAATTTAGGGTTCTCCCTTAGTTCAGCTGAGCATTATTGACATACCTCTGAGAAATCTGTAAAATTTTACGGTGCATTTTTCCATATATTTTTCCAGACGCATATTTCCATATGTTGCAGGTAATGCAAGTAAAAAACCTGTTGTTTGCCTCAACAACAAGGTGTCTTGATAGATCAGGCATCACCAGGCCTGACTTTTGATATTAGATTTGTGTTTTTGGACACAAATTTCTGAAAGTGCCGCAACATTTGAGTAAAAGCAGATGTGTTCTGGGGCAGTTGCCATGTACCCCATAGACACGTAGCAGGCATAGAAGGCAGTATGGATTAATGTGAGTAAGGTATAAGCAATAACAGAGGAGGTGGAGCTGCTGTTGAGGAATATTGATAGGCTTGCTGACATTTTGTGGGGTAAGGTGCATGGCTGGAATGTTAAAATCAGTTGTTATTACCTGTTTCATAAAAGGGAATGGGATGAGGGGAAAAAAAGAGAAAGCAGGTGTGGATGAAATAGGAAAGTTTATTGTCTCTGAGACAGCATCTGTTTAAACGGAATATTTTCCAAGTGACTTATATTTGAGTGCTTTAGAGGAACCAGGCGAGGAACTCTAGAGTGGCTCTTGTATTTTAAGATATATTGGACATTGTGTTTTGGGTGGTTTTCAGTACAGCCAAGCAGAGCAAGTGAACGCATCCTGGGGCAAGCACCAAGGAAGAGGGTATTGCCCTGACTTGTGGGAATGCCGAGGTCTTCATCCATACCTGCTCAATGGCTTGTCCAAGAGGAGCTGTTAGGGAGTCTACTGCCATCCCGGGATCTAAGAGGACCATCTACCAGATAGCCCCGTCTCTGCTAGCTTTAAGGGTGCTTCCAGGGTGCATGCTTCAAAAGCAATGGGGATTTTCTGGCAAGAGCTCTTAGGATGTCTACATTTGAAGGTTCAGGTCAGCCTCTATGTTATTGACGCTTTGGAGGTAACCTGACTGCTGTACGAGATACTCTAGAATGGAAAGATGTTGGCCAGTCTTTGTGGTTTTGTTTGTTTCTTAGATTTACAAATGAAAGTTTAATAAAATGTAATATTTAGAAGTTGAAGTTGGGCCACCTGAGCCTGCAGTAAGATTGTGCTTTCTAGTAGAAAGGATAGCGGTTGTAGTTGTAGGCCATGGCATCTCTTCTGTGTTAGGACTACTTTAGAAACATCTATTTACAGCATGGATACTATATTAAAACTCCAAATAAAATGTAATTACAAGTGTTTTGCAGAATGAATATTTGTTTCTTCCTGAGACATGTGGCATACAGATGCCCAAGGAGAGAAATCTAGGAATGGATCAAAGAAAAAAGAAGCCACAGTTGTAGGACTCAGAACAAAAATCTAGATGTTCTTAAAAATAATCCTAGAGATAAGAATGAGTTAATGCTGACATTTGCTTATATATGATGTGATTTACTGGATTAGTGAAAATAAGAGATTAGGGAGTTAAAGAAATGGTTCTCTGAAGGGCTGCTGCTTGAAGCCAGCTTTAGCAAGTGCCAGCACTTCAGTGTATGAGGGGAAAAAAGAAAGCTACATTTCTAAGTTTGTGTCCTCTTTCAGCCTGTAGAATACTTTTAAAGGCAAATTTTCAAACCTTACAAAGGAAGACAGAAAATGAAGAAAAAAATGAGTGCAACTTTATTAATGTCTCTGCAAATGTCAGAGGGATCATATTGGTGCTGCACTTGTTATCGCTGCTGTCCAACTCCTTTTCCTTATTGGCATGTGCCTCAGTTGTTCAATCCAGGCAAGGTCTGAGCGTCCCTGTCACATTTTTGCAAAAAAACTATGTTTGACCTTTTTTGTAATTGTGACACTAGTTGAATTCTGCTTTAGTTTGTGGCAATTTACTAAATCCTTTGAGAGTTCACTAGTTAATTATTGCCAAGTGAATTTTTAATTTGCTCCTATGATTGCATTGGTGAGTAGTCATTAGTAGGAAATTTATTTTAGAAATTGGCACTAGAGGGAGCTAAGTAATTGTATCATTTATGTATCTGGGAAAGAAAAAAAAAGAACATTCATTAAAAAACTTGCTTTTTTTCTGAACCTGCTGATTTTACAAATATGGCAGCTATGCCTCAGCAAATTATAAGCAATAATGAATTAGTTAATTTTCCTTACTGAAAACTGCTATGCTAAGATTATTAAATTACTGCATTTCTACTTAGTGAAACTAGCTACCAGTCAGTAAATTAGGATTTCTAAGACTCTTTGGGGAGGGGGATTTTTTTTCTTACTGTTACTATTATCCATGTTTATCTTTATTTGGGTCTTAACAGAATTAAAACGTGTTGCACTTCCCAAATTGCAAGTTTTGCTCCATGGGGAACTGGGGACGGAGAACCACAGGCTCTGCCTTCTTTCCGCATGGCTTCTCACCTCCAGCCTTCTGCACTGCCCGTAGATTTTCCTCGGCATCCCAGGGTTGGCACCACCACCCGGACACAGGATCCAAGCAGATCCCACCTCTCTGGGGCAGAGATGCCCTCGTCCTCTTGCTTCGGTGCAGGTTTAGCCAGGGGTTCTGGCTGCTCTGAGGCTGGGATTAGTGTTTTCCTGGGATTTCCTGTTGTGCTGTGTCCTCCCTTGGATGCCCATAGAAGTATAATGGCAGTCATAAGTAAGGATGACATTGTCCTAAATGGCAGAAATTTAAGCAGTACTTATTGAATATTTGCCATTTCTTTGGTCACTTATGCAATGTAGGTTTTTTTTTTATTCAGTGAATAATTTTCCAAATTATTTATTTATGTTTATTGCAGGCTGTCTCCCCGTGTATGACACCTCCTTGAACCCCTGGCTGAACGATGCCGAAGCTGCCGAGAGCAGACGTCGCTTTTCCAGTATGAATTCCACTGAAAAGTACACAGCACACTTCATGGCTTTGACGCTTCAGATGTGCTGTTCAACAGTTTAAATTAGTATAAGTAATAATATCACCCATAATAGGTAATCTTTTCTTCCCCTACCATATGTGCAGGCAGGCAGTTGGGCAAATGATGTGAAGTCCTGTTGTTTTGGATATGTTTCCCCTATGACTTTACTTGTGCTTGGCTAGAACAAGACATCTTGCCTTGCACTTCTCAGATGTGAACTGTGGATTAGATTTAGCAATCTGATATTGTTGTGTAGGAACTGGTGCCCAGAACGCATACCGTTTTTTTTTATTCCCAATAAACGGGTCAATGTTAGTAAGCATCAAGCTATTTCTGGCAGATTTCTGGCTTTTAAAGCATCCACAAGTTTGTGGATTTACAGCAGAGTAAAATCCTTTTCAGAATTGGTAATACTCAAGTCATCTTTACCATTTACAAAAGAATTTTTCTTTACTCCTTTGATTTAGCTTTATTTTTGTACTATAAGTCTGTGTCACGGAGGTCAGAAATTCTGGACAAAAGGAGCAGGGGGAAGTATATTGCCCTTTTCCAGTTTCTCTGCAGAATCAAATGGTCTGGCAAAATTAACAAAATTCATAGTTCTGCATGCGCTTCATGCATTTCTCTGACAGGTTTCATCTGAAAATGAATGAATCTGGTAGCTCCGCTCTCTCTCTCTTTTTATTCTAAAGTAAAGCAAAAAGATCTCCTGCTATACATTACATGTGATATTCCAGTGTATGCACTGATAGGAAAATTCTCTATATTTCCTGGCATTGACTAGGAGTAGAGGAAAGGATTGGAAGAGACTGGAGCAAAGGCAAAACATGAGCTTTATAGTCCATGAAGTCATTGTGCCCTGCTCCAAATAAGGTAGACCAAATTTCTTACCATGCAGAGATGGGAAATCAGTAAATGAAGCCAGCCTGGATGGGTAGACTGCCAGGGGGAGAAAACAGACATCAAGAAGGGCTATGTACATAGTGTATGTGCTCCTTAAAGAGAATACATATGCAGGGAAAAGGGGGAAATCTGGAGATCAGATTGTACTTCTGGCACACTCGTGGAATGTAGAGGGCAAGGTTAAATTCCTAGATATTGCATCAGGGAAGATAAAGCCACGTTTCTTTCAAACGAGATGTGGGTTTTATATAATTTCTGCAGAGAAACAAAAGGGTGATATGAGGAGAGAGGCTAGAGGAGGTGCTGGTGGTGGTGGGCTCTGCAGAAGACACGGCAGGAGGAACCAAAGCTGCAGAAACAAGTCGCTGTCTTCCCATTTCTAATGGACTTGCACTACTACAGACTCATCAGTTATGCTGTATTCTAGGGCTCTGTTGAGACTAATTTCTGACTGATTCAGTCAATTTATGACAATACTGATGGATCAGGCTTGTTTACTGGCAGTCATCCACCTGTTTGAATCCTTTACTTGCATTTAGAAATAAGGACTATTTTATATTTGTATTGCTGCGGCACCCAGCATAATGGAGATCTGGGTCAAAGACTGGTGCCCTAACGCCTTGCAGACAGGTTATAAAACATGAAGTATGAAATGTGTAGAAAAATAACTAAGTCTTTCTCTATATCTTAAATACCGCAATATAAATGTTACTTGAGATGGGACATCAAACAGGGATAGCTTTCCTTTGGACTCAGTGGAGCTCTACTCTTTTAAGGCATTTGTTAGTGAGTGAATTTTTGTTTTAATATTATATTTTATTGGCAATAAAAAATATTTTAAAATAGCATCACACTTTTGTTGTCATCATGTAGATTGATCCTGCTTGTTTTTTTCTATTTATTTATTTATTTATTAAAGATGTGAGGGTAGAGAATTATTTATTTTTGTTTGTCCTTTCTTGTCTTGTTTAAAATGCAAGCTTAAATTATGGGGCACAAGATGGCAACATAAGGAAAACTTGCTAATGTTAGAAACAGTTGAGCTATTTAAACTGCAAAAACATGGGAGTCCTGGTTAAGTTTTTAAAATGACCTAAACAGATTTAATAAGATTTAATAAAACTTGTTAGTAAGATAAGCTATCATTTTATCATCTTTAAAAACTCCTCCCTCCTTCAAAGCTTCAATGAACTCATAAAATCTTATAAGAATTCTCCTTTTTAGCTCAAACCTCTTTTTATTAATAAACATTTTTGTTTTCTTTGTTTTTTTTTCTCTTGTTTTTATCTCGAGCAAAAGGAACAAAGTGATTTAGTCTCATATCATGCAGTTACCCAATAGTTTGTAGGGTTTTTTGTCATGAAATATGTTCTTATTCTACACCTCTTTATTGTCTGTATCAGGGCACAGTGTGCTGTGTCAGATAGAAAGCAAAGTTGTGCAAGGACTTCTCGGTATCCTTACCCTTAGTCTGGAAATGTTAACTGTGACCATTGCACGAGACTCTGCACCTTTTGGTAGAACCCTTGCCTTGACTGGACAAGGCATTGCAGCTCTCTAGGACCCCCCAGTAATAATGTCCACCTTGGTTTTATTCTGAATATAACATTGATTGTGCTTCCTCAGCAGACGTTAGAAAACCCTCCATTCACCTTCGTTTCTGCAATATGCTTCTTGAGTGTGTAAATCCTATAGATTTTCAGGCTGCTTAGGACTACTTCTGGCTGTCTCCAGTATTTGCTCTCCTAACCTTTGGAGAAATGCTGCGCTGCGTTGCTGTTTAACTCGAGTGCGTGTGCTCCAAGTGGTCTTTATGGGGATGCT
Source organism: Crypturellus tataupa (assembly GCA_034781795.1). Lineage (NCBI taxonomy): Eukaryota > Metazoa > Chordata > Aves > Tinamiformes > Tinamidae > Crypturellus > Crypturellus tataupa. The sequence continues at coordinate 985,645 of JAWLRI010000978.1, forward strand.
AATGCCACGAGGGTGGCAGCAGGACTCACCACAAGCTAAATTACAAGGTACTCCGCTCTCCTGGAAATTGCTTTGCATCAACTGTGCTCCCCAGAGCTAACCAACAAGCTCCTATGGATCTGAAGGGAGTTTGGAGTCTTTGGAAAACACACGCTGGCCTTGTCCATGCCAAGGTTGGTGAGGCGCATCCATGTGGCCGTGGCAGCAAGGAGCTATGCGCAAGCCAGGCATGGAAATTGCGTTGTTACCTTTGGTTTTACTACACAGCTGGCTGGTGACGGCCTAGGATGGCTCCAAAGCCAGATCCTGCGGTGGCTGCAGAGACAGCTGGGTGCCTGAGCACGAGCTGCAGAGGTCATGGCTGAAAAGGCTCTAAAATGGTTGCAAGGCAGTTGTGCCCCGGAAGGTGTTGCTGTCAGTTTATCCTGGTTTTATAGAATATGTCACGAGCGCTATAATACAGCTCTTTATATAAGCTCTCTCAAAGCTCTTTCTGCTTCATTTCCCTTGGATTCTTAGCGATGATATTAACTCTAGTACTGTACTGTGCCTTTTAACACCTCCACTATTTGGTTACTGGCTTGTTAGGCTGAAGTTTGTTCCAAATATGTTCTAGAAATTTAAAAAAAATAAAAAAAGAGTGATCTGAGCTCACCGTAACTGGTGCAAATACCTCAGCATTTCCAGTACCACCTTCTGAAGATGCAAGCTATCTCACTGATAAAACAGTCTTGGGCTATTTACAGGCATATTTTAATTCTGAATTCTGCCTTTTGATTCCCCCTCCCCTAAAAAAAAAAGGCCAAAGAAATTGGCCATGGAGAAGCTGAAGGGAAGATAAGATACAGCTTTAGGAAACTAATTTCATATATGGATCAATCCCTCAGTTGCTCACATAAGAAGGTGGGGATTGCACTAGTGTTTTGCTGTACCACTGGAGATTTTATTGTCGTCTGATTTTACCCAAGGAATGTTGCTCTTTCTGATTGGAAAATGAGTTTTAGAGGAAAAAAAGTGTTACCCTCTCCTAATGAAACTCCAAATATAATGAAATTTGGTATCTCTTTGGTTTAGAGCTACCAGATAAACCTATGTGTATTTATTCTGACTAATGTAAGAGAGTGGATTTATGACTCTCATGATGTACGAAAATCTGAAAATGGGACTTGAATCTTTTAGAAAGACTCAAGAACTCAGAACTAGGAAAGAGGATCCAGTTCATGGGCACGGGGGTTCCCTGCCCCTGACCTCTACCTGCTTCCTCCACATGAGCTTCCAAACAAGCAAAAACTAAAGCCCAGCCGTGAGCTGGGGGAGCCCTTTCCCCACTCCATCCTCATACAGACAGCCCAGCAGCTCCAGCTGGCTTTGGCTACCCATGTGTCTTTCTGACGAGCAGAGGCTTCCCTTCTTTCCTGGTAAAATGAGTATCTGACAATGTTCTTCAGAAGGAATGCAGAATTGTATAAATCTGCTGGTATCTGAACATATTATCAGTTGCAGAAGATACAGTCAATAAAATTTATTTATTTATTTTTCCTCCAAACTTCGAGGAAGGCACTGGGCACTACCTATAGGCTTAATATGTTGTCAGTGGCATAAACAGTGAAGAAACCTTAACAACAGCTCATCTCGCCCTCAGAAATGGGAATATATTGTGGGTGTTAGTAGTTATGCTTCCCAAGCTGTCAGTTTTCTCTCTGTTTATCTATGCATGCATCCATACATATGTACATATGTATGTGTGTATATATATGCGCACACACTAGTATAGATGATTTCCTCCCTCAGCTCTGAAATCTATTTTGAAGGTAATATTGAATTTTATTATGGCAGTTTCCTACAAAGACTAGTGAAAACAGAATAAAAATACTTGATGATCTGATAGAAGCAAATAACAGAGCTTAAAAGTGATGAACAAATTCTTTAAGCTCAGAGAAAGCCTGAACTCTTGTGAGCAAGAATGTGAATTAAAGCTGAATTTGGTATAATTTGGATTTTGCTTTTGTTTAGCTAGTGTAAATAATTAACTCGCTTCAGGGCTGATGTGTATTTTTCCCATTTTAGGATATGCTGAATACCTGGTTTATTTGTTCAGCTGAAAAGACCCATGCAAGTGTCTCGAGTGTCTAGTTGCCCTCAAAGCATTACGAGAAGAGACCTTTTGAAATAGCTCATTATCCTGTTTTTCTTCCCAGTCTAACAAATCACTTGTGTGAGGGAAAGTAAGCAGATACCTTGTCCCTAATTCTGGTCTTGGGTTTGTGTAAATATATCGCCCTTGAGTTGCCCCGGTCTCTGCCCAGGTCCCATGGTTGTCCCTGTCGGACAGATGCTCTGCGAATTCCTGCATTGCTTGGGCTCCCTTTCTGAGGAAGAAATTTTTACTTACTTGTACTTTCACTTTTTACTTTTACTCTTCCTAAAAGTAAAAATCTTAATTCAGCTTAGGAGAATGTCATTAGTTCAACAGGATCTGCTTAATACTGCTTCTGTGACTGCCCCTCGCTTCTAGTGAAGTTGATCTTCTATAGAGGTATCTGCTCCTATTAGCAGAGCAGCTAATTAGTGCCAAGATGAACTCCAGATTTCACACTGGAATTTTGTGTAAGATATCTAAAATTCTGAAGACGAGGCAGTTGATGGATATATTTCAGTAGGGAGATGGAGCATTCCTTCTGCATTCCTTCTGGTTAACTCAAAGTGTTGTCTGTTCACAAAATCTGCATGGCGAGTCCTCTTGCCACACGTTCCCGTGAAAAGCTGAGCGTGTGACTTTTTTGTTGTTTTTATTTCTTCCGTTTGGAGGAAAAAAAAGCAAAAAAAAAGTAGCTCTTATAGTCTCTTTCCAGTTGATGCTACATGTTGTGACATGTCATGTAAAACTGCATCTGTTTCGCAGAAGAAAGACACTTTGACACAGCAGATCACAACACAGCTCGGCAGTGGCAACGCTGGAAAATGGAGCACGGCGGCACTGTCAGCATCCCAGCCCTGCGAGGCCCTTAGTGCAGCTTCCAGCCTTGCTGCATCCGCATTTCCTCCATCACAAATTATCCCTCTATCCCTAGACCAAATCCTGCAATTCTCGCAGTTGGAGACTCCTGTAAACTCCTAAGTACCGAAGTCAATGAAAGTTTTGCCTGACTGGAGACCTCGGGATCAGGCCCAGGAGATTTTTACCATCGGCAAAGTATAAAATAGACTCAGATTAAGCTAGCAGACTTGTTATTTGACAGTTTATACAATATTTTAGTATCTTTTTGGCAGTAGCAGTTTGAATGTTGGCAAATGTACACGTTGCTTGCAGTTACAAAACCTTGTAATGAGTATTTTCCAGTGTAATAGCAGTGACTTGAAATTTGGATAAACCACTTAGACTTGTGAACTCTGACATGCATGGTAACTATGTCTTTGCAAAAGAATTTTGTCAAGTATTGGAGCTCCTGCTAATAGCACATCCATCTTTCTGCAGACTATAAATCTTAAGAAAATTTCTATTACTCTGCAATTTGTCTGGCTTATGCTATTTATTAGCCATTTTATTCTGCTGCTTTAAGAAGTAATGTGATGTTCATTTTATTGCTGGTTCAATAAATTGTTAATTATAATGCAGTGATTGCTGCTGACGTGATTTAAAAGGCACATTAGCACTATAGCATTAAGTTTTAACTATTTTACCCTTCAATTCCCTGTTTATACAACAGTAAAAGGAAAATAGCCTTAGACTAATTTAAAAAATGAAGGTACTTGTATCTATTGATCACATGATACACTAGAAACTTTTGTGTTTTTTTCCTAAAAAAATGCCATGCTCAGGTCTAAAGAGAAGGAAAATGCATCAACCGAACGTGGCCTTGCAGTTCAGACAAAAGTGTTCTTAAAGCAAGATTAACTCTAAAGTTAAATTAACAGAATCACTTAGTTAAATTAGGACAATTGTCATAATATATTAAAGGAACACAATACTTGGATAAATCATAATCATTTTATAGTCGTGCAGAGCTCCTGGTGCACGGTTTGGATAATAAAGGAGCATGAGGGAGGCCTGGATGAGAAAGCGTACCTATTTTTCTGTGAGAAAATTGCAAATGGGATTGGGAGGAATCTCCGTTTTGCTGATTAAAGGTCAAATCTAATTGCTACAAGTATAACAATATATCTTTGTCTGAGGACATGGAGACACCAGAAACCATCGGCCGTGCACCAGCGTTGCGCAGAGCACCGATGGGGAGCATTTACTAGCAGCCAGAAGAATGTATTAGTGTCATTGTAGGTACCCCCAGAAAAATATCTACAAAAGATGGGGTGAAATGCAAATGTATTTGTGTGCATACATAAAATAATGGGTACTCCTATAAAGTTACTGCAGTCTTGCAGCTCCAAAAGCGCAGTGCTATCACCAGAGATAATGTGCAACTTTCAGCTAGCATCAGAAACAGCAAGTCGCTAATTCCAGAAAAGCCACTTAAATAAATGGAAAGCATAAGTTTTACCTGCTTGCTTACCTCTGAGCTTGCTGGAAGTACCCTCATCCTGCCACGGAGCAGTTGCCTCCCGGATGGTTGGGCTGCTCACTAGCACGTGCACTTGGAGCGTCTTTGGTGTGTCCGAGTCTTTTGAGGTCCTTCTGTTTTCAAAAAGTGTTCAGCTTCAACAGCTAAGGACGGTTTAAAATTTAATTTACACCTCAAGAGGGAAAAAGAATAGGAAGCCGTGGTTATGAAACAGTGCCCAATCTGAAGCTCCCAGCTTCTCCTCTGACCCTTCCTGGGAGTTGCTACCATGCCTTGTTAGGCAAAACAAGGAGAACAACAGCAAAAGGCTTTCTTTGCAATGGGGAGGTTTCTCCTTTGCCTTTCCTGGGCCACAACAGAAGCTCCAGAGTTACAAATAGCTGTAAGCTTAGTGCCTCAAAACTTTGTTTTCCTGGAAATCTCTAATAATTGGTCAGGTAAATGCAGTGTTCAAAATACTGTTGTTTCAGTGATCCTCCTTCATTCTCCCTAATCTGAAAAGAAGGCTGGCCTGGAGAGAGACTACAAAATTTGACTTATCCATACATGAAGCTTTTGCCATTAAGCCTTGCTCTTTTTTGTTAAGGTTTAAATCCTGTTAATGACCTGACCCTTCATGCATAAAGCATATAGGATGCCTTATATTGAAGATAAAATTGATAGTAGATTGATTAAGCACCTAAACCCTTTAGACTGCCCTGAGAGGGAAAAATCTTACCTTTATCTGCCTAACTGCATTTAAAAATCTGTCTAGAAGAATCCTTCCTATTTGCAGACTAAATAACCATTACTAGCTTCATGAAACTTGTTTTCATAGGTAGACTCCTTAAAAACTGAAAGCATTTTTCCTGTTATCCTCTTGAAGGAAGGGGCTTTTCCCAAGAGAGAATCGTTTCTGGCAGCACAGAGTGCACCAAAATCTTAACTTTTAATAAATCCTAACTATTATTTTATTTAAGCAGCCCTTATTTGATTTGTATATAAGGCACTAGTTGAACTGCTTTCAAATAAGGATGAGTCTTGGTGCTGGGAGTGGTAGAAATTTCAGATATAAGGGAAAGTTTGACAGCCAGCTAACCCCCAGATTCCAGGCTTTCGGAACAGAGATCTGAGCTAAAGGGACAGATAAAGCTTACTGAGCTGTCATAATATACTTAAACTCCTATACTTGACTTAGTACTGTGTGACATTTCAATACAAAAATTAGGACATAAAAAATGAGTGTAGCCCATATTAAACAGATTTAAAACTGGTAAACTGATTGCAAAAAGTAATTGGGGTTTTTTAGTGATGTCTCATAAGGATCTAGTCATGGCCTAATGCATTTCCATGATTTGAATAATGATCTCGAAAGAAAAAAATTCTTTCCTCTCAAAGTTTGCAGATGACACAAGAATTAGGGGAGTGATAAACCAAGAATAGCCATTTATAGAACCATCTAAATCGTTTTGCAAAAAGGAGCGTTGCTATCAGGCCTAGCGTCAAAGCTGAGTTCGTGCTCCATCAAGAAATACTGAAAAAGCAGCCAGGGTAGGGGGTAGTGCTGCAAAAATGAGACAAGAGAAAGCTGTGGAATTGCCTCCTGGAGCAGGAATTGCCACCCTACATTGTCTGCAGCAGTCTGGGGGCTGTCCTGGGGCTGAAGCTTAGGGGATCTTGAATCTTTACATTATTTCTAAGATGGAGTCTGTGTATTTCAGCTAGCAATGAGTAAAGCAACTGTAAAGCAACCACAAAAGAATTACCGAGAATATCAGCCTCTTGGCTGTAGGGAAGCACTACAGCAGAAGACGGAGGAGAGGGGTGCATCAGTTGAGACATCCCACACCAAGTGCCCTGAAAAAGTGCTCAAACTGTGACTTCAGAAACGACAATTTACTGCTGCCTATAACGTGTATAAAGTTCTCCATGAAGCCATAAGAGAGAAAGAAACTTCTAATGAACTGTGAAAACAGATGCTTTATGCTGGAGAGGCACATTCTGTAGTCTGCATATTATTATTATTTTGTTTTGGGGAATGCTACAATATGCTAGGTAATTTCCAGTGTAGATGCAGGCACCGTTTGTAGCCCGAAGAGCTTGTGCTGAGAGGAAAATCCTTCTTTGAGGCTGGGGATGAGGTGAGTATACATTCCACAGAAACATCCTTATCAAAGAAGTGTGTTTTTCAGGCTAGAACAGCACTAGAGTTTATTAAACTTCATATTTTTACATGCTAACAGTCAGATCTTGTCTACTTAGTACGGAACTGACTATCTGCAGACCTTAGAATGGTATGGGAACAGACAGATTCCTGGATGGGAGCTATTAAAAAACTATGGGGCCAGCCCAGAGTTTCTAAAAAACTATTTAGGCTGGATTGAAATTGAGGTGTTTTACATCCCAGAAATGTTCAGAACAAATAATATTCCTGTATGGTCTATATGAAAAAGAATCTTTATTACAAGATGCTGATGCCGAGTTGTAGTGATCGCCAACAATGTAATCACATTTCTATATATACATATGAAATGTTTTGCTCATGAGAAATATTTTCATCCTGAAATTTAAGGCAAGGGAGAAAAACGTTGCAAAATGTTCATCCTCACTACATATATATGGCCAAAGCATCATTTCGCCATAACTGAAATTTCTTCTGGAGTTAGTTATGACCCAATCACACTTCTAAAATAGTATGTATCAAATAATAATAATAATAAAAAAACAGCTTTATGCTAAATTTACTGATGAGCTGACAGAATACTGAAAACCTGAAGTTGTGATAAATCGTGGACTGAAAAGGGGGCTACATGTATTGGATTATCTGTATGGAGTAGAAAAAGTGAGATATAAAAATATGTTCTAATTAAGAAGACCAAGGGAAATGGCGCAAAACAGATATATTGCATTCCATTCTCCTTTATTATAGCATGAGTCATTACAAAACACTGGGAATTTTATATTTCAGTGGCTAGAGATCAAATTATCAGCTTAACTTTTCTAAACTTGGGCTTAATCAATATAATTTTAAATGCCATGGATAGTAGACTCCAAGAATTTTCTGAAATAAATGCTATAATTGGGAATATCAGTAGAGAGATTAACAATGCTAAGACATTTTTCTCATTTACCCAACACCTTCTGATTTTTTTTTTAATCATCACTCCTCGTGTAGCTTCAATTGTAGACCACGGTACAAAGTATAGGAACATCTATATCGCTTTAACTCATTGCTTACTTTCCAATGCATTGGAGCTGAGATGCGCGAGAAAGAGGAAACCCTGGCCAGCACTGACTTCAAATGGGAATGTGTTAGGCATGCAGAGAAAATAGAAAAGTGGGACTGACTCTGAAAATCCTGGAGAGGAGAGATGGAGAACTTGGCTTGAAGCAGCTCCATCTGAAGGAAGTCTATGTGGCTGGGAGGTGCCTCATTACAGTGTAACTAATTTTGCTTGATGCTAACATTTTGTGCGGACTGGAGGAACACAGAACAAGAATTTTTACCAGAAAGAAGGACAAGGTTAAAGAAATGATGACAGGAGGTTTTGAACGCTCCATGACTATTTTTGATTTTGTTGTGGCAGCAACATTTGCTTTCTTTGCTGTACTTCGACATTGGGCATTTTTATTTCTGGAAATGCCTCCAAAAGGTCAATCAAAGTACTTCAAAACTCTATAAAATTTTCTGAGTAGTTTTCAGTTTGCATGACAACTTCACTTGTCTGTTACTTCTGAGCCTGGTTTAACCTCTGAGGAAAAGGCCACGTGGATACCTTCCCAGGAAATCTCCACAGAAATTAATGGTTGGTTGTCCTTTCACCACAGCCAATTCTTAAACCTATGCATCTTAAACCTATGGTTTAACTAGGCCTGGCAAAATTGTCCCACAGAAAGTTTTTGATTTTTTTTTCAAGTATCATCTGAAAAAAATCAGAGGAGGGAAGGTATTCTTTAGGCATTGAGGTGCCTGATGCCTCTTTAATTTAAGGTATTACAGTGCTTTTAGAATATGTACAGCATTCAGATTTTAATTCAGTTTTTAATTTGTATTTTGATCATCACATTTAAAAATGTTGATTTAATAAATGGCAGGCAGTGTTAGATAGATGAAATGAATATAAAGATTAGAGTTTTGCTTTTCTGAACACTCTATTTGCTTTTAAATTAATTAGCGAATTACTTTTAGAAGGCTACAGTTTCAGAAAATAAAGCAATATGAAAAAAAGGTGAGTTAAATACATCACATGTACAGGTTATGAGAATATGCTCACTTTAATCATGGTAAAAATGAAGTATGAGTTAACACTACAAGTAGAAAGGGAAGGTTGTAGAGATTATAGAAAATAGAGCTGGAAGGCAGAATCAGCTCTACCTAAATCATTCATGACAGATACTTATCCCACTTGTTCCTTAAATTGTCAGCAATGGTGTTTCCAGTCTCTGTTGGCCATTTTTTTCTAACGTCTAACCAAAATCTCCTTCTCAGCAGTTCAAGTCTATCACCAGTCACCCTATTTGCAGGGGACACCGAGTGTCATTTTTGTGCAGCTACCAACTCTCTGAGCACAGACTTAGTCTTTCGCTACCCATTCTCTCCTTTAGTATAAACAGTCTCAATTAATTTACTCGTTTTTATAAAGGTCATGTCTTCCAGACTAACCTGCCTCTTCCTATCTATCTCAGGGGCCAAAACATTGTACAATAAAAAACTATTGAAGAAAATTTGATAAAAATGAGTAGCATCTATTTAAATATCTAATTCAGGTAAATATTTAAACTACAAGCAGCAAAATATAATAATGAGAAAGGAGTGTGTCTCTTTGATAGTTTGGGTGGTGGTGTCTATATTTTTTTTGCTGGATTGTTTTTCTTTAATTTTTTTTTTCTTTTTTATGGGTAGAAAGGCTCATGAAAAGAATTTTTGTTCTGTATTTTAACAGACTTTGCATGACATAGAAATTGAAGAATATTGCTGCCATATTTTTCCCATACTTTAGAAAAAAATGGGTGAATGCTACTTTGATGCATATTATTCACAGTGATGCAATGAAAGCTGTGATCTGGGATGCATCCTAGGAAAATTAATTTGGGAGAGAGAGGAAAAATCCTCATACATTTCCAGCACCAGAGAGATGAGAAGAATCCATTTGGCCCATTATCGACTTCGTTTTATACTTACATATTGACACAGATATTTAAAGAACCCCAAAGCATTTAGATGTTAAGGTGACCTTTGAATGAATTGGAGAAAAGAAAAAAGAAAACAAATAGACCAACCCAATAACTATTTTACATTTCCTTATTCTTCCTAGATTCAACATTTCTTTTGACCATTTTTTAAATTTAATTGTGTTTAAATTTCCTTTTCTTGTCAATCTTTACTTAATCTAAGAGATATGTCATTGCTGTTTGTAGCAAAAGGGTGGGCATCTAAAACCCCATCATGAGAGCAAGAAAGCAGACAGAACGGACCCATGCAAAGACGAATTTCTGTGGGCAAATTTGCATTGTGCTGCCGGAGGGCTGCCTCCCTGTTTCAGCATGAGCTGTGTCCTGCAAATCTGTTTACTTCAGCCTTCCTTGAGCACGCCTGAGTAAAAATAGATATTCCCCCTGGATAGTATTTGCCTTATCTGACTGTGGGTGTTTACAACTTTGACTTTTATGATTGTATGTAGGTTATGTTGGATGTTTGTTTGTTGGTTTTAAAGAGGATCTGCAAACAAGTACTAATTTGGTCTGATTCACCTGACTTTTTACCAATAGTTTAACCTGAATGTTTTGGGTGAATGTATAGGTTGAATGAAAACTGACAGTGGCATTTTCTTGGTCCAGAGGTAACTCTGTAATGTTTTGGTTTTCTTATGAAAATAATGAACTCAGTGCTTCATTTCCAGTGTCCTTCTGTGTAACAGGAGGTTTCAGTAAGGGGAGTTCAACAAAGTGCCTGCTGTAGGTATATCTTCAGGTAGGCTGCAGAGGACTTCGCGTTAGGAGGAGCAATGGGAAACCCAAGTTCAAGAGAAATAAATCTCTAATGCAATGCAAAAGCATTCTGGACATAGTTTGATCACCTGTTCTGATCTTTAGGACAGTCCTGCGGATGGTGACTGGGAAGAATCCACTGCTGTTACTGTCACACCACCTTATGATCTAGATGCCGTCTGCTTCAGGACACATCAGGCTTGTTCATTTATGCCCTATTAGTAACTCTTGTTGATCTTGTCAAAGTGCAACTACTGCCGTTGCGTGGTAAAAAAGGATGAAAAACAATCCTGACAAATGTTTGTCAAAGCATCAGTGACCTTTAAAGGTATTTCCATTTCCCTTTGCTAATAATGTGTCACCAGCACCACTTACACTTGCCTTCATTCCAAAGCATGGTTGAAAGCTGTAGCACTGCAATAACTACAACACACTATAAATACTTTATGAGGCATCTATTGTCATCTATTTATCATGTGCCACATGCAGCAAAAGCATTATAAAACATTTATTATGGGTTTGCGGGTGGCATTTTGTCACCACCAGCACCACGACCACCTTGTGGGCTGGGGCCAGCATCCATCTCAAATGCCCTGGAGAGGGGGCATCAGAGCCAGCGAAGGGAAAGGGAGAAGTGGGCAGCCAGGACTCGTTGAAAAAGGGCATTATGGAGTTTCATTAGAAGGCAAGAAAGAGAAGTCTCCTTGGAGTGAGATAAAGGTTTCTGGATATCTGCACATGGGTGTAGGTACTATGCAGGAGACAATATCTGGCTGTTTCCTATTCCATATGTGAGACACCACACCAAAGCACACCTCTTTTCAGAAGAAAAATCTCTAGTATTAACTTTATTTTTTCTACTATAGCTTAAACATTTTCATCTTTAAAAGAAAATGATAATTTTCTTGATCTGATTTCTGGTGCATTTTGTTCAGTGGTACATAGTCACATTTTTCTGTAGGAAATTTGATACATTACTTTAAGTTAACTACATACAAGAGAATACTAAATAAATTCACTTTATGTGCTTCCCTAATTAGTTTTCAGTCATGTAATTCTCCTCAATACAGAGCTGAGAAATCCCCAAGTCTACCTTGATGTAGTTAGTGTCACATACACTGATCATGTGAAATTGAATTTGAATTTACTACTAATATTTAAATACGAAAGCTGACTTGAATCATATTTCCCCTTTGGATATAGATGTCACTGCTCCCTGTAATGTGTAGCATTACGTTGAATGCTTAAGCCAAGAACAACCAAGTTACATGGAGAGGACATTAATCTTAGAGAACTGTTGAATTTCATATTTTAGACAATACACTGTCTTAACGTTACCACTCACAATTTAATTACTTAAGGCAAGTATTTTGCAATATGTAATGCTTGAATATTTTTTATAAAGATGAAGTATGGATATAGATCTCACTAGAATCTTTCGGGTAACTGGATAGACTGGCTGTAGGTGCCAAACTAAATTATTTGTTGTCTGCGATCCTCAGCTGTTGCATGTAGAAAATCCAGTAAATTTCCCTTCAGATATGAAGATATTTTGTTGTTCCAACCAACGGTCCTAGTTCTTGAGGGTACATGGGGAGCTACACATATGCCCCACTTCTTTAATGTCTAGAGCTCATTTCTAACACTGTCCCCACACGTGGGGCAACAAGGTTTTAGAGGCTTCCTCAGGGTCAAATTATGAAGATCAATGATTGCATCAAAACTTATCAGGGGACTACCTGCATGTAACTGAGTGACCCAGGTGCTGATAGAGGTTGCAGTAGCTTCATTGTGGCCTGATTTATGATGCTCTTTGATTTAATTCTTACTGGGTGTATATGAGTGAATACCTGGGTGAATTCACAGGACTTTGCAGTACAGATTTTCTTAGCTGTGTTGGCACTATTTGCTGAATGACACATATGGAAAGATGTGAGTGTGTGTAAGAACAGATAAGATGGAATGGAAGAAAGCAGAAGTGAGACGCTTCACCGTTGAGGCTCTCTGAAAATGCCTGGGACAAGTAGTTGAGATATAACAGCCCTTCATGAAATAGCTGAAAAGAATAATTTTCACCAAAAAAATGTATACAGTGAGAACACAGCTTTATTTCTGGTAGTTGCTTCTGAAATGCTTTTGCCAAGCAGACGCTATGGCTTCACAAGCTGGCATGGTGGCAGAAGCAATGGCATTAGTGTATATGAAAGCCACCAAATGCAGCAGGGGAGTGATGAGCAAAAATGCAGTCCATAACTGGTCCAGAAAGGCATCCACCTCTCTGGACCACCAAGGCCTGTGGGGCAGTAGGTTGAATATGATCATGGACAGGGTCAGGTCAAGAGCAACTGCCCCTGCGAGTGGCTTGGGTTGCTCTCCCTTCCCTTTCGGCAGGGTAAAAACCAGATGAAACAATTTGGGATATTCACCCCTCATAATAACCTAAATCCCCCAAACCGGTTCCGCTCTTAATATCATTACCAGCTTAACGAGCACTCGCACTGTAGGTAAAGCTAATTAGGAAGGTAATTAATCCTTCATTGATGACTGTGAGAATGACTCAGCATATCAGAGTGGCTGAAGAATAATTATTCTCAGGAACTAATACCTGATCATGCACCAAGGCTTAATGATAACAGACCACAATAAATTGAGAATGGGCTTAGGTGTGATTTAGCAGCTCTTCCTCTGCCTTTTGAACAAGTCCTCTCCCCCTTAGGTGCTAGGATCCTTAGGTGTTCATGCCCCAAGGCAGGGGGTCTTCTCTTTGGTTGTGTCGTCGAGCGTGCTTTCTGCAGGATGAAGGAAGAAAACTTCTGTCCGAGGACCAGGTGCACTCATTCGTGTCATCCGGTATGAAATGAGGGTGTTTGTGCTGAAGGGAAATCTGTTGATTTTTGGAGGAAAATTGGGAAAACGGCCTGGAAATTGTACATTGAAGACAGAGCTTGTGGAATCAAACTGTGCCTAAGGTGGCAAGTCCTAAGGCCTGACTGAGGAATGAGACCTCAACTTGTTGGGACACGGGAGTTTCTGGATCTAGGTGTATGATGGATGGTGTTTCTCTACTTTATAGCACTGGTTTCATTGCAAATCCATTATAAAGACATAATTCCAATCTGAATACATGCAAGAATTCAACTGATCTATTCAATAGTTATTTTACTGGTGGTTGCATTTTTTTTAATGCACTATGATAGATTTATTTCTAAACGCCTTGGATTTGCTTTTCTATTTAAAGATTTGCTACATTATTTACAAGCTAATTTACTGAACCTGTGCAAGATTAATAATATGGCCTCTTTGTGCGACAAATCATTAAAAAGTGATAAAACAAAACAACTGCTAAACAAGTGGATTGTAACATGTTTATGGAAACCCCTTTCTATATGTTAATGTATATTTTGTTGCAGTTGGTTATACTGGCTGGAGCTCTTTGACGAATTATCAGGTCATTTGTTTTTAAAAAAGGAGTTTGTCTGAAATCAGGTAAGAGAATAAAGTAGGCATTTTCAAAAGGAGTTTGAACTCTGAATCTGGAGCTGCATCCTTCCTTGATAGGGATGCATGGCTGCGGTCAAAGGTAACCCAAAGGCTGTCCTAGCAAGGACATCTTCTGCTCTTGTTTCTTTGGTTATTCTTTGGTACCTGCAGGACAAGGATTACATTGCACCTGGTGAAGGAAATCAGGGATTAACTTGTGCATTATGTGGGAGAAAAATTTCAAGAAAAGTGATGCTTGTGTTTTACAAGGAAATCCTTTACAAAAAAAAGTATCTTAAGGACTGAAATAACTCCTTAGTTTTTCCTTTTCACCACCTTGGAATACTCAGAGAATCCTTATGTTAGAATTACAAAACAAACAAACACACTAAGAAAGCTCAAAGAGCAAAAAAAGGGAACACACTGCAGAAAGCATTGCAATGGTGTTTGTAACCCAACCTGCCTTGCTGGACATGGAGCTCAGGTTCCTCCAACCTGAGTTTCGAACCCGCCCTTGGATTCTGGCTGGTTATCATGTGGTGCAGAGCAGCCTTGGTACATCTGGGCAAATTGTCTTTTTCCTTATGGTAGTGAGAATGTGAGAACAACCCGCAGAAGAGCTGTCTTGCTTGCACAAAACCCAAACAAATCTGGCTTACGGCCCACTGGTTTCTGTAATCTTGATGTTTAATATTGCCCAAGAGGAACATTCCTTGGAGGTTGGGAAACAGGTTAGGGCTCTATCTGCCACCATATGCACTTTCTTCACGTCTGTTGAGCTCCTTTTTTTGGTTCCTATTTGCAAATCAACAAATCCAGCTGGGGCCGAGTCCTGGGACCTCCAGGATATCATTGCCATGGCCCTGGGAAACTCAATCCCTCAAAAGAATTCGCCTTTTTTGCAACACAAAGAAACCTGATACTTGTTTTAATATCAGGTTCATGGAAGGGCTGTCCTTCTGCCTGCATTGCCCGCTTTCCCAGGCTAGGGGTTAAAAGTTATATCCTTGATATATGCAGATCCCACCTTCCCTGTTTCTACCCTCAAAGGCACAACCGCTGTGTTATGGTTCCAGGACATGGGTACATTTCTACTGCAGCTATTTTTCCTGCAGAAAAAAAGCTGTGTGCCAAAGCTCAAAATTTGGGAGAATAATAATAATAATAACAATAAAATAATTTTAAAACCTACCATGACCAATGTCAAGTGGCTTTATAGCCCTGTGTCACCATGGGGGACAGCAAGGACCTAATAAGCATTGTAATGTTAACTCAAAAAATTGCATTGTCACACAGATCTACTTGGTGGAGGACAGGGATTTCCATGTGTTTCACCCCGTTGCTTGAGGGATTTCACCTATGCAGACTTTCTACTCCCAAGAGCACTGAGCAGTGACCTGCCAATATCACTTTGCCCTTGCACTTGATATTGCCACCTCTTTCCAAGCAAAACACTCAACTGAAAGGTAGTTTTGAGCAAAAAGCAGTTGTAGGATTGGGCCAGGGATCTAAATTTCATCACATCAGGTCAAATGCTGATTTTGGCTATGCTGGTGCAACTAAAACAGAATATGATACCTCAGGATGTTTTTTTCACTTGTGAAAGCTGTCATCTCACCATCTGATTTTTGGCTAAACTAAGTGCAGCTTTAAGCAATCATCTTTATGTTTTTTAACAAACTATACTTTTACATTTATTTTGCTTTTTTTGTGTGTGTTTTTTTAAACAAATTCCTTGGTGTCTCTTTTTCAGCCAACCAAGAAACAGTTAAATGACTGAATCTCAAAGCTTTGAGTACTTCTACAAACAACAGTCACAGGGAGGAAAATTAACGGTTTTCTGTTAATGACTCATATTAGTCCTCTTTGGTGGTCCAAAGGGATGGATTATATATTTTTTTATTTTTTTTTTATTTCTTCCATATGCCTGTCATGAGCCTGCTTTTCTGATTGCTAGTTTTGTTGTAAAAAATGTCACTCTCTTTATTCGCCCTCCTCCCCATAGAATCTTTAAAACTAAACGCAGGAAAAGTGGAATATACCTGTCATTTAGACCAGCTAGAACAAAGGTTGATAGAAAATACATTCCTAGTTTGAAGAGGCTTCCCTGCTGATTTTGTTTATCAGAAAATGGCAAGTTTTGTTCCTAATGGACTGAAATTTAAATAAAATCTGACTCTGGAAATAAAAGCAGCCATTATGACAAAATAAAATTATATATTTTATAGGAGAAATTGAATTAAAATGCTAGTTTCCTTTGGTTAAATTCTTTTACATAAGGAAATGAATAAACGAGAGAGAGTGAAATAGAATGAGATAGAAAGCTGATTGTTGAAGTAAGCTTTTTAAAAATCAATAATCTCTTGTAATTTATATTTTTGAAAAAACTTTGAACAGACTTCCATACAATATCTTGAATTATAGCCACATTTCTATGTTTCCTTTCATTAGAAGTTGAACTAGGGGTTAAATACTGTTTTTTCCCCCCCCCAGGATTTCAGGTTCTTATCAGGCTGTGGTTTTAGACTACAACCTCTACAAAAGAAAAACATCTGCAGAGCCCAAGTTAATTGAACCATTTTATATGAACATTTAATAAATATTTTTTTAATCGGGTCTTTTTCCCTGCCAGAATGGGAACATAAATATCAGGGGGGGTGTGAGTCATGTCAAGGCTGGAGAAGGTGATGGGCTCCAGGGATCTACCTGCTGGAGACTTGGCTTCGAGGAAGGCAGTTAATTTGGGCTTAAGCAGTTTAAGATTCAGGTTCAGAAAGGTAATGATTAGAGTGAAAAACAACATATATGAACATAAGATAACTTGGTTTGTTGCTGGATATGCCCACAGCAATTCTGTTGACCTTACATTAACATGTGGCATGACAGAATTGCTCTTAACACTTGTTGCAGATATAATAAAGGGTTTGCTCAGGTTTTTAACACTGATATGAGTTTCTCTAAAAGTAAATGGCTGCTTTTTGGACAGGAAAACACTCGAAACTCCATTCAAATGTAGGTCACAACTCCTCTTCCCTCGAGTCTGACATAGAGATTTTCCCAACCAACCAAGACCAGTAGTAAAAGATCATGATTCATGTGGCAATTTGTGCCTCTCCTGATTCTCCCACCGAGGTCCTAGGCAATACTGCAAATTCAGATTAAAAAAAAAAAAAAAAGATTATTGATGTTTCATCTGAATTGAGGAACTGGCAAAATGGGGAGCATTTCCTTCATCCCTCTTTAAGGTCTTGTGGTGGACTTGGAGGCTGGGGGAGGTCCAAGAGGACAGAAACCTATGTCTACCATTGCCTCACGGCAGAAGCAGAAAACCGGCCTTTTCTTCTGAACCTCTGTTGTCATAGCTGTAAAATGGTAGCAATTTGGCTTTGCTGTGATGAGAACAGTGTCATTAATCTCAGCAGAAATCTCTGCCATCCCTGAGTGGTTGTGATTATTGTTATCTTTGAATGGTGGCTGTGGAGATCTGTTAGCAGATGTTTATACAGTGCTTTGAAGCTGGAAGTATCTAAATATTCTTATTACTATTATTATTATGACTGCCCACAGTGATTAATGTAATTAGACAGCTGCTTTTGGACACATCCTTAATGACAAAATGCCTCATAGGCCATGAAGTGTTGAAAACACTTCCTCTGCCCCATGGGAAATCACACATAGGACCTAGTTGTTGGCATAATGAGGGAAGACTGGTATGTCCAGGCTGATCGTGAATCTCAGGTTTCAAGAGATGGTTCCCTGGGCTTGGGACCATCACTGGAGCGTCTCCAGAGTCAGGACAAAGCATCCAGCACATGGAAAAAGAGGACAGGGAAGGTCTTGGGAGAGAAGAAAAGAATCTTTTTCTACCTCCAAGCTTTCAAAACTGAGCTAGATCTACCAATTTTCCCGCAAGTTCCTGCTCTGGCCACAGACCCTTCCCCACTGCTGCTGAACCCCAAAATTTGGCATCCAGAGAGCTTGTAGGATGTCAGGGCTGAGGTTTTCTTTATGGTCCTGAAAAGCCTTGGGCTGGCACTGTTCATACAGCTGCAAAGCAAAGCTTCCCGAGTGTTGGCCTTCTTAGGCCAAGCAGAAATGTGGAGAAACTCAAGGAAACTGTATAATTACAAGCAAGGTGCAATACAACACCATCATATGGAGCTTTATTCTTCTTTCCTAGAGCTTGTCTAAAACTGTAGTTTAAGAACCACTTTAGATACTTTGCCTCCTAATGAAATCTAAGCCAATTTTTAAGACCATGAAGCTAAATTTAGGATGCCGAGTCTATATTCAGATTGAAGTGGCACAGTTCCCCCCATCCCAGAGCAGCACCTGCAGAAGTCAGCAGGTGTGCGAGTGCTCCGCACGTTCCCAACTCATGCCTTGCTCTGACCGAGAAGATAAGGTCTCAAATCTTATTTTAGCAAGCTGAATTGGAGCATTTTGGCTGCTCCTCACTGGTAGATGTTCTCGAATTGGAAAAAAGTCTGTTCTTTGAAAAGTGAAATTCAGATTAACTCAGTGCTGCAGATTTTATCTGCAGACAAACACAGGCAACCTTACCAGAGGAGGCTGTGATGGAGAGTGCTACTTTGCAGCGTTGAGCACGTTGTCCTTATCCGAGCGGAAAGGCTCTTTCAGAAAACAGGTCCACGTAGTCCCGCGGACAAAGTGTGAGTGCAGAAAAGGGCCCTAACAAAGTTTCCAGAAAATCAGTTGCTCAATTGGCAATTCTGCCATTTCAGCTGCAGGTTTTCTTATTTCAAAGCAAATCACCATCAACTGTAATCACTTGTAACACGGCCAGTTAATACACGGATCATATTCTGACTTGCTCATTGAGTAGAGCTTACTCCTTTCTTTCCCACTTGGCTTTCTTCCTTTCTTTCTTTTCTTTATATATATTTTTTTCATTTGATTACATCCTATTGTATCTGATACTTACCAGAATTAAGCTCCCCTCATTGTAATGAAACCTCAGTAAGCCTGGAGTGCTTTGGCAAAAGTAATCTCAAGCTTGTTTGTCAGGAGGGTTTTGCCAAGCCCACACAGCTCTAATTACATCTTTTCATTGGCCTGTTTTAAACTGTCCCCTCTTTCCAAAGTCTTTTGTGTGCTACGCAGAAATACATTGTTATAATGAATACAGTATGTTTAGAATAAGTTCCTTTGGATTTGGTAGCCAAGCAATTGTACGTTTTTATTAGAGGTACTGTAGGCTTCCAATGGAGATAATATTTATACAGTGGTCCAGAATTGTTTGCATTTAGAAGAATAAATAAAAAAGAATAATATCCAAACAAGATAATTAAAATGTCAGTTACAAAGTACCTTTAATTTGCTTTGGCTTTTAATTTGCATATTTCTTCTTTTACTTTGAAGACAAAGAGAAATACACTCCATACCAGATCTTATGCTAATATATCATGTAATAGCCAAGTACTTCCCTTTTGGGCTATATTTATTGTAAGATTGCAAAAGTGCACTGCATTTGCATCTTTGGCCAGGATTTTTAAGTGCACAAACTATTTTGTCTGGTTTTCCTAGATGCTAACTTCATTTCTTTGTTCAGAATATACTAAAAAAGGCAGTATAGTGGGTGATCGGTAACATATATACATCATACATAAATACATACACACACACACATACACAGACAGACATATATATATATATATATATATATATACACATACATGCTTCTGAAGCTGTATGAAACTGTATGAAGCTGTATGTAGAAACTGTGATGGTCGTTGAAGAACTCCCAGTGCTGTCTCAGGAAAAAAAAACAACCATTTTTGGAATGCGTGATGTTGAGAATAACCAAACTCCTTGAAACCCAGTAGAAAAGTAGAAAGAAAACTTGGAAAGTGGAGAGTCGAGAAAGTCAAACTAAATTCCAGATGGCAGCAAATTACCTCTTGAACGCTCAGCTGTGCAGTTAGAGAGTTTAGTGTCCATAAATAGTGCGAGGAACTCAACTGGAGAAGATTCCCGTTAAGGAGCATGCTGCCCATTGTTCCTCTCTTCCAGCTGAAATTTACGGATTTCTGCGAGTATCTCCATTTCCTAAAAACTGTCTTATACTTAAGTATAGGATATTTGGTATCACACATGCACACAGATAGTTAGATGTATGTATTTGTATACGTGTGAGTATATATTTATAAATAAACAAGAATGAGAGGGAGATGGAGAGAAAAAAGGAAAAATTCCTAAGTCTTTATGTGTTCCTGTGGAATATTTCCTAAAGCAGTGGACTTTGAGGTACCATAGCACTGTTTAAAATGCAGACATTTAGAGATTACTCTGAGGAATACAATGACACAAGTCCATAAAAGTTACAGTCCAAAATTCATGAACCAGTTGCATACTGGGAATTTTGCATTTATTTGTTATATCCATCAGGTTGTAAATTTGCAATATTTGGGAGCACCTTTGTGTTTTGAGCCAGAAAATTCATGGATATGGCCATTTTTTAAAAAGTTCAGACACTTCTCTCTTTTTGGAGAAACTCTCTAGTATGTACTGCTGTGTGTACTTCAGGAATTAGCTCTCCTTGTTACCTGCTGTTCTCCATTTTAGTTTTAGGTACGTGATTTGCCAGATCTGATGGATTACTCGAGATGAAAGAGTGGCTATGTAAATACGAAATCTCACCCTTCTCCAGGCGTTACAAGTCATTAATGCACAGATTTCAAGTGAACGCACAGACTGCTCTGTCTATGAGATTCTCTCTCGCACAGCCCACACGTCTATGAGAGACAAGCGGAAAAAGCAAGTTAAGCCTTTTATTTTTATAATAGTTATTTCTCTTCTGCCTCAATTTTTCTGGCATGCTTTGTTAAGTAGATCTTTATTCCCAGAAACTGAAATGTACTCCTCTTTCTTTTTCCTTGAAAATTAAAAGCTTCTACCTTAAAGAAGTGAATGATACATTATCTGCTGTCTCTAAATTGAACCCATTTGGAGCTATTTGCATCCCGTAGAAACCTACAGCTGAGTGCTGTGCTCAGAGGTGTAATGACTGGTTGTCACAACACGCTGGAGGTGGCCCCATAACAAAATGATCCCCTGTCAATCCCCTTGCAGGAAACGCATTGGCAACCTGTAATTCGGCCGCAGTATTAACATCCTGCCTGGGTTTTGTTAAATGGCACTTTCTAGGAAGTAGATCTGCTGAACTTGTGCTTAATAATGTTTTAAGGGGAATATTTGATGGAAGTTTTAGAAAGCATCACATGGGGTTAACAGTGATTTGTCATTTGTTTCTAATTAAAGGACTTAATCTCTTATCACTAGAACAGCCTATTTTTTTATACTAAAGGCACAGATGTGAATGGAAACATATTAATGAGATGTCATACTACACAGTCATTTAGTGTTTTGTTTAACTTAAACATAGCAGAAAATGTGCATCTAAGTAGACACATGTAATGACATTGAGATAGAATTATAATTTCCCACATTTGCATAACCTTTAGCGGCATCCACTTTAGATCCACCTTGCAGTGGTTATTTTATATTCAAAATTGATGTTTTTTATAGGAATGAAAAAAGGTCTAAAACCACATAATGACTTGTTTTCCTGTCAAATGGCCTGTTGTTTTGCTTAAACCACATACATAGGTCTGTTTGTTTTTTTTTCTTAATGGGGAGAAACAAAAATTTGTCCAATCTGCCAGTCACGTCTATTGGTAAAACAAAGTGATTGACAATATACATTAATCTCAAGTATTGATACCCTACCTGTTTCTTTTCTTCTTCTTTTTTTTTTTCTTTTTTTTTTAAGAAAGGAAATATCTAAAAAAGAAACTAAAGCAATGTGGACTGGAGGCCAACAGGGACGTTTTTGAGCATATGCTCTGGCTGGTTTTGTGATGCCAGCCACGGTGTCACGTTAGTCACTCCTCCGCTATACCTCTGACAACCTGAGGACCTATGGATGATCTAGAGAGGGGCATCACCTTCACACAGCCACTTTCTCCAGGAAGGGGGAGTGCAAGACTTGACGAGTCAATGAAGATATCCAAATCTGCTAATGGGAGATTTTTGTATTTTTATTACGAAGAAAGCAAATGGGAGAAAGGAATGATTCCTGTTTGAACAGGAGGCACAAAGTCCAGGAGATGCTCTGTGTGCCAGCTCCAGGCTCTCTTAAGCAGGTATTGCATTGTCGCACCAGAGTTGGTATCTCTTGGGGCTACTTGAAATGACTAAGGAGTATAAGAGTGCTCATTGCCCCATCTGTCTTGGGGCAAAAATCATTTGATTCAAAGTCCAGATTTCATCTCAGCTCTTTTGGCCATTATCCTGAGAAATTCTCACCATTACTTTATGTTAGCCTTTCCTTACCGTCAGAAGTAACCTGAAGAAACAAAACAAAAAGGGAAATCTGCTTCAATTTTCCTTTAAATGATGTAAATTCCTCTGGCATTGACAGGCCTGGGCTGCAGGCAGCATGAGATGGAGAGAGCAGAGCGTGCAGGTGGGCTTGAGGAGCTGGGCCCGCTTTCAAACAACACCCAGTCACACAAGTGCTGGAGCTCAGTGGGATTCCCACACCTGTCGTGCCCTCATCTGTGATCTGACTGCAGATTCCCAAGCACTGCCCATGGTCCTGTAGGAGAACAAATTTTACAGTTCCAACATAAATAATCATCTTCCAAGTTTTCAGTAGGAATAAAGTCACATAAACAAAATTCAGAACTCTTTTCCCCAAATGCTTTCCTTTCCTGTTGGTAACTATCATGACAGGCTGCTATGTTCTTCTCTACTCAGTGCCAGGATCACTGCTTCCAAATCATTTTTAATCCTTTTCTCTTTCCTACATATTAATTTTCTAGTTCAGTCTTGTCACAGCTTTCTCTCTAATATCTCCCTGTTTCTCCACTACCCCCGTCTTGGCCATTAGTTCCCTTGATTACTGTAATCTTTTTCCTCTAAGCTTTTTTCTCTCTCAATACATTTGATTTTTGCATCCTAACTAAATCACTTCTGGGCCAACGTGCCCTTGTTTGGAGTTGGAGTGGCAGGGAGAGTTTCATAAAGCACTCTGCAAACTTATGCCCAGGATGACGGCTGTCAATATGCCTATAGCCTGCTAGCAAGAGTATTTTTTAAGTGTTACTTATATGTTGGCTTATCTGACCAGTTCCTTGACAGATGGAGTTATTCAGGAATGCTTTCTAGGAGATGCCTTCCAAAAGAAATGGGAAATTGTGATATCAGTGGGCAATGGGATGTGTCAGAGCTGGAAAAAAGAGTGAGCTGTGAGGGCAAACAGAAGGTTTTGTTGAAACAAAACAGGCCTTGAAAGTTGGAAAATATTTTTATTGTCATCCTCACTTTTGTTGCCAATGTTTCTGAGAGGAAAGCCCTCTGGACAAAAGAAGTCTAGTTAGAGCAACAGTTTCCTAGCAAAATCCTTAGTGTCAGCAGCGGAATTCAGCAGCAGCGATGGGATTAATTGGCTAAATATTTGGGAAAACAAATTTCCAGACAGAGGGCTAAGGCATCATGGGGATTTATTTCTCTCTGTCATGAGGGCTTTCAGGGTGGGTGGACAAGTGAGAGTACGTCTGACTTGCACTGGGACTAGACCACCTCTTGGGTTGCATATATCCGTTTTGTGTAATTACATTTTTCAGAGGCTAGTGATTAGGTGTTGAGAGAATTTGTGGTTTGGTATTCATGTCACTACCTTAATTGTTATCTACAAAAAAGTAAGATTGTTTAAAAACAACGGCAGTAGATCCTAGCTAGCTATGAAAGCCAATAGCCAGAAATAATGAAAATCATAAAATTTTAAATTCGGTGTGAAAAAGAGCTTGAGATGTTAAGATCAGCTTGATGTATTTTCTACCAGAGAGTTTTTTTGTGTCAGCTCTACCAAATAATCCACTGTTAAGCAATTTTATTCTTCCTGAACATATATATACTTATGCACGTATAAGCTGGTACTGAGTAAAGTAAATGATTAAATAAGCCTACATTTTAAAACAAAAGTGCCTGTACTTTTTCCCTCTAAACTAATTTATGGAGATTAGGAACTAACCATGCTATGGTGACAGTTACTTTATCAAAAGGTAGGATTTTAAAATAAGGATTATTTTGTCAATATTTTATTTTATTACAGTAACTATGTGATCCATTGCACTTCAATAGAAAGGATTTCTCAGTCAAAGAAATACATATATATTTTTTAAATAGTATAAAAGTTATCTCAGTGTTATCTGAGAGAATTAAACCATGAATGTACATAAATCCACATTTTTTTTCCACTTGGAGTATTTGGATCACTCTGCCTTTTTCTCTCAGCATTTTCTTTGTATTTTCTTGATTGGAGACCACTTAGGGTAGGTGACATTCCTTCTTTTATAACAAATCTGTTTCTTTTGGCTGCTGCAGCTATGACAGTGAAGACAGTTAAGTTATGCCTCAGAATTCCAAACTTTACTCTTTCCTACCTTGTATAGTGAAATTTCCCAAAAGAAAAAAAAAAAGATATGCTAAAAAAATCCAAAGCCAGTTCTATTTAGTAACACTTAAGAACAACTAGATTGCAGAACTAGTTTATTTCAAGGTGTATTTGTTTTCTCAGGTGGCTCCAGCTTTTGTCTGTTGCTGATAATTAAGAGCAGCTTGTTACTGCGGTACTTTGCAAAAATATTCCCTGGCATTATGAAATGTTCTTTTTAGGATGTTTAGAGAAAATGTCGGAAATATGTTATTTGTATTTAGCAAAGTTCTCTCATGAAATGTTTAATGTAAACACTGTGATTCAGCTGAGAATATTCCCATTTTTTCCACTGGCTGGTCAGATACGAGGTTCCTCTTTAAAGGGCAGTAAGCACCTAACTGGATGGGGAAAGTCTGATTTCCCTATCTGATTCCCTGGCGTGGTTAAACATTGAGTGAAACTCAGTGGCTGCTCTGCAGACTCTGTGAAATACATTTAGTGGTCAATACTGCCATCACTCACCACCTTTCTTTGACAAGAGCAAAGGTTGAAAAGCAGCATGAAAACTAGTGCCTATTTCTACAAAGCTGTGCCAACCTCTCCATCCGGCCTGTGTCACCCTTGGTTAAGGCTCTGCATCTCATCCAGGCACTGCCACTCTTTTTAAGAGTAGAGGTAAATTTGTCAGCCCAAAGTTCACTTAGGATTTCTCTTCCCTCTTTCTGCCCTCTCTAAAAGTTTGAAAAAGGCTCATAACCGGCAAAAAGGCCGTTGTATACAGGAAATGTAACTTGGCAGTGGAAGCCTATTTTGAAGTACACTACATGGTTTCTGAATAAATATTTCTTTAATGCATGTAATTACCGGATCAGCAGAATAAATGTGGTCATGTCCTTGTAATTAATACATTGTCAAAAGTTCATTTAAGTATAATAATTTTACTGGGAAAATGCTGTCTATGTAGTTCTTGTGATAATTTGTTAAATTAAGTGCAATAAATATAAAATTATTGGTAGGTATATATTTATTTTTAAGTTCTTATTAATTTCAAAATGCCATGCAATACTTTTAAGTGGACTTTTTTAATAAAGAGAAAAGACGTTAAAACATAAGTGCTATAATAACATTTTTCTACTTTTAGCTATAAAAGAATTTTCAAGCAACGCCACTTAGCACTGCAGCTGCAGTTGGCAAATATTTAGTTAAGAATTGTGTAATCAGATTGGCAAAGACGTGAAGCCCAAATGTGGAATGTACAGAGAAGTGTGCCTGTTTATCCACTGCAGAAAACTAAATGTTTAGCCTGGGATTTTTGTGCCTTATTTCTCAGTTCTACCCAGAGCTGACTCTAAGGCTGGATGAAATGTTACAGCTGTAAGGAGGCACTTGCATTTTGTCGTTTTAGAGATGCAGAACCTATTCAAAATAATTCTTGATGAAAGAAGTACTCTGATACTTCAACCATCACAAAGCTCTGACTTTCTTTGGGTAATTCCTTTCACTACAGCTGTGGCAGCAGAGGCTGTAGTGCTCTCACCTGGTCATGAATTTGGGCTTCTAGCAGGGCTGCTACCAGGTTGCTTAGCAGCATTAATCTGGCTCTCTCTTGGGTTGGTTGCACCTGTGGGAAGTCTGAGTCCCTTAAACAAGTTAGTACAGCAGCCCCTCCCCAATACCAGATGTGGATGAGAGCCAAGTCAGGAATTACTAGGAAGAATTTGACCTCTACAAGTCTATGAGATGTGATGAGTTGCACTTGAGGCTGCTGTGAGACATGCCTGATGTGTCTTGCAATTTCAAACTCTATCATCCTTGAAGGGGTTTTTAAAACTCTTCAAAGGACCCCAAGTAGACCCAGAGGTCACAAGAGTTGGAGAGAAGTAGATGCTGTACCCATCTTCAAAAAAAAAAAAAAAAAAAAAAAACCAGGTCCAAATTATTTTTTGGGAAACTACATACTAGTCCCCTTCACTATGGGTTTTCCCTGGGAAAAACTTGAAATGAGTCTTCTTGAAGCATATTCCTAGGAGCGTGAAAGAGAAGGGGGAGATGGGGATAGTCAGCACAGTGGGACAATAGACATTGAAATGAGAGGGGTTCTAGCTGTTTAGAAGAAGAATCTTTTTCCCCGTGATGTCAGACAAGCCAGGGGGCAGCTTGTCCAGAAATGTCATCTCCCTTCTTGGAGGTTTCCCAGTTCCATGGGGACAAAGCCCTGAGCAGCCAGATCTGACACCCTGCTGAGGTGGCTGGTCAGAGCAGAGACCTACTGCCCACCCCAGTGACGCTGTGACCCTGTGTGATGTTAAGAAATGTTCCGAAAAGGCAGATCTGCAAGTCTAAGCTAACGGTGTCAGCTTTGACTTGCATGCTTAGACTAAATTACAATACGTGAAGAGGATTTAAAATCATCTCTGATGACCGTCGGATAGAACATATAACCCTTCAAATACCATAGCGTAACGTGAACACTTAGACTTGCTCCAGTGAAATATAAATGTTGACCTGAAAAGAGGTCATGAGACACACATGACATCTTGCAATTAAGCTAAAAGATGCATTGACAAACATCATTCAAATAATAGAATATAGATGGTTACAAGAAACCATAAAAACATTTTGATACTGCAGGGAAATTGGCTCTAATATTATATAGCAGCATTGAGACATTGTATGTGGCAAGAATAAAGCAATGCTGCTCATAAACAGAGTAATATTAATTATATACATGTAATTTGATGTTACAAGTGTGTAACATTACACTTGTGGAAAACATAAGAAAACTCATGTATGTATTGTAAATGTCATTTTTTTTTTCCTGAAGGAATTTTCCATTATTATTTTATGATGATAAAATAAGGTGTAGTGATGTATTCTTAAAATAATTTTATATTTATTTTTATGTATTTCAATAATATTGAGTCAATAAAGATATCAGGAAATCTATGAAGTATAATGAATTTTATTTACATTTTTATTATAGCACTAACTTCACATCACTTCCCTTCAAGTGTATATTTGAAAAAAATGTGCAAATCATCTCTTTTTAGAAAAACTACCCAAAACATCTCAATCACTTTCATAATGAAATTTTTATTGCAGACTGTGAAAATATTTACATCAGCAAGAAAAAATGTTCATGAAACGAGGGCACGTTCTATAAGAACAAGGAAAATAGGGTAATGTAAGTGAAATACTACATGATGAGGACTGACCATTGACTTAATAGACCTTTTCCAGAAACTGGTGGTATCAGTTTAGGGAGATGAATATATCTTAGCATAGAGACCCAGAAAAAAGTTTCAGAATTTGTTCTGTAGCACAAACTCAGCGGCAACTCTTTCCTCTAAAAGCTGTACTTTAGAATTGCTGTGGTAAAATTTACCAAGGTTAACTGTGGTTTTTGAATTGCATTATGAAGATGTGGTTTGCCTAGATGTTATAATAGCTGGTTATGATAGGAACCATAGTAAAATGTGCTTTTAGCAGCTTTTTTACCTAAATTTCTAATGAAATGAGTGCATCATTGAGAGAAATGTTAAAAGTCATTTGGCTGAGTTGCTTGGGGCTCACTGTTCCAGAGCAATCAGTGCTGTAACTGTGCACTGCAAAAAAAGAAAAAAGAAAAGATATTTCTGGCAGGAGATGACTAGGTCTCACCCACCTCTGTCTGGAAGCATTAGTGGCACAACTGGTGGCACTTGTTTCCAGCAGCCGTCTGGTAAACTTGGGAATACAATGCCCCAAATTCTACTTCCAATATCTGTTTAAACTGTTTGCAATCTCAATAAACTTTTAGCACTTTCAAAATGCACAGGGAGGACTCTTGCTTGCTTCTCTGGTGCATCAGAATTTCATAGTATCTGCACACTTACATTTCCAAAAGCTGGATAGTCTGGAGCCAAAACTAGAGGCAGGCCAAGAGCAGCAAAAACTCATGGAAACCTCTGGTTTCTGTTTTCCATTTTTTTTTTTTTTTTTTTCATTTTACTACCACACCTTCGGGCCAGGCCACTGAGAGCTGCAAAGGATGGACCGTGCTTGACTTTTCCACACCAGGAGGTGGCTGTTTTATTTGCAATGTTAGTGCTACCAATAGAAATTGCACCCACTTGAAAGCCCAAATAATACCTAATAGTGTTTTAGAGTTTGCAAAATCCATATATAGCATTCCAACTCCTTATATATTTTCAAAAGAGGTGCTCAGCCTTAGATCTAAACTACTCATGTCCACAGCTTACATGTTGCATCAGAGCACATTTACTGCTTCCTTATGGGTCATGCTATTGATCTACGTGGGCTGGGACTACCCCAAGGGTGCTTGTGCTGTGTTATACAGTGGAATGAACCCAGGGCTCTTCCAGTTGTCCATGCAGCCTCGGTGTAGAGGTAACCATCAGGCATCTTAAATAGCTTCCAAATCCAAACCACACTCCAGACCTGTTTATGTCTCACTTGGCACGAGGCTCCTACAGTAGCAAATGGGCCACGTACACCAACTCTGTGGGCACCTTTCTCTTGGTTCTCTGGTGAGAAGTCATGCGTTTCACATGCAGCTCACCTACTACCACCATAGCCTACACTACACAGGCAAGATAGTTGCCCCGTTCTTTCCCAGATAGCACTTTATATATATATATATATTTTTTTTTTTTCTCATTTCAGTGAAGTCATCCCTTTTGGGGCAGTAGCTTGTTGTTATACTCTATCAGAGTATGCAAAAGCATTGCTATATATCATCAACACAATGAAAATAAATTAAAACTCATATGTTGTATTTCACACGCTGACTTTTATCTTGACCTCCTAAGGTGAGAGACAGATGTTTTCCAGTGGCAATGCTTTGGTTATTTGTTTGTTTTTGTAAAATGAACATCTTAAACCCACCTATATAAAACTGGAATATGGGCTGCATTTTAAGTGAAACTTGGGAAAAATACTTAGTAAAATATGCAGACATTGAGAGATGAAGGATAAAAAACCTGCAGCAAACACCAGGATATGTGAGTGAGTAAGCATAATAGATCAGAATAAGGCCCTAAATCAATTTTATTTTCACAGTTCTAGCATCATAAAAAGTGGGTGGCAGTAAACCAATTATTATGCAACTTAATGAACTAATTAGGAAAATCAGAGCAATAATGGTATTGGTACTGACTGATCTGAATATAAAAAGTAGAATTAGATTCTTAGCACTGATTTTTTTTCAATACAAAGGATTATATAATAACTTTTTAAGTCTCTTGAATTTGGGAAGGGAAAGAAGGAGGATCACATCTGTGGATGCTGTGGGTACTCAGATGACCCGCTGTTTCATCTATTAAAATCTTTCCTTAAGTATAGTCATGTATAATTATTTAAAAAAAAAAAATCTAAGGACCAAATTAGCTAAAGTTTCATTTGCATTTATATGTTCCTAAATAGTGTTAAAATACTGGTATTCATGGTCAATAGGTACCAAAAGAGTTTTGAGACTAGGGCTGAGGTGACTGATCCTCCCGGTTGGAGCACGTGTAACGTTGCACACACGGGGACCTCTACACCAGCTTCAGCTTTCCAAGGAGGGGGTTTTGCCCCAAGCTCAATGCACAAGCACACAAGGAGGTCATCACAAAAGCACAGCTTCTCCTCCTTAGCATTAGTATCATAGAACACCCTACCCTAAGATATGTTTTAAACTATTTCAAGGAACTCGTGTAAGGTTGTACATGCTGACAGAAATTATAAATGTGTTGCTGTCAGACCAGCATTTCTCTGCTTTACCTCTGAGATTATGTATGACTGTTTTAAGACGTTCAATAGTTTGTTGATTTTCTTTCTTTATAGCATTTCTGCCTTTACATATGTTGATAATATGATGTGTGATTATGGGTCTAAACCTTTCTCTTTAACATCAATAATAAGGCTCCTTTTGACTTCAGTGCTAAAACTGAAACGAGCCGTCATAAATTTCTCCATCATTTCCATTCTATTGTGGAAGGTATTGTAGCTTTTCATTGGTTCATAATACATATTTCTTTATAAGACAGTTATAAATCAGTGCTGCCTGCTAGTTATCACCTGATTTCGTGTCTGCTTTATCTATGTTTGGGCAACATAACAGCTATAATATCTCTATGTGCCACATGTTGATTCTTTAATGCTCTTTATGGTATTTGAATATGGGATTGTTGTTTGCAAAAGAATATTACTCTCTCAGATCGGATTATATGTGTGACAGGGCAGTTTTTTGTCTTGAAGTAGAAGCGTTATGTTCTCAAATAGGGTGTTATTTTGCTGTGTGCACCGAAAGATTTGCCTATATTATTTTCTGAAGACTTGTACTGTTTTGGATAGCGTCCACATTTTTGATGAAGGTAGCTCTTTGGTCCACAAGTGCGTGATAACAAAGTAAAGGTCTAAGTTATTTCTGAAATAGCTTTACACTACATGGAAAAACCCAAGACTGAAGAAAAATAATTTCTGCTTTTCATGATAAAAAAATCAACGTGAACAGTTTTGTTTATTTTCTTGGTCAAAAAGTCACTGTCAGAGTATATTTAAAACAAATGAGGAGATGGGAGGGGCAAATGGCCTTAAAACAAATGTATCACACACGCCACTTTTTTAAAAAAGAAAAGGAATCCAAGCCAGCATGTTAAAAATGAGCATTTCCAATACAATTTGTCACCCATGCATAAATCTTGCTGACATTTTCAGTCACTTTAATAGCCTTCCCATTTTATAAATCAGTATGAACTTGCACAGTTGCAAAAAGTGTGTATTTTGAACATCTCATTTGCATACTTTACCAAAAGCCAATGAGGCAGTGGAAGCAACACTGGTGATCATAATAAGTGTTTGGGAAAAGGCAGAAAGATCACTAATGGTTTGCCTTTAGGGATTTCTGTACTCCATAGGGGACGAAAATGAGAAATATTTTTCAAACAGCAGGGGTAAAGGTTTTAAAACTAGAAACACATGGAGTGATAAAAATGTTAGTGCCACAGGGCGCATAGCAGGAAAAATTTACAATGTAAAAACTGTAATTTCAGCATTAGGAAGTAATAATCGTGTTTCATCATTGTTATTAAAGCATGACCCTTAAAGTCACATAAATTAGATATAAGTTTCTAGAGAAGTGAATTAATCTTCAGTGGAAAATATTAGGAAAGTTTATTATCATTTGAAGATCGTAAGAAACATTTTTTTATAAAAAATGAATTTAAACTTCATGGTTTTTTTTTTTTTTTTGAAGAAATCTCTAGCATTTTGAAACAACAGATAGACTTATGTTTATTTAAGGCAAAATGCGGTGACCAGCTTTGCTCTGAAAACCGATAATAGTTATGTGAGAAGAAACAAACAACCAACAATTAAAGAATGAGCTAAGGAACGACAGGAAATACTATTTTTAGACATAAATGGCTTGTGTTTTGGTCAGCATAGTCTTTCTATTGTGTTGAAGCCAAATGCATCCAAATGATTAATGAAGAATGTTAGATTTGTTGGAAGAAAAAAAAATGTAAAATTGTACCTTAAGGTACTACAAGAATATCCATTGGGAAACTTGAAATAGAACCAGTTTCTAAGGCATGTAATTAGTGGTTGAAAGATTTTGTCCTATCTGTAAAACGTAGTTTCTTGAGGGCCTCTGTGATTCTTGTTCAAGCGTTGCTTAAGGCCATAAGAAAAAACAGAGATATCACTGTTCAATGAAACAGTTTTGCATCATTAGTGCTTTATTGCTATGAAATAGAGGAGAAAGTGGCTCTTAGGGGCACAGATTAGAGGAAGAAGGGGACCCTATCTTAAAGGAGAGCTCTGCCATGGAAGGCAGGTTGATGCAGAGGAGCATGGCTAAACGATGGGTTCCCAGGTTAGATTCATTCCTCCGCGGCTATGTTAACTAGTAGGTCAGTGTGGAGCAAGTGGATCTACAGAGAAAAAGGTACTGCTGAGGAGCCCACTGTGACTGGCTTTGGTGTCCGACATCAGACCAGGCCTAGCTTGGTCCCACGGACTGACCTAGCAGTTGGAGTGCATAGGACGTGATGGAAGGACTTGAGTCTGCGCCAGGACTACTGTGTATAGTTAACGTGGTGAGTAGGGACCATCAGCTTGGCTTCAAAAACTGTTCCAGGTTAAAGAAATTCTCTGATGCAGATACATCCACAACCAACGAGACTCTATTGCTTTCCTGGCTCCAAAACTTCAGAGAACCTCCTGCATGGCAGCACTGGGCTGTGGATTCACATTCTGCTGGAGCAGAAGAGCCAGTGGGAGCTGACAAGGTGGCCCTAAGACCCTGACCTATCCATTTCTCTGATTCACTGTGTCTCTGATTTTATCTTGAAATTTCCATTTACCATTTTTTTAATTTGATAGACTAACTGCCAATTCTTTGAACTGCAATAGTGTGCAGAAGGAAATTTGGGTGCAGAAGGCAAAGGGTAGGCTGGAGGGATGTGATTACTGAAGGCATTTGGCTTTCTGTGAGATGGTTCAGTTTGGAAGTGCTTGGCTTGGCAATCCTGGCTGCACCTCATGCCAGAGCAGAGGACGTGGTGTCTGGAGTTTGGATTAGCCAGTTCCCCCTTGCGCAGCCACTGGATCTAAACCATAAATAGCAGCATAGTGGTGAGCACCTTAACCATTCCCTTGTGCTGAGCACCCTCATTTTTAGGGTAACATACTGGAATCCCTCTCACATACTCTGCTTTTATCCTATGATTCTCCCTTTTCTTTCTCAGTATTTGCTCACCTGCCAGTGAGAGAGTCCAGAGACCATCTGGAAGAGCAGGCCAACCCAACCTAACTTAATCTGCAGTTTAACTTTGAGGGTAGTGAACTGCTTCCTAAGTATCCAGACATAAGAATGCTCTGCAAATGAAGAATATCATTACTACCTTGCCCTCCAGCTGTGCTCTTGTGTGAAAATAGTTATAGATGTTGTTTTTCCTGTCCCTTTCTGCCAATCCCTCCAGCAGTGTGTGAAGATTGTGTGTAGCCAAAGATTAGGCATCATGCTTCTTCGTGCCTAAGGAAGGCAACTCTACACAAATGTGTCATTTATTTATTTATTTATTTATTTATTTATTTATTTATTTATTTGAAGGACGTCTTGTTTGTTTGCATCAGACTTGATTTGAAGATTTCTGCCACTAACCTTGGTGACAGCAGTGGACTATTATTTTCCAAATCAGAAAATTTCAAGTTATTTTTTGGCAAAGGAAGTCTCAATTTTCTAGTATGTACAGTTCTTCTCCTGAGTCAGTGGGTGCTAAGCATCAGCCACTTTTGCAGCTCCAGTGTAAAGAAACTTCATCATTTTCTTATTAAAATGGGAAAGATATAGGAAGACACTTAGTGTGTTTAAAATGGAGCGGCAAAAGAAAGATAATGGAATAGGAAAATGAAAAATAGTGAATAAGTAGGAAGTGGGAATTGGTTGACCTCATAACTTTATAGTATAATTTAATGAAAATTCTGCTGTTTTCAGATATTTCTTTACCGTGAAGAAAAGTAATAACCTCCATAGGGTGAAATGAGTGACTTGCTAGTCAACAGTCTTAGCCATTCTGATTTATGCTGGTGTAAATTGATTTAGAAAAGAATTTGGCAAGTGGCAAATGCAGGGCAGTCTGTACTGCTTTAGAGACTAAAGCTTTCAGTTTCCAAATACAGAATCCTTATTTAGCTGAGGCCACAACATCATTCAATGGAAGTTTGCTTCCATAATCATGATCCACAGAATGGAATTGTGAAAAAAAAATACACAACTATATACATTTTCAGCATTCTAAAAAGTACTTTGAAGAGTAACAAAGTTTGAAGATGAACTTACGTTACCTTAGGAATTATTGGTGATATTTATACCATAGTAGTACCTATTGATAGGCATGCCATTGTACAACATACCTGCAGCTATGTGCTGAAACAGAGAAAATGACAGAGGACTGGCCAAAAGCATGAAGGGCAGATGTCTCCGTGTACCAGCAGACTTCTGCTCTACAGTGTTCATATACGTGTGGAAATTTCCATTGTATAACAGATTAAGACCACAAGCTAACCTAGGTGGCCAAATTTTAAATGAGAAAATGCTGCATGCTAGTGTACACATCACTGTACACCTCAATCTTGGAGTAAGTGGAAGGCAAAATTTACTTCTAAAACAGGTGATTGTGTTTAGCTTTGGAAATCAACCTTGTTTTTGCATTTTCTAAATATAAACTTTAAATATTTCTAAATATAAATATAAACTTTAGCAATCAGACTTAAAAAGATGTGTACACATAAAACAGGAGTTTCTAATCAGAATGAATTTTTTATAAAGAATGTTCAGTGTAGTTATGTAAACTTGGAGAGTTTGGCTCTGAGAAATTTCAGTCTAACCCTGTGAATGTAACTTGTTTGAAATCTCTGCTTACATTTACTCAGATGAAAATTTGGTAAAATCAGTCCATTTTGCTGTACCAATTCAGTTGATTTATAGCATACAGAACCTGTAGTCTGACTTAACTCATCCCTAACACTCCTGGACATCTGAATTCATATGTGCAGACATAGAGGTTGCCAGTATCAGAAAAACTATTTACTGAGTTTGATATCTCCCTCATTTGTTGTGTGGCGAAGCTGGATGAATTCAGTTGGGTCCCCAAGGTGGTGTGCAAAGACTTTATACCTGCATCTGTCTTTTCAGATGTGATGTGGTGTGTATTCCTGAGCAGTGAATAACCATGAAGTAATACTTCTATGTCCCTTGGGGAGATCCGACTAATCATTATTTAGTAGAAAGTATTCAGGCCTTTTGGAAAAGTACACTGAGTCCCTCAATTTGCAGTCAGATTCTGCAGCCTGAGAAGTTAGAGGAGAAATAGATGCTGGAGTGTAAAGGCCTGTTTAAGTTCATATATGCAATAGACAAAATACTAAATGACAAATAGAGGACCTTTATATGTCCAATGTATTGGCTAAGAGGTACACAAGCTTTGCCAAATAGAAAATATGAAGTATCTCTAAGGCTAAATCTCATTTGTCTCACTTGAACTCTTTCAGGAAAGAATTTGATATGGTACCATCTGGAAAATGGCTAGAAGAAGAACTGGAAGAATTATGATATAGCTATAGACCGACTAAAGCAATTGCATTTTGGGGTTTTTAAAAAGCTGGAGAAACATGTTGGAAAGAAAATACAGTGGAAATGTTCATTCTTGAAACACACTTTGGTTAATATTTTCATTAAAGATCTTTGGAAAAAAAAAAGACTAGAATTTTCTTCTAATCCGGCATTTTGGAACACCACCAATTGAAAATTGGTTTGAGATATACAGGAAAGACTAAATCATGTTGAACACTGACGCAGTTTAAGCGGGATGAAATTTAGCATTATCAAAATGTAGCCATTAGCAAAAGAAATTTTCTATCAGCTAGAAGCACTCAACACAGAACAACAGAGGAAAAAAGGACCTGAGTGAGTAACGGTATTACAAAATGCCTGAGATCTACCAATATGAAGCTATTATGGAAAAAGCAACTGCAATCTTAGACCCTATCAAGAGAGGTATTTTACAGCAGAAAGAGAGGAATAATATAATTCTACAAGGCGCTTGTCATCTTTTCTATTTTATCTAAAAGTGATCTGTTTAATTTTCTTGTAATTTCTTTCCTCTATCCTCTTGTTTGGTTGGATCACAGTTTCACTAATTGCATCCATTCTTTGGATATGACATACTGTCACAATCCTTAAGGATGCAGGAAATAAATAGACATTTCCACATGCCTTAAAACTAAAAATACAGGCTCATCCATTACCACACACCCAGGAAGGAGTTAGGAGAAGCGAGGACATTTACTGTTAGTGAGATCATGACTTTCTGGATTCCACTGGTGTGGTCAGGCATATACCTGAGTACCTTGTTGCTTGTCAGAGACACATCCTGCTTTTCATCAGTCACTGAAAACCTTCTGCCTCTCTTTTCACTTGGCTCATGCAGCTGAACAGAGGGTTTGGAGGTGGTGTAGGATGTGTGGGTGCATTCTGCAGAGAAGGATCTCTGCAGGTGAGCACTGCTGATGAGACAGAATATACATACAGAGGAGAGGCTGACTGCCTCCTTGTTGGGAGAAGATGGCATGGCAGTGTCCATCTGCATCCTCCATAATTTTTTGTGTCATTTATTTTCAAGACTACATTTTTTTTTTAATCATTATTTTGCCTTCATTTGATTCAGTTGTCTTTTGCTTTAAAGTAACTGAATAACAGCAACATTCTTCATGTTGTCCATCTGCCAGGCCAGCGGAGCACCCCGAGGAGCGGTGTAACTCCCAGAGAATCCAAAAGGTCACAGACTATGTCACGCTTTGGGCTGCAGGACATAGGAGAGCTGGCAGTGCAGATGAAAAGAGAAGCAGAAGTGTCTTTCACTGACTGGTGGCAGCCACGAGGTCTGTAGCATGTAGCGAGGTCCTCAGCTGCGTGTTTGACCCTGACTTTGCAGCTTTGTCACAGGTCATTCTGATGTATTTGCAGAAGTATTAAATTTGGTTCTATTAAAAATACTGCTGTGTCCTTATAAAAAGAGAAGTGAGATCAAAAGGACTGAGTGAGATGAGGTCTTAAATGAAACCCCATTCATTTAGATTTATTTTCTCACTTTTTCTTATAAAAGTTAAGGATTTCTTCATATACTGTCTTAAAATAAACCACAGTAATCCTGTTTTCCCAAAGTCAGTCAATCAGGCAGTAGTGGGCAGGCAGCTTCCATGGGAAACCCTACAATAATAACGTTTATCCTATAAATAACAAACTGGTTCATGTGCTTGATGGAAGGAAATAAATTTTGAGGGCGATTTCAGCATCAAATGATTGAGAGGTTTATTGTATAAATCAGAAGTGAAACATGTTATTAAAAGTTATGAAAAATACAGTAACAGTGTCTTAATAACTGTAAAATGCCAGTCAAAACACGATATTTTGCCATGCTGCTAAATTCAGCAGCCTTTTCCCCACAAAATATATTTTCTTTGTATATTTTTAAGTAAATATTTTCTTGGGAAATTATGAAGTGCATATTGCTTAGGAAAATCTAGTATTGAATAAAATGCATTTGGACATATTATTAGTAAGTCACAAGGGAGATAGGAATAGTCCCTGCAGGCCCTAAAATAAACAAATCGGCGGGTTTTGCCAACTTGCTAGTTTTCAGAGTTTTGATATTGAAGCAGAGAAACAGTGCTTTACATTACTTTGACTCGATACAGCATCTGCATCTATTAATTTCTATAGGAAAAATCCATAAGGGACCAACTGCCCAGGGCCTAGAGAGCATAAAGTAGCTTCCAGGAGGGAACTCTATACCAGGGGATGGATAAATACGGTTGCAGTCATCCCCAAACTGCTGTGAGGGTGCAAAATTCTTCCAGCTGAGGAGAAAATGAAGTGTTGAGAGCTCGCAGCCAAAATCTGAGAAACTTGAACTGAGTTCTCTTCTGGTTTGGGACCTGTTAGAAGAGAGGAATGCCACCTCCCAGATGGACATGGTTCTCTGAGTTCTCATCAGTTCCCCTTGGCGAATTGATGTTGGCTCCACCAGTAAACTAATTAGTGATCATATTTGCTGCATAGTTTTAGAGGTGATGTTTCAGATTCCTTTAAAATTTTGACAAATATTTATAGTTATAGTCATTAGTGCAGAGGTATATCCCCAGTCAAAACACCATTTTTGGCAAAGTGTTAAGGGAAGTATAAAAACGTTTGGAAAAATGTGCACTTTTCAGGTACACTGACCACCAGTCGCATCCGTGGAGTGAACATCCCGGCTCTACTCCAGTGAAAAAATATATGGTCAACTGCAGACATAAAGTTTTAATCTTTTCCCCAGAAAAGACTTTTAATCTTTCCTTACTATATATAGATTTTTGCTCAATGCTATTTTAGCTTACAAAGGTATTGATTTTTATGCCTAGAATCCCATAGCTATAAAAGCACAGTAAAACCTTAGCAGTTACCTAGGCTGATTTGTCTGTAGAGTACAAGCTGTAGATGTCAGCCATGTCTAACTCAAGCATGTGTTGTCTGCTGAGCTAGAGAATAACCTTTTAGAAAACTACCGTGATTTGATTTAAAGACCTTGAGTAAAGGACATCCACATGAATTGCTCCCATAATTAATTATTAGAGAGTAATGTCGTTTTTTCTAAACAGAATGCAAGTGCGTTATTTTGCATCTTCCAGGCTTTGGAGATACTTAGACCATTTTCTGCAAAAGTGGTTTAAATTTCTCTTTTTTTCCTTTCCTTTCCTTTCCTTTCCTTTCCTTTCCTTTCCTTTCCTTTCCTTTCCTTTCCTTTCCTTTCCTTTC